>CVRI01000065.1:346323-665280 GCA_900005825.1 Clunio marinus | reverse complement strand
AAAAAAAAAGTTACAATTGGAGGTGGATGGGAAAGCCTTTCTGTCATACATTATGATGTCGTCAAGAGGCTTGGAAAAGTTTATCGAATAAACTTCGTCCTAAGATTCCAAAGTCTTGTGAAAGTTTTCTCCTATTTTCTTTTACCAATTTTGTTGAAGGTAATTTCAGCAAAGTTATGTGCGGTGGTTTCATTATTTTAATTATAAACTCAAATTTAATTACTTTTGAGTTGCTTTCGTTGGGAGTTTGTGATAGTCAGATTGAATTACAATTCTTAAATGAAAATGTTTGCTTCTCCTTTAAAACTTTTATCTCTTTTTAAAGAATAAGAAAACAGTCAGAAAGCGCACAAATATTACATTGACATGAAGACTTCGCATCTCTTAAAATAGAACGCAATATCTAATGCAAAATAAATAACATCAGAAACATGAAACAAAGCAAGAAAAAGGTTTGTGGGGGAATTTTATTTATCACTTCACTTCCATGACGATTCATTGTGTTTTCTTTCTTTAAATAAAAAAAAAGAAACAGCATAGAAATAAATGAAAGTAGAATAGCAACCAAATATATTTTGGATGTGGTGTTGAACGAAAAAAAAAACTAATTCGGAATGAGGAAACCGAAAATTGTTTTTCAAAGTCGAATATGAAGCGCAAAAGTTTCTTGCTTGGAGTCATTGATTTGTGGAAGTATGGAAGTTTACGTTCTGTTATGTGGATTGTGGGTGAGAATGAGAAGGCAAAGTTCTCACACAGTAATCAAAAAAAGGACCGGTTTTCGGGTGCTTAATTTACCTCTTAAAGAATTAAAACAGCAAAGCCCTCGTGCTCGAAAATTTGCCAATGTTATTTGACCTTTTGCTGTGCGTCGCAGATGGAAGTCTTCGATTGAAATATGAAATAGAAAAGAGAACAAACTGGCAGTTGAATCTTCATTCTTTAAGCAGATATTCTCTTTTCCGGGTGTTTTGGGACAAACAAAAGTGCCGCAAATGGAAGTCAAACAAAGATGTTACGTTTTATTTTTTTGTTCTTTAAAAGTTAGATCGCAATATCAACGAATATAAGAGAGAGAGATGGAGAGCGAATACATAAAACGAGCGGTATTAACATACAATCGAAATGTAATGGAAATAATAAAGAAGAATGAAAATGGTTTACTAAAATCACTTTAACGTGGCTCTGCTTTTGCCTTTTTTCTTTTTTTAATTTTGCAAATTCAGTAAATTCAGTAAAATAATGGAGATAATGTAAGGAGATGGAGAAAGAAAATTGAGTCAATTAATTTTGCTTGGTGATTTGATAAATTTTTCTTCTATTTCCTTTTTTAAAGGGCGTGTGAAGATAGAAAATTGAGATGAATGGTGACAAATTGAAATTGAAGCAATTGGGATTAGAAATACTTATGTTGAGAACTGATCAAGAAATGGTTTCCGGTAATGTTCGATTGACTTTGTGTTGTATCCTAATTGCTAATTAAAAAGTTAATGAAATTATGTCGCTCGAAGCCAGATCTCGTTATTCCCGCTTAACAACTAACTTTTATATCGCTTGACTAATAATTATTCAATGTTTGCTTTTTAAGTTTTCAAACAAGAGTATTTTATTTCCTGATCTTCTCAGCCTTTTATAGCTGGTATTTACAAGGGTTGGTAAAATATATTGAATGTTCGAAAGTGATTATTAAAATGTAAATCTACGTTACAACAACCAAGAGAACGAACATTGCACAACATGCTTCCAACTGCCCACAATATAAAGTCTGAACATTCGAATTCCTCGAGGAAAAAAGGAGGAAAAAAAGGCAAACGAAAAATTGAAACGAAGCTAAATATTTTTCAATTGTTCCAACTTTATTCCCGTCACGTCCTTCAAGACGAACACAATTGTTTGAATCATTATCGCGGTCGGTGCTAAGTGCTAACAGCAAAAACAACAACAGTGTTGAGTAAATTTTTATGGTTTCCTTATGCTTTTTAAAATTAAAACAAAAGAAATGCCGTTATTTTCTCAGCTTTTCCTTTCACCGTCATACAATTTGAGTAGGCGATAAAAGCTTTTTCTTACGGCGGTGGCGGCTCTTAGCATATTGTTATTGTTTATCTTCCGAAAAGACATTTAGTTATCTTTCCATCCTTGTCTCGATGTGAGAAATGAATTTATTTGAGTCAATTTGTCATTATGTGAGAAATGAATTGGATTTTCGTTTTAAATTTCCGACGAGAAAGGAAACTTTTTGTGTCTCACGAACCGCAAAAACATTTTTTATTACTGTTAGCTGATAAAGGAAAGGATTTGTGTTAAGCAATAAAAATGTTCGAAAAAGTAAAAGAAACTTTACTTTTGATGATAGCTACGAGGGTAAAGTGTTGTGCACGTAAGCAATCATTCGATTAAGATAACATCTCGGTTAACATTATTTGATTTTATCATAGTTTAATGTTCTGCTGTAGATATGTACATAGTGGATTAAATATGAGAAGTTCCATGATATCCGTGCAAGATTTTAATGTTGTTAAGGTTTTGGAGTTATCTTGAGATTTCATGTTTTGATATAAAAGAACACAACATACATATTCAAAAAGAGAAAAAAAAAACAAGAATTTGGAGCGCCTGAAATACTCGCCATAACTTAATTTCCGCCTGCTAATGATGATGAAATAATCAACTAGCACGCATTTATTTGTTTGATTATTGGATGTTCATTAAACAAACGAGTTATTAAAAA
Organism: Clunio marinus; assembly: GCA_900005825.1. Classification (NCBI taxonomy): domain Eukaryota; kingdom Metazoa; phylum Arthropoda; class Insecta; order Diptera; family Chironomidae; genus Clunio; species Clunio marinus. The sequence goes on along the minus strand of CVRI01000065.1, from coordinate 662,549 downwards.
AAAAGAGTCTCATATAATGAAGCAATCACAAATTGTTTTTCATGCAATTCCAATTTCAATTAAATGTAGAACACAAGCAAAATTATATTCATTCAACTTGAATCAATTTAATTAATTTGGAAAATATTATTTAAGTTTTATGCATTTAATTATGCTCTGAAGACAAAAAAATGAAAATATTTATCGAATAAAGTAAAAATAAAACAACTTCCTTCGTTGTTACTTGCTATTATGCTCATTTATAAAATTCATGCTGCTAATGCAAAATATTTGAACGTTTTTAACGACTTTTAAGAGTTTCTTCTGAGAAATTGTTGAAACAAATATTTTTACGGAATGCTAATGAACATCATCATCATCTACATAAGTAATTAAAATGTTCTATGCTTGAAATATTTTCGAAGGGATTTCACCGGGAGGCTTCCACGTGCTGGAAAAACGTGAATTAAAAATTGCTTTCATGGAATGAAAAGTTCTGTAGAAAATTTATGTTTTTAATGATTCCCTCACTCCGTCGTCTCTTCTACGATGAAAAAAGCAAAGCTTAAGTTTGTTTCTTTTTTTTATAAGACAAAGGCTAGAGGGAATGAAGAAATGGGAATGGAATTTCTGACAATCAATAGCAATACATCTTGCTACCGCTATTGGCAATTAATGCTCCATAAATGTTGTCATACTTACAAACAAACTTTATGTCATAACTTCCAAAGAGTCGTAAATAACTTTTTCATATCAAGCGCATTCATGTGGTACATAATTTTTGTGTTATTTTTCTCTTAACTTTTATGATTTATTATCTTCGAAATGGCAAATAATCTTGTTAGCTAAGAAGTTGAAAAGTACAAAAAAATATTGGCTTCGATTCTATCAATTTAATTGAGTGTGAAGTCTTCTTCTACTCTACTAGAACTTATGAACAGTTGAATGCATTTTTTCATCAACATCCTCAATGATTTTTTTCTTCTTCAGTTCATGTTAATGTTTTTGGATTCACTTTAGATAGAAAGCTAACAAATCAAAAACTTTATTTGGAACTTAAACATTCTATAAAAATATTCTACAAAGTTCACTTTTTTAAAAAACTTTTGCATCGAAATCAAAGTTTCATAGTGCCTACAGAAGTGAATTTATTTATTTGGATATTTTTTCTCAGCTTTCTCGACGGTATAAATTTCAAAAGTTTTCATCTCGAGGGCTTTTTTCTTTGAAATACTTTTCTCTTTAAAATGTTTAAGAAAAAAAGAAGAATACAAAATGTTTGTTATCAACTTTTTATTCATAACATAACTGAAGAAATCTCTTATTGCTTAACATAAAGCATAAAGTATAAAAAACTATGTAACAAACATGAGAAAAGTTTGATGATGCAATTTTCAAGCAGCAAAGGAAGGGAAAAAGGAGAGAAAATCTCTTAGCAACCGTTAATAGATTTTTTTCTAAAGAATGTTTGACAATCAGTTGCATAAAATTATAATCGATCTGTCATTTGAAACTGAAGTGAGCATTCTGATTACTTATGCAGAAAGTTTCAAACTTTGAATGAATTTCCTTTTCCTGAATAACATTCTTGAAGCTTAAATCGTTACACAGAAGCTCAACAAGTCAAAAGAATCAAATGACATTCAGTTTGACACTTTTGAATTCATCCGAGATTTCAATGCTCTACAACCTCTAACTCCTACCCAAGAGTCTAATTCAAAACTTTTTAACATGAAGGGCAATCCTTACACTCCCAAGCGAATTTCTACTACATACTTTACATTTTACAGTTTTCGGGGCTACGTAGTACGTTCATTTTGCGAAATCACCATAAAGAAGATGAGTATTTGGATTATATTCATATACTTTTGAAGCGGTAATAAAAATATTGAATGGGATAAAGGGATTCATTCAAATGAGCCATTCAATGCCTCAAGGTTACACAGATCATATTTTGTAAATAATTCATTGGTCGTAAAAAGCTTTTCTTTCCCAAAGACATCTTAAACTTGAAAGAAAGATGAGATCGCCTTTTTATAAATAAATATAATAAATATATGAAATACGACGTAAGCTTCTTTTTCTTATACTTAGAATTTAAGCTGGCTTGATGGGAGAAACATTGAAAATTGAAATTTCATTGTTGAACAATTGTTTCGAAAATAATTTTGTAAAGATAAAATTTGTATTATGTTACTTTCAACTCAGATATTTCATAATAAATTATGACAAGTGTAATTAAAAATGAAACATCGCCAGAGTATTTTAATTTCAATAAAGTTTCAACTTTCAGAGTTTAGAACATTTAATTTTACAAAAGATTGTCAAAGATTGTTGCTTCATCTTTGGATGCTTTTAGAAAAATTGAAAAAGTTTCACGTTTGAAGAGCATAGGAAGAAAATTCTTCAAAGAAAATTATTTTTTAAAAAGATTTTCCCTCAAAGTACGAGCATACGTAATTACTTAAGTGCATCTCAAATATAAAGGGAATTAAGTAGAATAATTAAGTTTTTTCATGTAACGCATCTGCATAAGCATCTTATCACATTGCTATGAATCCTGTCAAAATGAAATTGAAAAATCTTGTCGACACAAATACGAATGATCTGTTGAAATATGTTTTATATGTTGAAGAAGCATACACAGAATAAATTTAAGTCATGTTGGCCAAAAGATCCCTTATGTTCTACACAAAATGTGAGTTATGATGTTTATGGTGTAATTATTTTTCCCACACTTTTCATTCTCTTCTGACGCCGTTTCTGAAAAGTTTCATGTAAAACGAGTAATTTTAATTCTCGTCTGAGGTTTTGGGAATTGTTGTGAAACTAATTAAATCTTTTGAAATCAAGGTGGAAATGTAAGCAAGAAATCTGCGTAACTTCTTTCGTTTTTCTTTGTTTTACATTTGCTTCTACCCACATTACAAAACAAGCAGTGAAAACTTTTATCGCATTTTCAAAATTGAAAAATAATGATCATTAGACGAGACGAAGGAAAATCAGGAAAATCTAAATAAACATTTTTAGGCATTCGCTCAAATCCTTTGAGTAAATAAATGACGGAGAAGAAAGAACGGTTGCTTAATTTGAACACTCAACCGTGTAAATGTCTTAGAAATGTCAATTGTACTTGATATTTCTCTCACTTAAAATAAAACTCAAATTGTTTTAGTTGGGTTGTCGTTGGAGAAGAGAAACGACACGGAATTGATTCTCCAATTGCTTATTCCTTACTCGCTTTGCTTTCAGAATACCTTCTAGATATTTATGAATTATTGATTTATCAAAGTGCTTTCTTCTTGGATGGTCGGTAATAGAGAAAACCTTTTCAGAATTTTAAATTCAATTACAAATTCGCTTCAATGCGTAAATTTGATAAATTCTAACCATTATATTAGAGTCTTTTAAGTTTTCTGTGATTCGATTTTCAATTTCTCATCCTGCCTTCTCAGTTGTACTAGGAACGAAAGAAAAACAAAAATGTGAACAGAGAAAGACAAAATAGACATTTATTTGAGATTCCAAATTGAGTAATAAATCTTGAGGAGTTTATTTTATGCTTTGAGATATACGAGATAATGAAAATTGTGAGTGGAATTTAATATTTGAAATCTATTTCATTGACCAGTTTAGGGTTGAATCTTAGTAAATATTTAATGAAGATGAGTTTGAAAGGTCGCTTTTGCTTGAAAATTTACAGGAAGTTTCACCTGTGATGCCTCTTCAATTTACTTGAATGAAGAAACATGAAAGAAAGAAAAAGAAATTTTAAGTAAGCTATAAGTAGTACAAAATACTCTTAATTAATTTTGAATTTATAAAAAGGACGACGAAACTTTTCTTTTTGTTTTGAAAATAATTATATCTGCTTGACTTGACTTCTTCGTAATTCTTTGTATTTATAAAGGAAAATTAATTATATTTAATATAAAATCGAGTGTAAAAAAAGAATTTGCTTACGCAGTTCTGTTGATATTTAATTAAAATTTCCGAAATCATTATATCGTTGAAATAAAGATCTCATTATATCATAATTGAATATTCGCCTGTGTACATAATGAGATCCCTTCGCCCTTTTCACTTCGAAGTTTTCATCAAATACCATCAGCAAAAATCTCAAATGTTTAATTCTGTTCAAAATGAGATTAGTTTGAGTAGAAATCTTGTTTGTTTGCTTTAAAAAATGAGATGAATAAAAACCATGAGGGGGAAGCAGAAGCCTTAGAAAAACAAGAAGTTATGAAGAGTCAAGAAATTGAATTTTTTTTCATTGATTTGTAATGCGAAATGAAGGGATTATTGAATGAAAATGTCGGGATTAATAAAAAAATTGTATGAAAATATTTTATTAGCTCAGATACTCTCCTAATAATACAAAAAGTGAAAGGGGATGTGATATTCGTTCATTCATTTTTGTTCTTCGTTTACATATGGAAATTATCTTATCTAAAGAGTAAACTAAACATGAACGTGTAGCTTCGTAGAACACGAGGATACATATTTCAAAATTTGTTTGAATGAATTGAAACTTTACTGTTTCCCGTATTTATATTTCATTCAGCTGAATAAATTTTTTAACAAGAAACTTTTATCTCTCACGAATACATCTATGTAGGTACTTTTAAGCAAACAACAAACAAACAAAAAAATTTACTAGAAGAAAAGGGAATGAAGATAAATTGAAGCGGTAAAATAAAAAATGGTCTATGGACTATTCAACATTACCGATGCTATTGAGGAAGTTGAGAAATGAGATTACAATTTATTCTTCAAGGAAATTGCATTTTTTTCCTTCGACACAGGTCACATCGATTTTTCATCTTTAATTTAATAACCGAACCATAAAGAAGCGTACATACTCATAAATAATCTTTTGTGTTCACCATCATCAGCATCAACAGAAAATTTTCGTTCAATGTTGTCATAAATTCGATAATGTGGGAGGTTTTTACACACTCACCTACCTGCAGAAGTTTTCACTTAGTTGAGCTCATAAAAAAATTCAATTTAAATGCTGCAGAACGATGAAAAATAAGAGTATGAAGTGCAATTGTACTTACAACAGCATAAGAAATATTGAACATTCTTTTCATATCGAAAACGAGAATAAAATGTTTCAATCTGACATTTGTTGCAAATGGACTTTGTTGTGTTGTAGCATAAATTTAAAATTGATTTTCCCTCATAAATGGAAAACCTTTCAGATCGAAGTCGTATTTTTTGATTGCCATGTCAGCTCCTGTTGATTATTTTCATTGCTTTACTTTGCCTTTTTCCTTATCAAACGGTTGAATGTTCAAAGGTGCTTTCGAAAACCGAACAGGTTGTTTTTTAAAAACATTTTATATGGCGTGGTATGAGAAGATATCGCTTTCCTCGAGGTTCATAAAAGCTGAATAATAAAATTAATTTGATGTCAGACGCAGAAATTTGATATTAAATCATAAATATTTTCAAAAAAGAAAAATTTATGCAATGATCAAAGTTATGAATAAATATTTCTTCATTCGAAAATCATTTACTTGATTATTCTCGATGAACATTGAAGCTAATGGATGTTCATCAACAGATTACAGGTCAGCCTAATTAACTCATCACACTTACCTTATGCATGTATTAATCAAACACTGAGGAAACTCTCGTATGGCGTCAATTATACTTAAGCTTTGAATGCATTCAAAATAATCTCTGCAGAAAACAATAAATTGCCTCATTTGCTGCTTAAGACATTCGCAGATTTATTGAAATGTTTTCCTGACTCCTAAGATAGACTGTGAGTAATGTTCGGCAATACTCAAGTGAAATGTGAAAATCTGCAATGAATTATCACTCAATTCAATCAGCTAATGGATGCCTCAATCAGACATCCGAAACACTACCGCAATAATATGAAGCGAAAGATTAATTCAAAACTTTGGTAAGCATTACAAGCTTCTCAGAGACTCATGAATAATTTTCCAACGCCAAACCAAAGCTTTTTCCAGCATTTTCCCGGATAATACTCAAAAATGAAAAAATAGCGACTCATAAATAACATTCGCCATCAAGAGCATTGAAGCGAAACATAATTTTTACCATGTTTCTATTTCCATAACTTTATGAATTATTGCTTTGGGGACGACAAATAAATTGGGTAGGGGAGCCGGGAAAATTTTAATTTACCTCTAGCTGTGTAATTTCAACCTTTCAGCATTAATTTTTTTTTCTTTTATATTCACGCAATGATATTTGATTGCGTGATAAGACGCTGTTGTTACTACTTTTTATTCACAACAATCGAAAGGGCGAAACTCGACTTGGCTCGCAACGCTGATTAAGAAATTGTAGGTATATTTAAGTACTTATGTATGCTTACAAACGTATATGTTAATATACAAACATAATTGATTTCGTTTAATCATTAGGAGTTTACTTTTAACGCTCCAAATAGATTTCTTGTTCTTCTTAGCTTCTTTCTTCATCTTCCTTCTTCTTTATAATTAATGTCGCTGCAATGTTCTTAATTCTCTGTGTAAGACATGCTAATTAGTATTGTCGTCTTGATCAGTATTCGCATTTCTCTTAATATCCCTCCCACACTTCCCCACATCATCATTGTCTTTTGTCTTAAATATCATGGAAATAAATTTCCGTCGCGGAATGTGCACAAGCACAAAAGGCAGCTGAAGAGACAACAAAAACAGTTGACGAAGCGAAAGTAAAAGTTCAAACAGAAAAATGGGAAGGAAAAGCTAAGCATATAGGATAAAATCTTTTCTCATCGCTGAATTCTGTTGACGTTATACCTCTGTAAATAATAAATTATCCATGTTTGTAAAGCTTCGCTTAAATGTAAACAAGAAAAAGGACCATCTAAGAAATATTTATCATTCTGTTGTGAAACTTTTCGCCTCGTTCGCTGCTTGTTGGTGGATGGCTAATGTCCTTTGCTATTAATTTAATTATATAACTTCAACTTAACGTTCACTTCACATTTGCTGTTTATACTTCTTTTGCTTTTAAAGGATACATAAAAAAACTAAATAAACACAAAGCTTTTACTACATTTTTCAAGTATTTATTGTACATTCTTCTCACAATTGAAAATGTTTTTCCTTTTTTCCACTTTTTATTTCCTTTCTTTCATTCTTTCTTTCACAAACATCAGGTAAGGGAAATATGTTAATCGCTAGGCCTCAACTAAGTACATGTCGAAATATTTACACAGTAAAATCCTCTTAAAAGCTATGAAAAACAAACAATTTCTTCTATTTGTACGAACACTTTTTATACAGCATTTTTACACTTCAATAATTGATCTGAAGTTCTCAATTTACTTTATTTAGGTCGGTAACAAAGAAACATTAATTCATTTGATGGTTGGTTGTTGTTGTTAATATTATCTAGCTGAATTAAATATTATTGAAGTGGTGTGTGGCATTTCAACCAAATGTTATTGAAAATTAACTTAAAACTTTTTTTCCGATCGATCGATTTGTGCCTTTAGTTGCTTTCCTCTAAAGATATCAGTCATATATTTCTTATCTACATCGGCACACTTAAGCTTCATAAAAATTAAATTAATTACTTTACTTCGATTGGAAACCTTAATTTCTAATAATTTCTTCTTTTAGTTTAGTATTCATACACATCAATTCTCATCAAACTTTTTTCATTCAAGGTGAAAATAAACAATTAGTTAGTAAACTGAAATTAAAAAATTCTATTTTTACTTCGATATGTGTCCCACAATTCTTATGAAAATATTGACAACCTTAAAAGCTCTGCTATAACTAAAGATAAGCTTACACTTTGGAGATTTCCTCTTATTATGATTGAAACTCCGTGACTGAATTCCGATTGAACAGCCATCTCAACTTCTTCTCCACCCATCATCAAGCTGTTACTTTGTGTGTAGAATTGATAAATGTCACTAACCTGTGAATAAATCGAAACATAAATTATTTACGAAAATAAATATTTAGATATTCGTTATATCATGAAAAGCGAGCAGCACCATGCCGGAAATATTTCTGAATTTCTCAACTTTGAAATTGAGAAGGAAAGAAGAAGTGAAAAGGGTGAAAACTGAAAGTAATTATAATTATATAAAATTATCACCTCGTTCCATCCATATTGATTTTTGGCTTGAACAATAGCTTCATAAACAGAATTGTCTTCTAAGCCTCTTATTGTGTACGTCTGTAGAAATTAAAGCAGAGAAGAATGAAAAGTTATTAATCGCATTAGTGAACGAAGCAAACACAAACAGATCACATTTTGTAGCATAGAAAAAGATGAACGACAGGACGTACGACTTGTGTAAATAAACAACGATTCATTTATAACATCAACATATTTACCATAAAATGATGCGCTGACTCGCTGCGACCATGGGGAGGTGTCAAAACCAGTTCATGCCATCTCCCGGGCTGCTGATAAGTCTCGTTCATCTGTGAAATTATTTAAATGAATTTGCTTTCATTATTTAAATATTCGACAGATAATTGTGTTCAGATTTTTATTTAAGCGTGTTATGGTCGGAATAAATAAATATATCTGCAACTAAAGCATTCGCTCAAGGACCACAATACGAAATACATATTAACGAAATCAATCACCTTTTGTTACATCATTTGAACGAATACTTGTATGATTGTATATCGATAATAAAACTCTCTTCAATGATATAAATAAAACATAAAATTGTTAATATTAAATTCAATGGAAATCTCAATTTCATGTTATTCAAAATTATGCGATTACATACAGCACAGCACATTTCAATGGCATGATTACATTTGAAATAAGAATTGTTCAGTTAAATATTCAGTAACGATTTCGAAAAATTGTTCTTGCATTTAGAAGCTCATTCATGCTTAATGCTTTAAATAAACGAAAATCAAATGAAGCTTTTTATTTTTATTTATTCTTTTCATCACAAAATTACATGTGGGTGGGCGTGTGTGTGTAAATAATTTCATCGAAGGATGAAAATGAAAGTTACTGACATGGAAGTGAAAAAATGTTGCGTTTAAAAATTCATGAATCACGAGAATTCCTTCAATTAGGGTGAAGCTTCAATTTCAAGACAGAATGATGAATCATAACTTAAACATTCAACATGCTACTGAATTTTTCTTGTAGAAAATAAAATTTGAATTTTACCCTCAACATCTGATATGCTTTCTGGTCAAGTTGACCATTCAAAAGGAGAATGAAAGATAAACATAATCGTAAAATATTTATGAATTACAGGATTTCATCTGAAGGATTTAATCGGATTTAAATGAAAGCATAACTTTGAAAGGAGATTGTGAAGTAAAGAAAGAAAATGCTTTAAGGCATGCAACAAAAGTTTCATGAAGAATAGAAATGAATGATATATTTATGGATAGATATTCAACTCACCATAAGTTTTCTGTATAAAATTCTTATTTCATCTAACTTTGGTACACTTTCAACGCTCCAGGTCAGATTATAAACATCTCTTGAACGACCGTAAAGGGGTGAATGAAATTGTGCTGGTCCGGGTCGTCCTGAAACTTCGATATATTTTTTCGCTCTGCCTAATGCATTGTCAGCTACACAACTGTAGGATGATAGAAAACAAAAAGCGTCCATTAGTATGATTGAAGAGACTCTTCATTGAATTATGGCAGTTTGCTATACATTGAAATTGATAAAAGTCGAAAGCTTCAATCTGCTTTATTTTGTCAAGCATTGTTGAAGCCTCCAGTGATTTCATCTCTTTTCTGACTTTTATTTAACATTCTCAATCTATTTATATTCACCTGTAATTCCCAAAATCTGATGATTGAATGTTTCTGATTGTGAGCATGTGTCGATCGCCTCTCGAATCCATCGAGCGTCGGTCAGTGGGATCGAGTAGAAATGAATCTTGATACCACAACAACTGAAAGGAAACATTTAAGGAAGATTTTTCAAATCTCGTTTTGATGGGTTCGAGTTTCATAACAAAATTTCCTTTTTAATTTATTCATTTCAGCGCCGCCCGAAATCAGCGTTGAAAAGCCATGGGTACACGCAGGCGAAGGTCAGTCAAGAAAAAGCGCTTTGATAAGCATAAAAAATTTAGCCGACATTCTTTTTATTTCCCATTCAATTTTTGGTTTATTATTTTTTCTTTCGTCTCCAGGTCACGAAGCACAACTTGTATGCATTGTACATGGCGAAGCAAATCCAGAGGTGAATAATTAAATGTTTTTTAAATGGGTTGATTTCTCTCAACTTTTTTCCCTGTTTGTCGATAAATTTTTGCTTCTCCTACGATTCGATGTTGTTTATCGTTTATTTACAACAAAAATCTTCACAAGAACAAAATATTTATGAAAACACGTATCGAATATTGAATCTTTAATATTTTATTTCTCACATGACTTCTTCACTTGACTTTCTCTACATTTAAAAAATCTTTTATTCGAATATTCTTTTGTGTCATCAGGAAATGGGTTCTGACGTACCGTCAGTTTCTGTTCTTAATGACATTCCTTTCTGCGAAAAAAATTTATTTTCATTATAATTTTGGCGGAATTTTACTTACAAAGCACCACCAACTGCATGTCTATAGAAACGGGATCCCGTACGCCATTGTCCGCTATACAGCGATAAATTCCACTTGATTGGCGTTCAACATGCTCCAAAGTTAACGATGGACCTTCGGCCAGTTGGGGGGATTCACTTGTAAGCTCCTGAAGACATTTAAGCATACTCCAAAGATGTATTTAAAGGAAAATTAAAATCTTTACCCTCTTCACCCATGTTATGCTTGGGACTGGATTGCCGCTTGCTTTACATTCAAGCGTAACGGTGCTGCCTTTGCGGGCTGTAACATGACCCGTCTCAGGATGAGCTCTCACTGTTGGTGGAACGAGAATCTCAACCGTGTGAACCAAGTCTCTGTTTTCTTGATCTCCTATTTGGCAAATATAATCGCCGGCATCTTGTGGCCGTACCCCTTTAATTTGCAGATTATACTCGTCAAGAAGTCGGAAGCGCGGATCGCGTGTAATCATAAGATTTGATGCAGTCACTACAGAGCTTCCACGACGCCATAGCAAAATATTTCTACCTATTTATTTTATTTTTACATGTTTATGGACATGTAAGTACGTCGAAAACATATAAGTTGTTATTTGACTATGAATCAGCTTCAATTTATAGCAACATGTGTTCACTTTCCATTAACAACATTAAAGAAACAATGAAATGGGAAACACGTGTTTCTATCAAAGTCCAATTGCGTTTTTTTTCTCACCTAAGTCTTGAGTCACACATGGCAGAACTATCGTATCGCCTATAACAGCTCTATATGATTGTCCTCTGGATAAAAATTTCGGCAGGGACGCAGGATTATCATATTCTAAATGCTGTTGGTATTCTTGTATGAGGCTATTGTCTATTGACTTCCCTGGAGAATCAAATGTTACGAGGGAAAGAAAAAAAAAGATGTTTTTTCACTTCATACAAAAAGCGGGGGTGAATTATTTGATAAAATAAAATTATTTTCACAATTCGCACTAAAATCTTTCATAACAATAAAATCATATTATTATGAGATTACAAACAAAGAGATTAATAGATATGATGTGAGAATTGAAAGGGAGAAAGAGACGAGAGAAGGAATGGTGGTGAATGTGGCTTAACGTCAGCAACCGTTTGTAACTGACACTCAATCATTGTCACTCTTGTTATTGATAGGTTTTTTTCACAGCACAATAGCGAGATGTTTGTAAGTGAATAGACATTATTCGTCTTCAGTAATTTTTATGCATTCAATTTGACAACCAAGGCATTATGCTTATAAATTGCTGATTATTGGATTTAGTCAGAAACAGATAGAAAATGTTTTTGGGAAGAATTCGAAGTTTACGTGACTCGTTTTGGATTAGATAATTTATCTTCTAATGTTTCTTTTCAAAGTTGATATCCTCTGCTTATCTAACTCGCTTCTTTCATTTAAATTGCTTATTATAATCTAAACTGATTTCACTCTTTCTATGTTTATTTATATATCAACACATGTTTATCTTTTTAACATTATCCGGTTGCTAATATAACATATTTATGGAAGAAGAAATTATTTAATTACCCAAAGCTTAGAGAAGATTGTTTCATTGAAAGCATATGGGATTCATAACTCAGAGATTAGCAAACCAAGCCGCAGATAATTTTGCTTTAAAATGTCTTCATTTGAAAAGAGTTTCCTTTGGCTTTAAGATAAGAACAAGTTGTTCTATTACAAAGAATGGTTAATGTTGTATCTTAGATAACGAGATGACTTACTTTTATTATCTCGACCAATTTCATGTTAGGAGAAGTGTTTAAAGTTTAAAGTTTCACGAAAAAAAGGAATAACTGGCAGGAAATGGAACCCCTTCTAAATTTTAACTATAAATTTTCCAAATTGTTTCTTTTTCTTGTCTTAAACAAAAGTATTTTAATAAATAGCAACACGAAAGCAAGAAGTAAATACATAAAACAGAACTTAAAATATCCTTGTCAGCAGTTTAAGCTCTATTTATGCTTCTTTCTTTTGTTGAAATGCAAAGTTTCTTCAGGCATGTCATTTATGTTTTCAGAGAAACCATCAGCGTGAACTTTTTCCTTATATCTGCTTAGATAGATAAATGTTAATTTGAAATTCTAAATAAATGTGTTGATCACACAAAGGAATGAAAATCCTCCCACACTTTCATAATAACACATTGATAGCCTAATGTAGAAGGTTTGGTTTACATTTTTGCTTTCTTTTTCGTTCAAAGGTTCACATCACAACATAAAAAAAGCAGAATTCTTCGTTTCAATGATTTTCCTGGGTGAAAGCATATTTCCGGGCAAGTCGCTCGGAAATCGCATAACAAAAGTGTTATCTCGTTTCATTATCTTGACACTTGGAAAGCTTTTCAAATGATCTTGCTGTTTCTTTCTTAATTTTATTTCTACAGTATCAGCAAAGTTTTCTTTAAAATCGTTTTCGCTTCAATTTCTTTTTTAAGAGACAGAATTCGAATTCAAACTTATCAATTTCGCTTCAGCTGCTTCTGACACAATCGGCAGAAGTTAAAGAGATAAAAGAAGAAAAATGAAAATAAAAAATCGAAAAATCAATCTAAATCCATCAAGTTCCCACAAAAATGAGCCATAAAACTCTCTTCATACATCAATCAATTGAATGCCATGCCTTTCGTTTTTTTTAATATGAGATACCATTTCGAGTCACTCTCACGGTTCTTCCCATATATTTTTCACAGAAAAATAGCATAAAAATCTATAATAGACATTATACAAAAAGAAAAAATGTAGAAGAGAAGACAATAAAAGTAAATGGACGGAAATTTATTACACAACTTTGAGTGGGAGAACCAAACAGAACAGAACAGAACTCAAGGAATAAAAAAAGAAATCCAAAATTATTGTGATAAGCAAAGTCGAAAGCTTTTTTACCATTCACAAATTGCCGACTGAAGATGATGCAAACTAAAATATGCAAAAAGTATCCGATTTGTTTTTTAATCCGTTTCATTGTGTTTGCTATGTTTGTTTTTCTTCTCACTTTATGTTCATTTCGTTAACAGCATTCCACTTAGCACATCAGTAATTTATGTTATATTTTTTCCCACAATTGCCTTTCATCCCATCATAATAATAACAGGAATTACCCCACTTTTACAAATCTCGAAAGCTGAATAGTTTGTCATACATAAATATTTATTCTCACTTGAATAATAAAGGAATTATATGTTCTTCTTAGTTGATGGTACCTCTGTTAATAATTCAGGAATGATTTGTATTTTTTTAATTCCACTCACTATTTATAAATTTATTACTTTTTCGATTAGATTATTCAAATTGAGCTGATTCTCATTTTTTTCTTTTTTTAATATTTAATCCATAAATTGATGGGAGAATATAATCCACAGTTGAATTAAAATAATTATTCCATGTTGATGAGCTTAATTAACCCAATTTCAGCCGTAATATTTTTTCTCAACTTCTCAATATTAAAAACGACAACAGACTGATGAATATTTTTGATTCGTGCTACGTTTATATTTTGTGAATGAATTTCATGCTTCAACTTTCCAATATCCCTTGTCTCGATTATCAACGTTCCAGTGATTTTAGAACACGTGTTGGAAAAGAGAACGAAATGACTGGAATGTTTCTCTCACTTAAAAATATCCCTTCAGTGGTTCAATAGGATTCAGTTGAATCCAGTCATATGGCACGTTGTTTATGAGTAAAATTCTCTCAAAATCAACTTAAAAAATCAACAAATAAAGCGAACGTAGGATAGACGTCGGTCGACGTATTTTTTCGTTTAGAAGAATAGATTTATGTTTATTTGTTTATGAAAAGAAGTGAAAACAAATATCTGCATAAGAACTTCGGCACACAGTGAGATTTCACCCTTTTAACTCTTAAATTTAGCACCAAATGGTCACACCGAAGTAGATAAAAAAATTGAAAAAAGTCCTCAAACAGACTCACTTGCATTAAAACAACAAAAAGAGAATTCAACGTGGTGGAAGAGTTTCAAATAAATTTGTTTGCGATGCTCATTCAAATAGAAAGTTGTGCAGTCGCATGACATATTGCTTTCGCATGAGCAATAATGTATTTATTTTTCTATTAAGGGACTTTCAACTTCATGATATGTAAAAAGAATGTATAAAGTGTGCAATGCACAGATGGTGCAATATAAAGTCAGTTAAGCGTTCATGATTTACATCTTATTTGTCTCAGGCATTTATTCGTCTTGTTGAATTAATTTAATAGTTGTCAACAACTGAGCATACACAGAGATTGCTCGAAATATTGAAAGTTTTCTCTATGACACGTTTCATTTCAACGTGTTGAAAGACTTCATTAATTAATATTTTATATAAAGTTTGTTTAACAAGCTCATCTTTAATCTACTAAATTGCAATTATTTTAGGATGACAAAGTATTTATCTCAAGAGTACAAATTTAGGCAAAGCTCTTTGCTTATCTACATGTTTGTTTGTTGATTTTGATACTTTTAAAATGCGAAAAATTTTCGCTCAATTATTTGTTTGTATCAACAAGCTTCAAGTACTTTATTTTTATTTTTCTTCCACAATGTCATGCTACAATAAATTTCAAATTAAAACTCAACAAGAAGTGAACGTTTAATTTCCTCAAGAACCCGAGGGGGTTGATTTAATTAGCAGACTTAATTAATAAAGAATTACTCACAAACATAGATGAACCATCAATGTTTAAAACTTAGTTTTATTTGTTCAAGATGAAAGTGTTGTGAAATGTAAACAAACAGTATTTATGAAGAAATAAAAAGACGGTGAAAACTTTTTCTTTATTGCCAACAAAACTTTGCTTCTCTTTCAAGTCTCATTCACATCTTCGTTTCATGATAGATACAATTTTCTCTGAAAATTCTTCGCTATGATACTCACCAATGCAATAAGTATGCCTCGAACTGGGTTATCAAATATATCTTCAAAGTCGTCTAAAATTTTTTATCAGTAAGTATTTGGAAGGTAAGATGTAATTGCAATAGCAACGAAACAAAAAAAAACTTTCTAAGGTGTTTCAAACATTTTGGAATCGAATTTTATTAGTTTTAAAAGTAACAAAAATAAATTTACACTCATGGGAGTGCTGTTGAAGCAAGTTTATTAGAGAACTTTAATGGGATTGGAAAATATTCTAGACGGTTAATGCCATCACTTGAAACATGAGATTAGGTTATAGAGTAAACATCATAGATTATAAATATCAAATGACATATGAATGTGCGCCAAGCAGGTTGTTTCTCTATCTTTAACACAACAAACATCAATAAATTAAAGCTTCGATGATACTCGAAAATTGTGAATGGTTCTAAATACAACACAACAGCCAGGCTGTTTGAGAAAGTTTCCAACACTTATCTAACATAAACAGGTGTAATATTTTACTGATTTATGAATTGTTCATAAAAGCTTGTTTAACTTTATAAAGATGTGTGTAGATTTATGTAAATAATAATTGGCCTAGACAGCCTGAAAAACTATTAAACGAGTCCATCTTTTCGTTACATTTTTGATTTGTCTTAGTCTGCAATAATAATTCAAATAAAGTCTGCGAAACATGAAGGAAATTATGGTTTTTCTTTTCGGTGTTTATGATATTGAGGAAATTTATTACTCGCTCTGCTTATTCGGCACGTTAAAGATTTATGCGGCAATTCTGGAGAGCATTAAAATATCAAACACATGTTTTGACGATCTACAGCTAAACTTCTTTTCCAATAAAAGTTTGAACACAATGAGTCGTTTCTTCTTTTATTTTTTTTTTCAAATAAACAATTTCCCTCGTCAGATTAAATTATAATTCGATGAGAAAAAGTTTTCTTTTATTATAATCGTCTAATTCAAGTTGAATTTTTTATATTCTGTTGAATTTCAATTGCTATCCCTTCGAGTTCACTTCTTATTCTCTTATGTTCATCCACTTCAACGAACAAGTATTTTATTTGAATGTTGTTCTTCTTTCCTTGTTATTCTCATATCGCATCCCATCCTGTACTGTTGAACATGTGAACGTTGTTGGTTTCATCGTTTCATCATAAGCATCTCGAGCCTGAAACTTCTTATTCCACCCTTCTTTGCACATGGATATAAATTTCAAATTTATTTAATTGTCAAAAAATTTCACAATTGAATGCTATTAAAAAAAGGGTCGAGAGAAGGGAACAAACGATTGAGACATAAACTCGTAAACATTGAATTAATAACGATACTAAACAAAGATAATGATGATACCAAAATTTTGCCATATTTTGAGCATTACAGACAAGGCAATAGAAAACAAACAATTAAAATGTTGCGGCTTTCTGCATGTTTCATTCGTAATTAAACTACATGGGTTCAATATTGAAGCATGGTTGTTAGACAAATTAATTACATCGGCTAATTGGAACGCGAAATTTAATGAATAATTTAACTGAAGCAGCAAATTTTAGATAAAAAATTTAAATCTGCCTGGGAAGGTTAAAAAAAAAATGCGAATTATATCTAAACAAAAATTGAAATAGGCAATGTCGTAAATAAATTATTCAAACATTTCAGTTTCCATCAACAACAATTACTGATTTATAAGATAATGTTCAATATATTTCTATCATTAAAATTTCAAACCAATTTCCACATTGCTATTAATTTTCAACTTCTAATTTGCTTGCTTTAATGAACATCCGTTAACTTTTCCCACCTCAAATAATTTATTAACGATGTTCATCTCGTATATCTACCTGAAGAATCACCATGATTCATTAAGCAATATTCAATTAAAATTTAAACTTACATTAAACTTATTTATTAATGTTTATGTGATGGTATATAGAAGCCATTGAAGGATATGTACATGACATATTCAGGAGTCATCTTATATTAAGCACCTCCGAGCGATGAAGCAACAGTTATGTGTTTGCAAAACTCATAAAAAATCAACTCACGTTTGCTTGAGATCTTATGAAAAATATATGAGAACACAATTTTGGTTAAAACAACGTTTTTCAACAGACTCTCAAAGTTCGAATGTCATTGCTTAAATAAGATTGATTGAGAGAAAGTGATTCAGGATAAATTCAATGCTTAGCTTTCGACTCGCATTATTTTGTCATTAACTTAACTCAACTTGAGCAGCTTTTCATTTGATTCAATTTAGATTTGATGATTTCAACGATCCATTGTTTTATTTTTGCGATTCATTAAATATTTTTATGTACACTCTGCAGATCAAATAAAGGAAAGCATTCAAATTTGATAGTGTTCTTTACTTCAGTTTACGAAAAGTCAACGAAACATTCAAATGAAAGTTTTTTCTTTTATTTATTCATTTCAGCGCCGCCCGAAATCAGCGTTGAAAAGCCATGGGTACACGCAGGCGAAGGTCAGTCAAGAAAAAGCGCTTTGATAAGCATAAAAAATTTAGCCGACATTCTTTTTATTTCCCATTCAATTTTTGGTTTATTATTTTTTCTTTCGTCTCCAGGTCACGAAGCACAACTTGTATGCATTGTACATGGCGAAGCAAATCCAGAGGTGAATAATTAAATGTTTTTTAAATGGGTTGATTTCTCTAAATTTTTCCCTGTTTGTCGATAAATTTTTGCTTCTCTTACGATTCGATGTTGTTTATCGTTTATTTACAACAAAAATCTTCACAAGAACAAAATATTTATGAAAACACGTATCGAATATTGAATCTTTAATATTTTATTTCTCACATGACTTCCTCACTTGACTCACTCTTCATTCTGAAACTCGACCCCATCAAAACGGGATTTGAAAAATCTTCCTTAAATGTTTCTTTTCCACTGATGAATTCAATAAATTAAACATTTAATTTTTATTGCTTTTATTTAAGTTAAATAACTTTTAAATCATTTTAATGGTTGAAGGTTTTCACATTCTAAACAAACTGAAAGAAGAAAGCTGGGAAACAAATTCGATAATAGGACAGACACACAAGTAAGAATAATGTTTTAATAGCATCGTAAATTTGAAAAATTTATTCACTTTTTCTTTAATCTATTGCTATAAACAAATAAATAAATAAATTCCATTATTTTCCACGCAATTTGCTTATGATATCCACCTAAAGGTTGTTGAATTCTCTCCATTAAGCTTGCTTATGAAGACATAAAACTTTCTCTACTGAGCTTTCAATATGGAAAAATATATTAGGATGTTTGTTGATAAATTAAATACCACGTGAGTTCAATGAGGTTTGGTGTTAAAAATATTCTTAACTGGTGAAATAATAATTTTAAAAATTACAACGAAACAGCTGTAAAACATTGCGATGTTATTTCGACTTGAATTACTAATTTTGTTTACACTGCAAATATTTGTGGTTGGTCATTCATTAAAGCATTCTGTTGAAAGTTTTACAATTGGCTATTTGGGATGAAAAAGCATTTCTTATCGAAAAAATATTTTGCTTTTTCATTTGTTAATTCATTTGTGTGTGAACGAACTTCAGAAACAGACGAGACGAGATCATGAAGCATAGAAAGATGAACATCAGTTTTCTTATTAATCTCGACTTAATTAAGAATTGTTTACACAATAAAAACAGAATTTAAATGACATGAGAAGTCTCGAGTAAGCATTTGTCTCCTTAATTGTTGAGTTTCTTGATAAAGCATTACTTCAATCCTACATAATGATTTGTGATGCTCGTTCTATGTTGAAAACAACATATATATACATAAACATAAATTTGGAACCAAAGTGCTTGTGAAAATTATTGCGGCAACTCTTAATACACTCACGATTCATGACGCAATAGAATTACTGCCTTAAGGGGATGTTATGATAATTTTATAACATATTTCTTTCGATTCCTAGCGTGATTTCTTTTTTTCATGTGTGAGACAAGTCAAATGGAAGAAAAAAAGGCTCAACTTTGGCTTGTGGAATCTCTATCTTAATATTACGCATTCAAATTGGTTTCCTTCTTATCTTTTATGTTATTTTCGTTTACATTTGAACAGGAGAAAGAAAAGGAAAATAATGAGAACAAGTAAAATCCTCACAGGAGCTTTTAAGCTCAATTTTATTTACAAATTCTAATTTCTTTCATTCTTCGTTTCCTCATCTTTGACCTTTTTTTCTGGCAAGGAATATACAATAGATAGAGCAATCCGTGGGGGTTTGTAGGTGAAGAATTAGGCAGAAGAAATAAACGAAAGAGAGATTATATCAAGAGAATGATTTGCAGTCTCATTACATTTCTTTCTTTCTTTTTTTCTTCTCAAAGCTCTTGATACATTTTCACAAACATTTTCATTTTTAACGAAGGTGAACTCAGCGGTTAATAATTGATTCGAATTATTTTTCATTTCTTTTTACCCTCCACTAAAGACGTGAAGGAAAAAGTGTTTTAAATTCAATTAAGTATTTACTTTGATGAAATGATGATGATAATGTCTCTTCGAGAACAGTTTTAATTACATTTGTAAACTTATCTTACAAAGGCCACTTGAGAAAAGTTTAATGAGACGAGAAAAACTTTATTACATTGAAAGTTCAAATTCAATTTCATCTGAATAAATAAAGTTGGAATTGAAACATAATAAACATCGTGAAGGTCATTAAAAGACTGACCTAAGCTTCATTTTTTTTCAATCTCTTTCAAATCCACTCAAGTGATCCTTTTTGCTTCAATAATTGATGTTGAAGATATCTATCTGTTTTCAGAACATTCTCTTTTTTTCGTCATTCCATTTTAAGTAGATTCAGATTTTAGTCTCATAACGCTCGCATTTATACAAAGTAGTTTTCCTATTCCTTCTCGTAATAATTGGCCTTTAAATTGAATCAGAATCACTCTCAACAACCATTAGATTTCTGACTCGATTTTCTTGCTTCTCATTTCAGATCCATTTAGCATGAGAATTTCATCCACTTTGTTATTTAAATATGGGAAGAAAATTAAGTTAGAAAAAAACTTTAAATTCTCCCTTAAAGCTTTTTATAATTAAATTTGTTATTCTAAAATGGAATGGAAAATAAAAAAATACTCAAGATTAAAGTTGAAAACACTAAGCTAATCTAAACTGAATTTATTAGTGTTAACATTTTTTAAAGGGCAGCGATTTTGTAATTTTTTTATATTATTTTAAAGAGAGATAGAAAAGCTGCTGGTTTGTGAATGGTAGCAATTTCGCAAATGTTACAGTTTTAACGGCTTTTTCTAATTCAAACTCACTTCTACATTTCTAAGTTCATCATTGAAATCTGTCATTGATCTAATATTATTATTATTTGTTTTCATCGAACAAAGTCAATGATTTTTCACAACACAAATATTAAATATAAAGTTGAAGCAAACGAACAGCATTAATTTGCGTTTTATCTTTTATCAATAACTTGGATTATTACTCATCATAGAAAAAAAGTAACAATGAGTGAAGATTTCGATTTATTGTTTAAAGTTGTTCTAATAGGCGATTGTGCAGTAGGAAAAAGCTGGTAAATTCATTTTGTATTTAAGTGTTTGTTGCGTTCTTCATTCATCCATGATAAATTATTTTTCAAGCATTGTCACGCGATTTAAAACCGGAAATGTCTTCACAGAACGACACACAAATACGATTGGTGTCGATTTCTCGATGAAAACTATTACAATCGATAATAAAAGGATTAAACTTCAAATCTGGGTGAGTAGAGGAAAGATTTTTGAAAGTATAAAACGATAAGCAAATCAATTTTATTATTTACAGGACACTGCAGGTCACGAAAGGTGAATAAAACATTGTCTCCTGTCAATGACACAAAAATCAACAATTTTGTTTATTCCGACAGATTTCGAAGCATCACATCTAGCTACTATAGAAGTGCCCATGGTGTTATCATCGTTTACGACATAACAAAGCGAAATACTTTCTTATCACTTCAAAAATGGATTAATGAAGTCAGGAATTACACAGCGAATAGCGTTGTTTGTGCTCTCGTTGGAAACAAATGTGATTTAGTTGATGAACGTGAAGTATCAGCGGAAGAAGCGCAGGAAGTTTGCGATCTCATCCCAGAAATTCTTTTTCAGATTGAAACCTCAGCCAAAGAAAACACAAATATTGAAAATGCGTTTGCGAAAATTGCTGAAGAGTTGATGGTGAGTTTGACTTCTCATTTAATGATTTTATAAATATTTTCTTCGTTTTATAGAATCGCCAAACGATCATCGGTGACGATAGTAATAATGGAATAAAACTTGGACAAAGCAAATCAATAAGGGAAGGAAATTGCAACTGTTAATAATTATCAATGTTATCAAACACGACAAATTCGCCATCACGAACTCTCTGATATATGAATCAACAAAACTATTTATTTTAATACAAAAGTAAAATCATGTTTGACGTTGAAATTAAAAATCGAATCCCTCCATTCATTAATGCCCGGCACAAAAATTATCCCTTTTATGGCATCATAATTCTCAACATATTTGGTGGAAAGTGATCGCTTCATATTGCTTAAAGTGCCTTCATAAGAATTTAAAGAAATTTTGTTATAAATTTAGAACAAATTCTTCAACAAAGGCAGACAAATAAACAGAAAACTTTATGAACTCAATTAAAAAAGAGAAAATTACTTTTAAAAAAAAGTTTAAAAGGTCAAAACGTCTTCTGTTGTTAATTGCTTATACTTCGGTTCTTTCTTCGGTGGATAAATCACAAAAAGAGTTAGTTGAATAGTTGACAGTATGCAACCGAGGAAATTTGGGATCTATAAAATTTAATGATAAACGATAACTTCTCACTCATTAATTTAAAAGTAGGTATATAAACTTACTTGAATAAAACTATCATTAATTAAGTAACCGTAAATGAACCACTGCAATGTCACGAAGAACGATGCAATGATTATTGGTCTGGGAAGACATTCAGTATTTCGAGTCGTGATGACATATTTAAGTTTTATAAGCGGACTCGCAAAGAAAAAAACGCCAACAGAGCAGCACAGCAGACCTTGAAATACAAAAAAAAAAACATTACAATTTATTTCCTGATAAAACTAATAGAACTGATAAAAAAAGTTTGCTTACCAATAAGTTTGGATGCTTGCACGTCATCGGGTTCAAATTTGCTATAAGCAATTGAGAATGCAATCATGAGGAGCACTAGAATCAGTTGATGTGTCACTCTTCGTTTGTTTACGGTGAAGATATAATAGGAAATGCAGTAAATTGAGAATAAAAACACTCCAATTGAATTAACAAGAATCACAGCACTTTCGTTTATTAAAACTCCATATCTAAGCCAAAGAGAGCATGACAAGAGGCCACTTGTGAATGGAAGGGAACTTGTCTGAGGATGAATAGAATTTTTGACGTTTTATTAATAATTTAACTTTCTTTTATTTATTTACCTCTCCTGTGCTCTTTTTCTTTAAGTAACTGTAACATATAAGGAATCCTGTTAAGAACTGTAACACTGTTGTGAGTGTTGCTGATGTTGCTAAAATATTCCTGACAGTTTCAGGATTAAGCCACACAAACATGTTGGAATGTATTTTTAGAATTGAAAGATATTTTCAGCAAAACCAAGTGAATACACTTCAGCAAATTCGGGGGAAAATGCTACGCTAGTCCTCAATGATTTTCGTCTTTTTTTCAATGATGATTATAAACAGCTGATTAAAATTACTGATTTTCTGCAATAACTTTCGAAAGAAATAATGATTTTATAAGAATTATTATTTATATTATTCAAAATTTTAATATCTTTTTATATTTTGAATGCTTTCATTCAAAATTTCTGCTAAGAAAATCACTGATCACTAAATTTTGCGTATGTTTAATGACAATGATCAACATGACTATAGAAGACAGTTGAAGTAGTGTGAGTTTGTTTACATATTGATCCCTCCTGCAATTCTAGAATTAAATATTTCTACCTTAGTCGCAGAAGTAGTGCGAGCTTTTCTTTTGTTGAGTAAATCTTCATTTATCTCTCTCTTTCTTGCCGCGCTCAGTTGTGATTCATTTCTTATTGTGATTTTGTTTGGAGCTGAAGCTAAGTGATTCTTTAAACATAGTGAAAGTTTTTTAAAAAAGAAGTTTATAAAGAAATTGACCGAGATTGACAGAGAACTGTGCAGAAATGGCAAATATATTGAAGGAAAGGTCTCCGTATTCTAATTCATTGCATCGAAAGGTGAGTATAAGTAAGAAAAGTGCGACTAATTTATCGTTTTTCTTGTGTTCTCTTTGTGCATGAATAATGAATTAAAATAATTTGATACAATATTCATTTCCCCAATGATAAAGTGAAATGTGAAACATAAAAAGAATAGAACAAATTGAGGACAGCTATAAAATACTTCGCATGTTCTTGAACGTAAATTAACTTAAATTTGCTGATCAAACCAGTTGAAATCTCAATTTCTTCTTACACCTATTGTGATGTTAATTTTCAGCGATGTCTCCATTCATTTAAGAAAATATTAACAACTCAAATAAAGAATTTGTTGTACTTCTAAGAAGATTTTATTTCGACCTTCAGAGAATATCCAATTCACGACGGTTCTTAAATAAATAAAAATACATATTCATATTTGTAATCTCACATTTTTGATAATGACTTTCTGATACATGTCCGCTTTAATGACCCTTTAAATTGCTAGCATAAACAATTTCCTTATCAGCTATAAATAATGAAAAAAAATGAATCATGTTTTCTTTCATAATTTAGACACGTGGATGGAACCGAACATTATTATTGACTGGAATAGCAACGACAATTGGCAGTGCTAATGTCGCTGGTTACAACATTGGAGTGATCAATGCTCCATCGCAATACATAAAAGAGTGGGCGAACGAGACAATATATAAGAATTATGATGTCATCTTAAATTCAACTCAACTTGACCTGCTTTGGTCTTTTATTGTGTCAATATTTCTTGTTGGTGGTGCTGTCGGTTCCCTTGGCGGTTCATACATTGCAGATAGAATAGGAAGGTTAATTATTTTCTTTTCTCCAATCAATAAGCTATAAATAAAATAACTAATTTCATTCACTTCAGAAAAGGTTCTTACCTCACTTGTGCTGTTCTCTTCATCATCGGATCAATATCATTTCACTCGTGTCGGACATTTTCTTCGGTAGAACTCTTGATCTTCGGTCGAGTGTGTGTTGGCTTAGCATCAGGCATTACAACAACATGTCTTCCAATGTACTTGTCAGAAATTGCGCCACTTCACCTTCGCGGAACTCTCGGAGTTTTCTGTTCAATGGGAGTAACTGGAGGTGTTGTTGTTGGTCAGGTTGTGAGCCTTCAGGAGATATTTGGAACTCCTGATTTGTGGCATTATTGTCTGAGCTTTCAACTTGTGTTCTTAATCATCTTTACATTGCCTTATCGAATGTTCCCAGAAAGTCCAAAATATCTTTGCCTTATTGCAAGCGATCGAACAGGAGCACTGCGTGAGCTCAAAAAACTTTGTGATGATCAAAACATGGCTGATGAAGAATTCGAAGCAATGGAACCTTCAAATCAAACTTCAGAAGAACAGAGAGGAGTCATTTCAGTGCTTCGAGATCATAGATTGTTGCTTCCACTTATACTTGTTTGTTCAATGCAAGGTGGTCAACAAATGTCGGGAATAAACGCTGTAAGTTTCATCAAACACCTTCACAATCCCACATGACATTTGAAGTGTTAAAATTCGAATTCAAATGAATTTTCAGGTGTTTTATTATTCTGTGTCAATATTCCAATCAATCGGCTTTAGTTCAACAAATGCCAAATGGGCAAATCTCGCTGCAGGCTGTCTCAATCTGTTTGTTAGTTTCTTCAGTCCCGTATTGATGGAAAGAGTGAATAGACGACCTCTCATGTTGACATCTTGTTGTGGCTGTGCAGTGTTTCTTTTCTTACTCAGCATATTTTATAGCTTTGCTGTAAGCTTAATTAAATATTTATTGTTGTTAATTGACTTCATTGACGACAAAACTTTATATTTTATAGGAAAGTTTATCGATTTTACCAGCAATGTGCGTTTTTGCCATGCTTGGTTACATTTTAGTGTATCAAATTGGACTTGGTCCTATTCCGTATTTTTGTGGAAGTGGTGAGACGATCTAAAAGCTTTTCATTCTTCAATCAATAAATTAAATTTAATATTTTCACAGAATTATTTGAAGTTGGCCCTCGACCAGTTGCAATGTCAATGGGAAGCTTATCAAGCTGGTTTTGCAACTTCACAATTGCAATGACTTTCCCAACACTTCAAACAACGATGGGTGCCTCAGTCTTCTTAATATTCTCGTTGGTTTGTTTATCGTTGACAATTTTCCTTAAATTCTACATGCCAGAAACTCGAGGGAAAAGCACTTCAGAAGTTGCACGTCTAGTTGACAATGGTTTTAAATCACGTCCACTGGAAGTAAACGCAGAACGAGTTAACGAATTTTAACAATATAATTTCTTGATCAAATTTTATGACCTTTTCTGATGTTCAGTCATCAAGAAAATTTATACTTTGAATTATAGTAAAACTTGAAAAGTTATTAGCTTTCTTTTAACAATTTTTATTGTCGTACGATTAGAATCAAAGAATTGTGAATCAAATTAATTTTACATCGAATAATTTTAGCTTGAAAACTGCCACAATTTGAACAAAACTACAAAATGGTTGAATAAATATTTTATGTTTTCTTTTACTTAAATAAAATGCAATGTCATTTTCGAACAATGAAAGTGTTCAACAACTATTTCTAAGATTTTATTAAATTTCGAATCGAAGGTTAAAGGTTTACATATTTAGAATAGCAAATGAAAGAAAAGGTGAATTGTCGAAAAATTATGAAAAAAAATTTCAAATCTTTTAATACTGCAAGGTTACATTTTTTTGTTTAGATTTATGAATTAATGTAGATAAATATCTATGAAATAAAATGAACAAATTTCCAAATCTGCCTTAAACTCAGTAATTCGTCTTAGTTAAGATGTTTTCTTTTAATTATCTTAAAAATGCACACGCTACAGCTGATGACGGCAATAACCGAATCTAAGCAATAACATCCGTCGAAGATATTTGCTTTGGTTAACACAATGATTCTTGCTTTTATATTTACTAAGTGCAAAGATCAATTCAAAAGATTTATTTAATTGAGTATCGAAGATACAAGCAAAAACTTACAAATTAAAATCGACACAAAATGTGATTAAGCATCAGAAAATTTTCCAAGATTTGTTCTGGTGATTCCTTGAATAGGTAATTTGTTTATCAAATCTTCAATTTCATCTCGAATAAGATTTCACTGCAATATCCGAACAAGGAACACAAATGCAGAAGCTTTTTGAGAGTCCAAGTTTTAAACTTTTTCTCTCAAAGTTCGATTCTCTCGAAAGCTTCGACTTTGATGCTTATTATGTTCATATTAAATATTCAGGGCTTTGGAAATATTTCATAGAAATAAAGAAAAAGTTTCAATTTGCATTTCAAATGAAAAAATATTTACTTTGTTAATTATCTACATAGTTAAAAATTTTTTTTTTTCCTTTTTCATTTGTCATCCCTGGAATGTGACGTCACAACAACTCATATATCGAGAGCAACTAAACATACGTCTTACATATAAAAGCGTGCAAGATGTGTTGAAAATTTTCATTTTCATTCTAGCCATCGCGTTGTTAAGACGTAGTCAGAACACCACAGAAA
The DNA here is from genome assembly GCA_900005825.1 of Clunio marinus. Taxonomy (NCBI): domain Eukaryota; kingdom Metazoa; phylum Arthropoda; class Insecta; order Diptera; family Chironomidae; genus Clunio; species Clunio marinus. The sequence continues at coordinate 635,363 of CVRI01000065.1, read as the reverse complement.
AAAAGTGTAAAAGGAAGAAATAAAAATAAAAACAAGAAGAATTTTAACAACATCCTATTAAAGGTGAAAAGTTTACAGAAAAAAAATTAATATAAAAACCGGAGATTTAAAAAGCAAAGAACAAAAAAGTTTCCTTCAAGAACTTTTAAGTGAAAAATATTTAAATACTTCATTGAATCATCAAACAACTGCTTATTCTTTGGGTAAATCAAATACTTGTACAATGTTTGACAAATAAAAATGATGAAAGGCAGTGCAGATGATTAGATATATTCAGCGATAAGTTACGAATTATTTTGTTACATCCTTCATTGATAAAATGAGTGAATAATAGAAAAATCAAACAAATTTAGAATGTTGACTTAAGTTAAAGGAAATAAAAGAAATAATCAAGTGTGATGTTGATGAATACAATTAAAACGGAAAATCCAAGTAAAGGAAATTGCTAACCAACGCTGATCGATTAGGTTTTGTTGACTAAGTGTTAATAAGTAATTGCGATGATGCGAAACGTCTTTCCAAACAATGTTAGGTCTGTTGTTTCAGTTGCACCTTTACACGGCTACACAGGACGAGTTGTGAAATGTAAATATGATTAGTGAAGGTCGACCGTGCAGATATTGGAAATATGTCGTGAATCTTTTATTTAATAAATACAACAAATATTTATTAATGAAGCGAAAATTTAATGAAGTCAGCGAAAATTCTTGCGATCCATTTTTGTAAATCAGAAATTCGTAATTGTGTCAACCATATCAGTAATGCACAACAATTTTCTTCTTGAATCATTGTGTCATTGAGTGTGGACAAGAGAGGCCAAAGACACGATGTTGTAGTTAATTTGATTGTGTGTAAAATGATGAAAAAATGATATGGAACTCGGATGTGATTTGAATACGAAATACAAAAATACCATTTGCCTTAACCGAGTCAATTTTTGCACAATATCTTGAGTTTCGTAAAAGAAAAACAAAAAAAAGTTGACGATGCGCAATGTAAAACTAAATGTCCAAGGTAGGCATTCGAAAAATTCATATCATCAACTGATGCACAACTAACTAGTGACATTGATGTTCGATTTCTCATCATCGATTAACAAATAACATGTTTTGTTTCTTTATGTTGCGGTGCTTTTGGCAAGTTAACGGTGTGGAAGTGTTAATTGTTTGAACGACAAAGTCTTTTAAAATTTTCAACGATTGTAAAATAGACGCACGATTAGAGAAGTTTCAAAATATTTCTGCTTAATCAAGTTAAAGACTTTGCTACTAATTGTCAATAGAGGAATTGCAATAAAAGTATTCATCGTGAATCGCATCAATTTCATGTCAGACAAGCATCTTCTGCATGTTATTTTGTTAATAGAACTTCGTGTGTTAGAATATGGACGTGATCTGAAATTTAAAAGCAGAAATATTTGCCGCCTGTAATAAACATCAAATGTCAAATTAAAACAATAAATCTAGGATAATTCAAGTTAATACAAAAAGGCAATATTTTCTTTACTATTTATGTAAGGTGAATAGAATCTGACAAGGAACTGAATAGAATTTTTTTCAAAGAAAAATCACATCAGGAATATTAAAATATTTAACATTAAATTCAACACGAACTTTCTCATGAACTTGAAATTTCTAGAGATGACATTGATGTTGATGAATATTAGGAAAGTTTAAAACTAGTTCCCAGAAAGTTTATATCTGAATTAAGTTGAAGAGCTTTTTCGAAATGACTTCTATACGCGTTCATATGAAAACTCACTGCAACATTCATAAAAGTTTATTGACCTTTAATTTCATGCATTAAAGCTTTGAAGTGTCAAGTTGTTTGTTAAAGCACATGCAGCTATTTGGACGACTCTGTCAACAAGTTAATGAAAATTTCGAGTGAATATTTAAGATAATTAATATTCTCTACAAATAATGGCACTATTACTGCAATAAATAAATCAAAAATAACTTTTCGAAGTATTTTCGGTCAACATATGAATTGCGAATGCGAGCAAAAACTGCAATTAGCTTCACACTTTTGCATTGTTTCGATTAGCCAACCTCGTGACCTTATTATTTATTATAAATAAAGCTTTTAATAATTTTTGTCGTCAATATGTTGATCTTTCATGATTTATTAGCAATCCTAATTTCTTGGTTTTCAAATGTTTTCAATAAGTTATAATCCACGTGTATATAAATCTTAATTAAACCACTCCAAGGTTAAACACAATCATCAAATGGTTTTTTTCTTGTTGAGATAATTTTGGTTTGGTAGCTTACACCACACGGCCGAAACTCATATTTTAATATTGAAAATACGAAGCCGTCTCAATAAGTGTAGTGATATTTGCTTCAAGAAGCTTCAAGGTCACGAAAAGATGAAAGACCATTTGGGGTCCCAATTAATCTTTTGAAGGTTTAGGTTATTTCTTCTTAATAAGCTTATTAAATAGAAAATGTATTTGAATGTCGGGATTGTAAATTTTTTGCTAGTTGCAAAACAACACTAACAGTTTAATTGTGAGAGTACTACGCGTGGTAGGTATTGAAAGTTCAAAAATGAACAAAAGATTTGACAAACGATTTTAGCAAGATTTGCTTTGACTTTGGATCAAGTGTTTAATAATTACGACGTTCATGAAAATAAAAATTACGTGTTTGAATGTCAAAAACTCGCTAAGATCTTATAATCAATTAGTTAAGTCATCATTGCTTTAAGATGCACAGTTAAAGGAACTTTGAATGAATGAACGATTTCAGTAAATACTGTTAGGTGATATAAAAAAGTTTAATGACCAAGCTATATAAGAAAAAAAGATTCAAGATCAAGGCAACAATTTATTTGTTTTGCTTTCGTGATCTGAAGTTGGTAGAAAGTGCGAATTACCATATTTTATGACAATTTTGTCTTTATTGATGTGCCAAATATGAGTGAAATTGTTCATCTTTATTACTTGAGTAACTCGTGCGATCTTTTTACAGCATGTGAAAAAAAAATTGAAACACAATTTGCGAGATCAAGAACATAAGATGAGTTCATAAAACGAAGTTATTATTCTTTACATTTGCTTTGTTCTGTACGTAGCCAAAAATCTTGAATGTGTTTGATTAATAAGAACGTAAAGTAGAAATAAAAAATTATTTACCTGTGACCATTGACGTCAAGAAACACTCGAAATATCTGTTTTAACGTATTGAATGTGTGTCTGATTTTTTAAGACATTCATCAGAGTATAACATTCATGAATAAAGAAAAATAATCTTTACTTCGCTTTTTCCTATTAACCACGTCATAGAATTTGCAACAAAAAACTCTTTAAAATATTCGTCGAATATTGAAAAGTCTGAGAAAAAGCTTGAATAATCTTACTTTAAATTCTTCTTAAGTTGATTTGACCTTTGTAAGACAAAGAAGGAGAGAGAGTGAAAGAGTTAAACTTCCCAGAATGAAACTAATTTGCCAAATTTTTAACATATTTTGCTTGAATGTTTCACTCTCATTTTCATTTCGCAATTTTATATTTGCGAATATATGTTCGAACTTAAGGCAGCCAAATGTATAAAAATGATGAAATAAGCGAGGACATTCATTTGGTTAACGAATGAGAAATAATTCAACTTTATTGAAAAATGAATGACTTGTTAAAAATATAAGGAAATAACTTATGATCTGGCTTAATGACTAGTTAAGAAGCATACAAGCAAAAAAACATCGTTTTCAGTCAAATATATATCTTAATTTAAGATTTATTTTCCCCAAAAACAAGTTTTGGTATCTGCAAAGATTTTGCGATGGTAAAATAGAAACTGAAAGTAATTTCATCGAGTCTCGACCTGCAGCAACTTGCTTTACTTTTCTCTGATAAAATAGAAATAAATTATCATCTGAAACTCGTCTGTTACGCATACATAAATACGTGAGATATTTCTTGACTTTAAAACAAGCACTTGGTTGAACGATAAATGAGAATCAATTGAACATAAATTAGTAAAGAATTTCGTCATCTGTCTCAAACTCAAACTCATCATAGAATTATTGACGACAATAATTTATTGTGAGTTATGTGAGTGAATAGTAATAAATTTAGGAATATAAAAATATGCGATTGCATAATGAACGGAAGTTTAAATAACTAGACTATCCCATCTTGGTCAATGGAAGACTCGACAAGTTGTCTGCCTGCAATAATCGCAAACAATTTATATAATGTTTATCAACATGTTGATGAAGTTCAGCAACAAGAGCGAATAGAAAACCTGGAACTAATTTTATTTTCTTCCTTGCATTAATTAGATTAAGTTAAAACAAAATTAAATCCATCATGGCTCCACTACAGGAAACAATTTTATCACAAAATCATCGTATTGGCATAGGTGAGTTAAGTATTTACCTTTTATGTGATTCTAAAATGCTCAAACAGCTACGTCGTAAATTTTGTTAATTTTTTAACACTACTTATGTAGATATCATTTGTCGAGTTCAAACAGAGAATAACAAAGAAGTTAAAGGTTTAAGCACGCGACCAAAAACTTTAAAGATTTATTTGATTTTTCAATGAAATTCATTTTTCATGTTGACGTTTTATTTTTACCATTTTTGTGATTGATGTGATTAAATAGCAATGAAACAAGTGTGCAGACTCTATTATTTAAGAACGTTATTTAAAATGTTTTCTCTTTAACTCTTCCGAAACACAATAAAGATGTTTATTTTTAGTGCGAAATTGTTTTGCGAATTATAACCTTCGATGTTCAAGAGGAAATCCTAAAAGTTGCACAAAAAAAAGAGTTTTCCTTGAATATTTTATTAGTCATTTTTACAGTTTAGATTGGAATTTATTTCAATATTTTAATAATGAACTCTTTGAGACTTTTAGGAAAATAACAAAATAATTTCTAAAGTTTTTACATTTTTCATGTATCTTGTTGACAACAATCGTCAAGTACAAGCACACTCTCAATTAGAATCTCGTTGAACTAAAATAAATAAACTTCAATTCTTGTTGTCATTGCTTGGTTGTTATTCTCTCTATTATTTAAAAATGAATAAATTAAAATTCGTTGTTTGATTAATTATCTTCTTTTTTTTCAGTGGAAACACCAGTACAGCAATTTTACAGTAAAAAGTCAGTTTTCATGACTGGAGCAACAGGATTTTTGGGCAAAGGTTCGTAAGATAAGATATTCAATTACGTATAAGTCAATCTACACGTTTTCAAACAAATATCGTAACTCAATTTTTGCCAATGCCATGCGTAATTGAATTAAATTAAGTCTCTGACGAAGACATTGAAAAAGGTTCAGTGGTCTTGATGATTTAGGTTTCTGTTTGTTTTTTCTTCACATCATCATAGAGATGTCTTCAAGAGGTTGAAATCTCGGCATTGCCAATGTTATGACACGAATGACGTAATGTATAAATAAACGATGTCACAATTGAAAGCAAACATTTTATTTACGATTTTTCTTCTTTCTTTTGAAGCGCTTCGGTTAACAATAAATGTTTGAGTGAAAAGTGATATTAAATCGCAACTTATCGCTAGCTTCGACCTTGAAATGAGAGTCGGTTGTCAATATCGGTGGAGTTATAAGCTCCGCGTCTTTGTTAATAAAAACACATCTTCGAGAAGCATCGATGTTGTGCAAATACGAAACTCTTAAAATCGTCGCCAACCAGACAATGGTACAGACTTTTACGTGTTCCAAATATTCAAATGAGATACTCGTGAACACGATGATCAAGATTTTGAGCATGACAAATTTGCTTCTTTTTTTCATCTACGTTGAGAAAAATTAGTGTGAATACATTTTACGCATGCACTAACGAATTATTAATTTTTTACGTCTAAAAGATCATATGAAAGGAAAGATGAATGATGTACTCATCTTCCATTTATAAATTCAAGTTCGTTTATGATGGTGTCAGATTTTTGTTAGCTTTTCAACTTTCATTCAATTGCCAAAATATGTTTAACAATTATGAAATGTTCGACTCTTTATGATAAGTAGCCGACTTTTGCAACTTTTAATTTTATGCCCTTAAAGGGGTTATCATTATTAATTTATATCTTCAGTCATGGGCAGAGTTGTGAAGTTCACCATTGTTTCATGGAATAAAAATTCATAGTAAATATCGAAATAATAACAAATTCTTTATGAAATATTTCTGTTCATAAATGGATGAATAGGAAAATGGCTGAGTAGGAACTTTTCACTTCTTAACATTTTTCAACAACATCCTATTGTTGTGACTTCGTACAAACTAACTAGTAATTCAAGATGATGAATGTTGTGTTAGATATTATTAGCTAAGTAAATTTTGCACTGCGAAACCAGCCAACAATAACTGTAGTGACTTTCCGATTCACTTGAAGAGCCAATAAATGATTTTTTCTTCTCACCAAGTCATACTTTGACGTCAATGAAATCAATATTTGAAATTGAATAACATTTTTAAGCTTAATGACCTCAAATCTAAAAAGTCCACCGTTAAACCTATCAATTATTTCTTGGACATTGAACTAAACAGTCATTTGTAACATTTGTTTAAGTAATCAATTTTAAATACTTCAAATCACCTTGGTCGAAGAAGAAAGTTTCATTGGAAGAAAGATAAGCTTAGGAACTGACACATTTAAGAACTGAACAAAAAATTCATTGACGTCACTCCTTCCCCGTGTTTTTATTTTTAACAAGGGAAATTATTAAGACATTGTCTGTTAGGAATTCTTTAAGCATGGCGCTTTGTTTAAATATTCAACAAAAGACTCAAGCTATCGTTAATCAAATTGTTCACTTACACATAGCTTAAATATCACAATGAATTAATAGCTAATTTATTTTAATTTGACTAGTATTGATTGAGAAACTCTTACGCACCTGTTATGTCGACACCATTTATATTCTTATAAGAAATAAAAAAGATGAGGACATTCATACAAGAATGGAAAAGATCTTCGACGATCCAGTGAGTGTTTTTTACAAATTATAACATAATTTATCATTTTCTTACGACTTTGTTTTTAAATTTTTATTTTGCAGCTGTTTGAAGTTCTCAAAAAAGATCAACCAAAATTTCGTCATAAAATTATCGCCATTAGTGGTGATTGCATGCTGCCGGGTTTAGGTATCGAACCAAATGAACGGGCTCTCCTAATCAAGCAAGTAAATATTGTCTTTCATGTAGCGGCAACAGTAAGGTAAGCGATGCGGCATAAACAAAAGATTTAAGCGACGAACCTGACCTTAAATTATTTATTTGTTTACTATCATGTGCAATTATTGCTTCAATATTTATTTATTCGCAGATTTGATGAGAAGTTGAAACTGGCACTTGCTATTAATGTGTGTGGCACAAAAGAAATACTGAAATTAGGCAGGGAGATGGAAAATTTGAAGGTGACTTACATGTTCTTGAATTTTGCATTAAATTACGATAAGTCTTGAAGTTTGGTAATTACATGAGTGACTTTTGTAATTAAATTTAATTCAAGTGCCATAAGGCAAGATATTTTTGTATGTTTGAGGATATTTACCCTTCGCGGAGCATTCCAAATTTGTACATTTCACGGAAAATTTTCTTTAGAAGATTTAAAATTTGATGTACCGCTAATAAATCAATCATGATTCAATATCACATTAAGTGTTAATATTTCTTGACAATTATTCTCATTTTTTGCATCATCATGTCAAACATTAAAATATTTCCGACTTTTTTCGTTAGGCACTCGTTCATGTATCAACAGCATACGCGAATTCAAATCGATTTGATATCGATGAAAAGTTTTACAAAAATGAACTTTTGAGTGGTGAAAATTCAATAAAATTGGCAGAAGCTCTTGATGAAAAGACTTTAGAAAAAATGACGCCAGAGTGAGTTATTTGAATATTTAAGTAGTCAAAGAGAATAATTTAAGAAACTGTTTTGCTTCGAAGACTTCTTCAGAATTGGCCGAATACTTACACATTCACGAAAGCTTTAGCTGAAGATCTTGTCAGAACACAATCAAAAGGCCTACCCGTTGCCGTCTTTCGACCTGCTATCGTCATACCAACATCTAAGGAACCAGTTAAAGGATGGATTGATAACATGTATGGTCCAACAGGAATTGTCGTTGGAGTTGCCGCTGGGCTTTTGAGAGTTATTTATATTAATAAAAACAATCATGCCGAACTTGTGCCTGTTGATTTGTGTGTTAATTCACTCATAGCTAGTGCGTACGATATTGGAAAGAATTCTTATGAAGAACCTCCAATCTACAATTATGTTGCTTCTCCGAAAAATCCTTTATCTTGGCAACAATACACAGATATTTCAAGAAAGCATGGCGAACAAGTGCCGCTCTCTAAAACAGCTTGGTATTACTCCTTCACAATGACAGATTCAAAGTTTCTCGTAACAGTTTTGACCTTCCTTTATCATATTGTACCGGCAGCTTTAGTTGATTTTGGACTTTTGGTGTGTGGCAAAAAACCAAAGTGAGTCTTAATGACTTTTTTATTTCATCTCAAGAATCTAAACTGGTTGAAAATTACTTTTAGATTGCTCGACACTTATCGTAAGATTCATAAATTGTGTGATGTTCTTTCATACTTCACACATAATATCTTCCGATTCAGCAACCACAATGTGAAGGTAAAATAATGTCATTTTAATATTTATCACGAGTTCATTCCAAGAATTGAAACACAAATGCTTATTCTTTTCATTAGAACTTGTACAGTAAACTCGATGATAGGGACAAAGAACTTTTTTACTTCGATATGGATGATGTTGATTGGGAAGAATTTCTTAAACATAGCATGATGGGGATTAGAAAATATTTAATGAAAGAAGATCCAAAAACAATTCCAGCTGCTCATGCTCGCTTTCAAAAGTAAGAATGGTTTTTATTATTCAAATTGATGTTTAACAATTTTCTTTTTTTTGTGTTCTTCTTCTTCAGATTAAAAGTGATCCACTACGCTGTTGTTTATTCATTTAGAGGACTTGTGTTATATTTACTATATAAACTTATGATGAGATTTATGGTGTTAACTCCATGAGTATTGATAGAACATCTGAATTTAGTGGATTAATATAATGGAAAAGTCACACGTGTGCTGGTTATGTATGTAAATTTAGCCTTCAACAAAGCATGTGTGATTAACTAAGTAAATATCTAGTTTATAAGACTATTTAGTGATATGAAAAAGAAAAATATTTGAATTAGAACGAGAGAAATTCGGTAGGTATTTGAATTATAGAAAAATTCATTAATGATGGAGTTCTAAATATTCCTGAAAATTTCATCTAAACGCAAATTTTAATTTCAAAATAATTCTCCGATCAGTGATTATTGAACGTCTTGTGGAGTCCCATCTAAGGCCAATTAATTTTATTTTCTCTTTTTGAGGCTCTTTGAATTTCAACTTATATAATTTAGAATTTCATTTGACTTATCGAAACTTTCTATTTCATAATCTAGTTTGAGGAAATCAAAAGGAAATTTTGTTCTAAAGTGGCCCACCAGAAATCTGTCCCAGCTCATTGTTAAATTCTTATTTTGTATAAAATCCTTAAGGTGAATAGAATTTCAATCTAAAAACGACTGTAGGAAATTGATGAATGCGTAGAATTATTTTTTAAACATTATGGAGAAGAAAATAATTAAAATAGATCTAAATTAAGTTTTTTTAATTATGCGTTAACAAGAATGATGAATGTTTATTCAAATATTTTATGCAATCTCTCATTTATTTGTTCACAAGCACTTTCAGATTTATTGAAAAATAAAGATTTCTTTCTATAATAGCAGTTTATAGACAATTAAACTAAATAATTGGTTTTATTTGGCTTTAAGTTTTCAGTCTTTCTTTCAGCGCTTTAAGTTCGTCAAAGAATAATAATACTAAAGCAGAATGCGGACCGATTCTTATATAATGTGGCCAGAACCCTTTGTAGAAACCTCTCACACCTTCGATTTTAAAAATCTTGATGAAGCAATCAATGACGCCTGAATAGTAAATTCCTTTTCCATTTTCACAGACACCTTGATTGTAAAGTCTTGTAGCAATAACATCGGTAGGGTTCATTGCTATTGCCATTGCTGTTCCGGCACTTGCTCCACTAATGAATGAGATTGTAGTCGGATCGAGATGAGAAGATTTTCTTTGTAAGAAATCTTTCGTCCAACCAAAAGTGGCAATTTGAGTTCCAGATCCCATCATTCCACGAGGAATTGTCACCAAAACTCCGCGATAAAGACCAGTAATTCCATGAGCATTGTAAATTTTTCTGAAAGCTTGAATAAATCCTTCGTGGCGATGTTGATATCCAACAGCGATTTTATCAACTGATGCTGATTGCAGTTGATTACGTAACATGAAGAATGGTGAAGCAAGTCCTTGACCAATCGTTCCACCCACACCACCAAAAAATGCAGATTTTATTATGCTCACATTTCCATCCTTATTTCTCGTCCATCCACTCTCATATGCAGTTGTGTAGATTCCCAATCTTTAAATGTTTATATAATAAATAAAAACAAAAATATTTTCTAGAAGATAAAAAGTCAACTACCGGCATGAATTAAGCACAAATTGAAAACAAAGTGAAGCTGACAGTCCTCGTTGTAAAGCTAAGTAACCATCATGCTTAGCAATTTGAACAAATCCATGAAGAAAATTTTTGTAGGGCTCTGTTACAGTTCCTTTTCTTGCCAATTCTCCCTGAAGCTGTAATCGAGTCTTTACTACCTACATGGAAATTATTTGTAAAATTTTGAAATGATTTCAAATGATGATATAAAGTTTACTTCTAATGGATTTGTGAAGACTGTTGCAAAAGATGACGAGAGACCTCCTAATAAAACATTATCCATTATGGAAGAACTTGGATTTATCGTATTATATTAATATTTATTCCATTTTTCCTGAGTATCACAAAAAAATTTTCGTTTCACAACAAAGAGTTCTCACACTTTAAAGTATAAAAATCACATTTGAATGCAGCTCTGTTGAATTTTGAATTTGTAACAGTTTTTCTTTACATTTAATGAATTTTAAAAAATTCTTTTTGAAGCCATAATGGCACTTACGAAAATAATTGAAGTTGTAGCAATGATGACAGCTCTCATTAATGTTCCATAGCGTCTCTTGACTTTCTTTTCAGCCTTAGTAATCAGAAGTGGTTTTGACATTGAATTCATTGCTTTAAACTTTTTTTCTAATTGTCTGATGTTGTTTTGAAGTTCTGACATGTATTCTAAGTTGAAATATTTGTAAGAGTCACCAAGATCATATTTTGAACCCAATTGTTTTATATAGATTATTTGAGATTTAATTATAACAATCTGACGAAGAATATTTGCTAAAATCATCATGACATCCAATAAGCTCATTTCTTCCATAAAATTGGGAACATAAAGTGAATTAACTGCCCATTGCTCCTTATGAAAGTTATAAAGCCCAAGTTTGATTGAATTACGCTCAAAAGGAAATTCGAATCCAATTTCTTTCATTTTCTCATCACTTATTGTAAGAAACTCTTCGAGCGATATCCCAGCCTGAGCAAATTTAGTCGTAAAACTGTCAAGTCCCATTCCGTTCAACAAATTCACAATGTCAGGAAAGTATGGAGGGCTGGAAATAACAAAGAATAATTTTTTAATTGTGGATGAAAGACGATCTTAATGATGCTTACACTTCGTTTTTCTTAAGATTCTTTTTTAATGGAATAATATCTTCAAATCGATTGTAACTTAGAAAACTTCCTGGCACTTGATATTTGTATTCTTGAGGTGGAAACAATCCATAAATCTCAATAAGGTTTTCATTTAATGCATAATTTCTTGCATCGCATCCATATCTGTTAATGACATTGAGATTAATTCCATTTTCAATGAGAATCTTTGCTGTGTCTACATGTTGTCCGTCAATGGCGTGGAATAACGCATTTTTTCCTTCATTATCTATTGCATCGAACGAGTCATTTAATGAAATCAAGTATTTTACAACATTAGCATATCCTTTTTTGGAAGCGAGCATCAAAGCAGTTTCACCAAAAGTGTTTGAGATTCTTATTGACGCGCCTTTATTGACAAGCAGTTTCACAATCTTAAGGATTTCTTCTGATTTCGCATCCGCCGAACAGGTAACCATTAATGGAGTCATGCTGTCTGCAGTTAAATCTACACATGCTCCTCTTTCGTTTATCAAATATTCAACAAACTGTGAACGACCTGACGAACAAGCATGGTATAAAAGATTCCAGTTCCAATCAATTTTTTCGTCAATGTTAAAGCCCAATTTAGAATCACGATCAAGTTTTTCTTTAAAGGCTTCTAAATTATTGCTATGTAGACTTGACAATAAGATCTCTTGCATTAACTCATTAGGAGATTTATGTAGTGCATCCATTTGATACTTTGAAGGACTTGAATTGGTTCCATCCCAACAATAGTAGCTATCATCAGAATCGGAGTATTCATATCCCGCTGGATAATAAGGCATGCTTTCAACAATTGAAATAATTTAGTGATTTTGAATGTTTGTATTTGAAATGTGCTGTGTTTTGTTTGCAGTGCTTAGAATATTTGGTTATTTTCTAGAAATTCACGTTGCTTAAAAATTGTTGCAAATTTCCGTTTCTCGCAATTCTGAACCTTCGTCAAGTTTTTCGTTAAAAACCAAATTTCAAACCCTGCACTGAAAGTAAACAAAAAAAAATCATAAATCAGAAATGTTTAATTTAAAAGAACAAAGAAAAAGACAGATTGATACTTTGAAAGTATTTAACGATAAGTGAGTTCTTAAATATATTTCTATAACTATTTTCATTTCAATTTTTTATCTATTTTAGTGTGTTTGAAATTATAAATGATGAAAAATATGAAATTAAGTTTAAATCAGGACAGAATCATGTTACCATGATTATTGAACTTGGTCCTGATTTTCCATATCAAAAGCCAAAGCTTTCATTGGAGCCGAGTCTTTCTCACATTTGGCTGCAAAACGGAGAAATCACTCAATTTCCTGGACTCATAAATGTAAGAAAATAGAAAACAATTAAATTCAGCAAAAATTAATTTCATCTATTTTTGAAAAGTTTACAGTAAATTCTGACTTAGGTCGGGTTTGTCAAGCAATAATTAGAGAGTTTGAGAAGAATCCTCCAGAATTTAATGAGACTGCACCTACAATTCCTATAATTAATTCAAGCATTCCAGAACTTAACAATCTTGATACTTCACAGCTACTTGAATTACTGAAAGATGATCAGTATTTGGATGATTTTGTTGAAGAGTTGCCTCCAATTAAAGCATTAAATGATGAACTAAATTCACTTATTGAAGACACAGAAAAGCTGGCGCAAGAAAATCTGGAGAAAAATTCGTCGCTACAACAATTAAAATCAAATTTTATGTCTATATCAATTGATTTCCTAAACCTTGGCAACAAATATAATCTTGGAAGCAAAAAATATGACGAAAAAGCATGTGAATACTCTCCCGAAAACATCAGACAACTTTTAGAAATCGCTGTTTCAAATGCTGAATCTGAGTATGAAGAAATTGTGGAAAGTTTTCTTGAAGGAAATCAAAGTTTGAACGAATTTTTAGAAAATTTCATGAGAGTCAAAAAGCTCATCGCATTAAGGAAATTCAAAGAGGAAAGACTTAATTTTCAACTTAATCAATTAAAACTTTAAATATGTTGAATATTTGAAAAGTTATTAAACATAAAAATTTAAAAAGAAAACATTTGATGTCAGGTAATTTTTTGCTGGATTTTTCCTTCGTCAAAATTGTGACCAGCTACATTACGAAACCCTTGAGAAAATTTTGTTTATAGTCGCACAAGCAGCTTTTCGTTGATCGAGCATAAGCTCCAGTAGTTGCAGTTATTGAAGTCAGTGAAGATGTCATTTAGGTACACGCACGCAATAGTCTCAAGGTAACTTAAGTCACGTCAATAATCAAATAACAAAAATTATCGCGATTCTAGAAAAAATCGATAATTTCTAAAAATGGGCCAAGTCACAGTCTGCTATTCCACATTATGAAAAGCTTGACTAAAATAGTTTTAAGAGAAATGATTTTATCTCCATGTTATCAATCTTGTTTATTTTCAGAATTCCGCTTTCGCTTAAAACGCGAAACATTGATGTCGATATTGCTAAGAAAGAGCATGAAGCGTATGTACAACTACTTCGTGAGCTTGAGCTTGACGTCATTGAAATGCCATCGGATGAAGAGCTTCCTGAGTCAGTATTTGTAGAAGACACAGCAGTTGTCTGCAACAATATTGCTTTAATTACAAAGCCTGGAAATCCATCACGGCTAAAAGAGGTAAATGAGTTGGGCGTGTGCCAAATGAAAAATATTGAAAATGTTGCGAGTAAAAGCCAAGCGAAAACAATTCCCTGTTTCATCGTGTGTTAATAAGCCTCTTTTGAGACATTTGGTCTGATAATTAGCATAAAATTAGCATAAATTTATCACAAATGCTTCAAATATTATCATTTGAATGTGTTTCCTCACGTTCATTGTTAATGCTCGCTAGCTTGCTACTTTATTTATATTCCATCCGGTGGAGAAATTGCCGCTATAAGACACTTTGACATCCAATAGTGACTTACTCATTGTATCAAGAAAGAAGAAGAAAATAGAATTGTTAATTAGATGAGAAAATGTAACCGTTATAAGAGTATTGCTGTGTAATTGGCTTCTCGACGCAACAATAAAGCATCAATTTATGCTTCATCTTTTCAATTAAGCGAAATTTATTTATATTCAGAAATTGAAATCATTTTGGACATGTTGTGGGTCAGAGAAATTTTATTTTTATCGATAGAATCGTGTGGAAATAATTTCCTTAGCAAAAAGCAGTTCAAATTATAATTTTACCCTCACCCAATTAAAACATGGAAATAGAATAAACAAAGGAAAATTTCTTGTTCCAATTTGCGTCAAAATCTTTCTTGATGAAATCAATTTATGAAGAAGCCTGAAAAAAGTTGGAAAGATAATCAAGTAACAATCAAAAAAGTTTCCGAATGACATTTGAGCTTCATTCTGAGTATCGCATAACGCAAATGTCTCGATTGAAGCTTTGATGCGAAATTTTATAACTTGATTACATTTGTGCTCATTTTTTGAACTCTTTCCACGTTAATTTAAAGTGATTTGCTTTAATTTGTTTTGATTGTGAAATATGTTATAATTTATAACGTTTTGAGTTCGTGCGCAATTTGGTGCTCAAAAGAGTACGATTGAAAAAGAGAAGCATTGGCATTAGTTCAAGTGCAAGTTTACACATAGTCAAGGTCGTGAAAAAAGCGAGCGTTTGCTTTATGAAAGCAGACATCGTACTCATTTATTACGTTACGATTTCTACACATTAAAAAACTAATTAATTGATTATTTCATTTTCATATTAGGTTGAAAATGTAAGAGCGATTCTCAAAAAGGAATTAGACATGGCTATTGTAGAGATTGCTGATCCGAAAGCAAAGCTTGAAGGCGGTGATGTGCTTTTCACTGGAAAAGAATTCTTTGTCGGTATTTCTGAATTTACAAATGAAGCTGGTGCAAGAGCTGTCGCCAACGCTTTTCCTGAGTTTCCATGTGTTCCAATAAGAGTAAGAATTTAATTATTAGAGAATTATTTAATGTAAATATGTCGTCATGAATCGCTTTCATATTCCTTTTCCAGGTAACGGAGAAACGACATCTCAAATATTATGTTTCAATGGCCGGTCCCGATCTCATTTGTGTCTCGAATTCTCCAGCATCTCAAGGAATTCTGAAAAGAATTGAACGTGAAGCAACTTTCACTTATCAAACTCTAACATTGAGTGAAGAAAATGCTTCAAATGTTCTTTTCGTTAATGGATTTTTAGTGCATCGATCAATCGAAGAGATTCCAGTAACAACTCAAATTTTGTCTGAAAAAATTGACATTCCAAGAAAAGTATTAAATATCAGTGAATTGGGGAAGTATTCATCAGGTTTGACATCTTGTTGTGTTCTTGTGCGACGAACGCGATACATCAGAAACTTGTAACTTATTTCTTTTTAAACTCAAAGTATTCATCACAATCATGTCAATGACATGATGTCATCCTTAGGCAGCTTAAAGTTTTTTTTATTAATTAACCAAGTGAAGATATTTTTTGATCTTTTTCAAATTTTAAGTTTAAATATTCTCAGAACTTACGAGAAAAAAACTGAGATTAAAGTCAAATAGAAACTTGTCACGATTTTTATTTTAACTTTTTATTCCAATCTTCCAGCACATTATGTTACAAAATTGAAGCTTTTTTATTATTTAACACACACTAAAAATGTCTCTTGTACTTTTCCTCTAAGTAGTCTTAGGAGTTCGTCATCACATTTAAATGTTCTCATAATGTGGTCATTTCCATAATGATTTAATTACACATAAATACAAGAAACATACGAAGAGTACGAATGTTGGTTGTTAATTACAATTTATTGCTTAATTATAAACATTTGTCATGCAACTTTTCTTGAAATGTTGCAAAAAGTATTTTCAAAATGTAATCACATTTAATCGACATCTTCAGTTGGTTCTGAATCGCCAATTTGAGTCATTTTATTATGGAAATGATCATTTGTCTCGATATTTCTAATATAGATTTATGATAAAAGATCTTTAAAGAAAACTTTGTACCTCAACCTTACTAACAGAAAGTCATATTAAAAAGCTTAGGAAATAAATTAAATTAACAAAAAAGATTCAATCGATAATTTAGAATAAAAATGTCATGACAACAAATTTTTTATGTTGAATCTCGTTGACGTATTTTGTCAAGAAAGCAGAAAGGAAATTTAAAACGAAAGCTCAAAGTAGCTGATGCAATCATTTAAGAAAACAAAAAGAAATATTTAAGTGATTCCGCCAAACTCTAGACAATTTCCTTAATGTAAGTTTGCAAGCAACAGCTTTCACGTGCTTTTTTTATTCAATCAGAAGAAGAAAAAAATGTTAGAGCATAAATAACTCAAGTATAAATTTAATTTTCTTTGTTCTTTTTTAATAGCTAAAGAAATTAAATCAAACGCTTTTTATTGAAACTTTTTCACTTTTGACTTTTTTATTATTTTAATGATATTTTGAGGCTTTACTTACACTTTCAGAATCGAAATGGATTGTAAAAGTTAATATGTCGATGATGCAATAAATAATTTTAAACACACAAACCGACAATGCATTGAAATTAGAGGAATGAAAATGGAAATATTGGGAAAGAGTTTAAATATTTCTCTTACGACGAATATGTAAAAACTTCAAATGCCTTTCATTGTAATATGAATTTATACTCAACAAGTTTTAATCAATTATCCATAGACCATTGGGAAACAGTTTTCAATTCAAAAAACATCTAATAGTGCGGAAGTTTCTGTTTTGAATTGGTCTGTAGTTGCGAAGAATTAAATCTCCTTTATCGTCTCTCAATTTCCTTAATTCATGTAAATCATGTGATGATATTTTGAGAGGCGTAGTTGAAACCATCCACGTAACGGTCTCATCACAATTGGGTGTTGTCAATGAACCTTTATAGCTCAAAAAGTTAAAGTCAGTTGTTTTGACGACATCAAGAATTGTGAAAACATCTTTATCTTCTGTACAAGAAGATTTCGGGTGAATTATATTGTGAAGAAAAGGCGTTATAGGAAAGTCTGAAAACTCATCATGCGAAAGCTGTTAAAGAAATTCATGAAAATAAATGTGGAAGGAAAAATTAAAAGAATTAACCTCATAAAAGACTCCCAAGACAGCAAGTCCATCCTTTTCGTTTACAGCTTCTGTCAATGATCCTTTTTGAAAAAGTACAAAAAATAATTCAAATGTCTGAAAATTTATAAAACTTTCCCACCATATTTTGAATTGTATGTGACGACATGAAGTTCAGCGGAAAATCTTCGACCATCTAATAAATGTTCACTGCCAGCAAAATCATTTTCACCCCAATGCCAATGTGCATTTTCAATTATGTATTCACCACGTAATGGTCCACCAGTAACTGTTGCTTGACGTGAATGGGGAAAGTTGAACATAATTTTCGCTCCATGTCCATCATTCATAATATCAATTGATGCTGGTATTGCGGTAAGATCATTAATCGTTAACGGATGCCTTGGCCTTACCAGTGTAGTTCTAAGCGGAAGATTTATTGGACTTTGTCGATTACCATCGCATGTTTTGCTTATTCTCCCCCAGTTTTGTGGCCCAAATGGATCAGAGAAATCGTAGGAAAAATCTTTCTGGTCTATGAAATTTCCACACAATGAATTAAATTTCTTATTGTACTTTTATATTCTCCATACCTGATACCATCGCTCGTTTAAAGGCTTGCCCTAAAGTGGCAAGTGTTAAAATAAATACAATCTTTGCAATAAACATAATTAGGATTTATTTTATTAAAAACTTTTTATTTCACACGAGTTCGTAAACTTTTCACTTAAATATGCAATTCCTAAATAAAAAGTAAATTAAAACTTGTTTTATTATTTTGACAAGAAACTGTCTTCGTCGATTGTGCAACTGAATAAGCGCCATAAGATCACTTCATTTATAAAAGATTTCATCAAGAAAATGCTTTCATAGTTCATTCTTAAATTTCATTTATTTTCAACGTTCTTTCGTTAAATTGACATGTTGTGTTTGTAATTTAAAAATTACGTCGTGATAACGATTAAAAACATAATTATTTAATTTCTTAAATATGCTTGATGATTTTCATGCTTTATGTCACGCGTGTATCTAAATGTACAATTATATAAGATGAACTTATTTTTTTATTATTGCTTCATTTTTCTAAACATGAACAATAACAGAAGAGAAATGAAAACTTTTTACAATTCGTGTCAAATGAAAAAATAAATTTATCTATTTAAATTTACAATCAAATTTAAATTAATAAGAATTTGTGTGTCAAATCTAAGGATTAAACTAAAGTGAAACTGTAGTAATTGAATTATTCACTATTGATTGTTATTATACCGTGAATTGTGGTATAAATTGAGAAGTTTTGTAGACTTTCAATAACTGTTATCAGGAAAATTAACGCTAGAAATCAATTTTTATTCTTTTTATTACTTAAATGTTATTGATTGTTGAAGTTTATTTGTAAAAAGTATTTGAAATTATTTTCATGATCTTTCAATTTAAATTGTAATTAAAGTTCACTATTCTGCTACTCATAAATTTTAATAATACTTTTGTGTATATTGTGATTGGGAACAATATTTATCGACATCGCGATAATTTGTTCTCTGAATGGGTCGATAATTCATGAGAATTGGTTTTCCTTTTTCATCTTTTATTCTTCTAAGTTGAGCTAGATCATGAGAAGATATTTTCAAAGGCTTCGTCGAAACTATCCATGTGACTGTCTCAAAACAATTTGGCGTTGTCAAAGAGCCTTTGTAACTCAAATAATCAAATTCCATTGATTGGATGATATGACGAAGTGAAAATAAATGAGAATTTTCCACGTAAGAACTTCCTGATTCAATTACATTTTCAACGAGAAATCCAAATGGAATGTCTGAGGCTCCATAAGAGTTGTCAATCTGAAATAAGAATTTATTGCAATTTTATAATAAGCAAGTGTCAGTTCAACTTACCTCATATAAAAAACCTAGAACTGCAAGCCCCTTAGGTTGATTCATAGCATTTGTCAAAGAACCTTAGAAGCATTAAAGATTTTATATAAATTTTTAATTGCTTGAAATTTTCATTTACCATATTTTGAATTATAAGTAACAATATGAGCTTCAGCAGAGTAACGTCTGAAGTCAAGGATATGTTCGCTACCGTCATAATCATTCATACCCCAATGCCAATGAACTTGAGAAATTACATATGAATTCTTAAGTGGACCTCCCGATACTGCTGCAACTCTAGATCCAGGATAGTTAAATGTGATCGTAAACGAATGTCCGTTGTTCCGAAATGTTAATGAATTCGGTATAGTGTCGAGATGTTGGATTCTTAAGGGTCGTCTATAAATTTCTAAAGAATCGTTTGAATAAAGACTTATTGGACTTTGTTGGCTTCCATCACAATGTTCACTCAATCTTCCCCAATTTTGAGGTCCATAGGGATCAGATTCGTCGTACGAAAAGGTTTCTTTCTCACTTCTCAAATTTCTTTCATTATAGGCAACCGGTGAAATATCACCAAAAATATCAGTTATGCTTGTTGAAGGAAACTTGTTTGTAATACGGCCAATCTTACTTGGGATCATCCAAAGGTCTTTGAAATAATGTTTCTCTTTAATTCGTTTTAATGTCAATATTCCGTTTTGAAAAGTGTTCGAAACCTGATTTTGGTAAGATGAAGCTGTACGAATTCATTAAATTTCAATTGCAATAATTTATTTTATTAAATAATCTTACGTGAATTAGCTTTCGTATCAAATGTTTGGCTGAGACCAAAGAGAATAGTAAAAATATTGCCTAACACTATCGGTTTCATTTTGGTGAAGTTCTTAAGTAATAATGTTCACAAAATTCCTTATGACTTGCCTTTTAAAGTAGTTCAGGAAGTTTCAATAAATATTTTAAATGTTCTGTTAAATGAACTTTCAAACACGATATTTATTGTTTCATGACTTTAAATAACTTAAACGGGACGTCTTCAAGACTTTATGTCCCACTCGCCATTTGTGGAATTCTCATTACAAAGAATTCCCCCCATTCTGATGATGATGATGACTTTAAATAACTTAGTTTTGTAAGTTGGCCGAATGTAGAAAGTAATATTCGTGTTTCATAAACAAATATTAGGACCAAAATTACAGCAGAATATTTTTGAAGTGAAACGAAATTCAGTTTTGTTTCATTCTTCTGTTCACTAAACTTTTTTCCTTCTCAATGTTTATAAAATATTCAATTAAATCTACTGGGAAAGGGAATCTTTAAAAATTCAGTTTTGAACTATTGCAATAACTTTTCACATATCTGAACATTCATTTTTTGATTACATACGCTTTTCATCTGAAATATTCCAATTTAATTCTGGTAAAATTCTTGTACATAAATTTAATTTTTTTTAAATTGCTTTGCTTCCACTTATTTTCCAATTTAAATTATAATAAAGTAAAATTTTGTTTCACAACTCATTTCATCACTTTTTAAAGAACTATCACTGCTGAGAAAAATAATCTTCAATAAAGTCTCAGTCGGAACTAATCTTTACGTAATGAAACTCTTCGTTTTAACTCAACATACATCTGATGAAGAATTGCAGATTCACTAAGTGCGCAATGATGATGTCATCATTAATTAATTGTGTTATTCGCAATGTTTTTTTTCTTTTCAATTAATGAAAATCACTCAAGAGGGAAACTTTTAATTGTGCAATGGAATGAACGGCACACGAGTGAATTTATAAAAACTTCAACAAAAAGCTTCGTCCGGTAAGCTGTCTGATGTTAAATTGACTGCTGTAAGCTTTTTGAACAAACTAATATTTCAACTTCTCTTATCCCCACTTTTTAAAAAATAAACAGCATCGTTCACAATTCGAATTCCTTTGTGCAATGGAACTTAAGCGGCAAATTCAAGCATAACATTTAAACAAGAAACCAAAACATTTATTTTTCAGCAGCATGTCAATTATTTTATTATCTCTGGAATAAGTGAACACGCTTTTGTTGAAAAGTCGTCATATTATATTACAGGTTTTTCAAATATGCAACAAAACAGATGTTGGAATTTTGTTTTTCACTTCCGAAGGATATTAATTTATAGATAATATCCATTCAAAGCACGACTATAGCTATTTTGACATGGTCGGAAATTACGAAGAAGTGGGGATCCATTTACATCGTTTATAGAACGGAGTGCACCTAAATCGGCTGACGATATTTTCAAGGGTTTAGTTGAAACCATCCATTGCACGGTCTGATAACAAGGTGGTGTTGTCAGTGAACCGCTGTAAGCTATATAATCAAAGAATTCAGTTCTGAACAGATTAATTAATGCAAATGGAGCGACAGTAGTAGTGTCGCCAGCGTTTGGAATTCCTCCAAGGCCACCTTGAACTGATGATGGAAAATCTGGAGCTGCAGCGTCGTCAAGCTGTGGAGAATTTTTTTATTTTTTAAAGTTCAAAATGCTAAAATAATCTTCACCTCATAGAGAAATCCTAAGACAGCAAGACCGTCATATTTATCTGCTGCGTCTTCAAGTGATGCTATTTAAAGCAAATGTTTTGTGAAATTACTTAAATTTTAAATTGAAGGATTTAATTCACCATATTTTGAGTTGTATGTTACGATGTGTACTTCTGCTGCATATCTTTGAGAATTGAGCATATGTTCACTTCCAGCGCAATCCGCTGGACCCCAATGCCAATGGGCTTGAGCTACTATAAATTGATCATTTAAAGGCCCACCAGTAACTACCATATTATCATTATTGGCAAATTCAAACGAAATTTCTGCACCATGTCCTACATTTGTTAAAACAACATTTTCTGGCATTGTTCTGAGATTCGTAATCGAAAGAGAATTTGCTCTTGATTGTATAAGAACAAATTGCGTTTGAAGATCAATTGGACTTTGATTCGCCCAATCACACTGGATATTGTTTGGACTATCCATTTGGGCCCAGTTTTCAGGTCTGTAATCGCTGTTACCGGGATTATACTCATAGGCAAACGTAGCAGCAAATGTTCCAAATAAATTAAATAANACACTCTTTCCCTACACGACGCTCTTCCGATCTAAGGGTTTAGTTGAAACCATCCATTGCACGGTCTGATAACAAGGTGGTGTTGTCAGTGAACCGCTGTAAGCTATATAATCAAAGAATTCAGTTCTGAACAGATCAATTAATGGAAATGGAGAGACAGTAGTAGAGTCGCATCCGAATGTAATTCCTCCAAGGCTAGTTTGAACTGATTGTGGAAAATCTGAGTTTGCAGCCTCGTCAACCTGTGGAGAATTTTTTTATTTTTTAAAGTTCAAAATGCTAAAATAATCTTCACCTCATAGAGAAATCCTAAGACAGCAAGACCGTCAAATTTATCTGCTGCGTCTCCAAGTGATGCTATTTAAAGCAAATGTTTTGTGAAATTACTTAAATTTTAAATTGAAGGATTTAATTCACCATATTTTGAGTTGTATGTTACGATGTGTACTTCTGCTGAATATCTTTGAGAATTGAGCATATGTTCACTTCCAGCGCAATCCGCTGTACCCCAATGCCATTGGGCTTGAGCTACTATAAATTGATCATTTAAAGGCCCACCAGTAACTACCATATTATCATTATTGGCAAATTCAAACGAAATTTCTGCACCATGTCCTACATTTGTTAAAACAACATTTTCTGGCATTGTTCTGAGATTCGTAATCGAAAGAGAATTTGCTCTTGATTGTATAGAAACAAATTGCGTTTGAAGATCAATTGGACTTTGATTCGCCCAACCACACTGGGCATTGTCTGGACTATCCATTTGGGCCCAGTCTTCAGGTCTGGCATCGCTGTTACCGGGATTATAGTCATAGGCATACGAAGCAGCAAATGTTCCTAATAATTTAAATAATTTTAGGGTTTTTCATAAATAGAAAAAGTTTTAAGTTTTTTTAAATGTTTTAAATATTTCTCCCTTTGAATTAAATAATAAAACAGCAGATATTTTTGATAAAAATAGGAAAAATGATAATTAAGAAAAAAATTAACAAAAAAAATGAGAAGAAAAAATTAAGAATACATTCAATCAAAAATTTCTCAATTTATAATAAATTGTTGTTTTGATTTAAAATTTCAATAAAGAAAACTAATTTATTTTTAAGATCTATGATAGCTCACAATAATCTAGGCATATTTTACCTGCATTACAAAAGCACAGAATTATTCCAATACACCAAATTATCATTTTGAAACAGAAGCACGATTGAACTTTTTCACTGATCTTGGTTTTAAGGCGTTGAAAGATGAAATGAAGCACTCTCTAGTTATTACTTAATTTTATAGAATAATTTTACATTTAGTCTTATAAAACAGAAGGTCTACAGGTACTAATAAGAGGATAGAAGAGCAAAACTGTATGAAAATGAGATGGAAAATGTTTTTAAATTCTTTTTATTGTAGCTTTTATCTTTTTAAGTATTCTCTATCAATGAAAGCTATTGGTAAGTGTTCACAAATGTTTTAGTGTAAGTTTTAAAGAAAAATTATATTAATTTATTGCATGAGTGATAAATAAACGAAACTTTACCTATAACATTGAAAAAAGTGAGATGAAAAACAACTGCCATATGGATGATGTTTGCTTTTAACGTGTCATCAATAATACTGAAATTCAACTCCGCATAGACATGAATTTATTGTTTCGAACAGCATCTTATATGTATATAGTTAATTTTCAAAGATTATATAACTATCATAAGAGATTTAAGCTTTTATACAAATTGTAAAAGATTGAAAATATTTATTTCCATAAGAAATGTAAACGGTAATAACAAAAACATGTTCAATAAATTCATAATGTCTACTGAATAAAATTAATTTAAAATTTTTTAACTATATCTTAGTATCATGAACTTTGATTATAAATAGTATCCTTTTATGAAGCGACCATTTCTGGATTGAACCGGTCGGAAATTACGCAGAACCAAGTTTCCCTTCTTGTCCTTTATTTTTCGGAATTCAGCTAAATCGGCTGATTTAATTTTCAAAGGTTTAGTTGAAACCATCCACGTCACGGTTTCATCACATGTTGGAGTTGTCAATGATCCCTGATAACTTAAGTAATCAAATTGTGCCTCTTTGATTAAATTATTTATTGTAAAAGTGTTTACAGCCTCGGTGTAAGAACTATCATTTTCAATGATGTTTGCAAGCCAATTTGTAATTAACAAATCTGAAGTTGCAGTTTCGTCAAGCTATTAAAAAGAATTTTTATTTTATCATTTCCATTTTTGAATGTTTTTTTACCTCATAGAAAAAGCCCAAGACAGCAAGTCCTTTAATTCGATCTTTTGCATCTGAAACCGATGCTATTTAAGCAAAATGTTAGTGAAATTATATTAAAGCATAAGTTTTATGAATTTTTCTCACCATATCTTGAATTGTATGTGACGACGTGGAGTTCTGCGGCATATCTTTTTGAGTTGAGTAAATGTTCACTTCCAGATCCATCAGTTTCACCCCAATGCCAATGAGCTTGAGCAATTTTGTATTCACCAAGAAGGGGTCCACCAGAAACAACAGCTTGACCAGCATTGGGAAAGTTGAATGCGATCTGTGCACCATGCCCTGTATTTGTTAAGTCAATTGAAATTGGCCTTGTTGTGAGTTCGCTTATTGTTAAACGATCCCTTCGTCTTATCCAAACACTTTCTGTTTGAAGATCAATAGGACTTTGACGTAAACCATCACAAGTTCTATCGATTCGATCCCAGTTTTCAGGTCCATATGGGTCATTATCATCATAGGAGTATGTCACTTCACTTCCAGGAGTTTCATTATTTAATATTTCTATTAGTGTGGAAAATAAAATTTATTATCAATTTTCACTTTGAGATATTCAATATTTGATACCAGATACAACCCCACTGGCTAAATTTCTAAAATTCCTTACGAATCCATCCCCCGAGGTTATGAAGAACAGAAGAATTCCAACACGCAAAAATAACATTTTGGCACTAAACTTTGTATCAAATGAATTCAACTGATCTTACCTTTTTGGTTTTTAAACACGAAATGAAATATTCTTTGGGTTTCTTTTATTTTTATAGGACATTCAAGCATAAGAAAACTCTGCAGTGGGTAAAAGTATAAGTGAATGAGATTAAAATTCTTTTTTTTTATTAATGTTGTCTTATTTTGGTTACTTTCACTTCCCTTTTAAGAAAAAAATATTCAGCGTAAGTTTTAAATAATTTCGATATCATCTTATTGGTTGAATCATAAGTACATGAAGCTTTATCGTGTGTTCAATTACATTCATATTTGAATCTTGAGCTAAACATAGAATTAATTGTTTTAAATTTTTTTTCCTGTCTTCCTACCACGCCACACTTTGAACGAAATATATGTATTTGTTAAAAATATGTATTTGTTTATGTTCAAACATCAAAAAATTATTAAAACTTTTATTGTAATTAAAGATTACAGCTGTAGCTGTCAACTCATTGTTTGTTAATGAAACATGCGTCAAGGTAGTAGCTCAATTAACAAGTCAATATTTAGTTTCAAATAATTACTTTTGTTACTTTATTTTCGGAGTTCGAAATGTTAAATTGAAACCAAATGTTGACCCATTTTTTATTTTATGTAAATCGAAATATTTCTGTGAAAAAGAAGAAACAAATGAAGTTGCACTTCTTGTAATGTTATTAACACCTTCAGAGAAAAAAATAATTAAAAGTATGAATTTTAAGTAGAACGATATCTTTCAACCAATCGAAGTTTTGAGCTCTGAATTGGTCTGTAATTCCGAAGAATTAAATTTCCTCTTTTATCTCTTAACTTTCTCAATTCGCCTAAATCATTTGACGATATTTTTAAGGGATTAGTTGAAACTATCCAAGTAACGGTCTCATCACATGTGGGAGTTGTCAATGAACCTTTGTATGTCAAATAATCAAATCTTGTACTTTTGATAAGATCACGAAATGTAAAAACATCGGATGTTTCTGTGCAAGAGCTTTCTGGTTCAATAACGTCCTGAATCTTGTCTGTCAAAGGAAAATCTGACGCTCTATTACTAGTGGTTAACTTTGTCGTAAAAATATCTAATCAATTGAGGGAAATTTTCAAAATAAATTTAAATAATTCACCTCATAAAAGAATCCCAAAACAGCGATTCCATTCCTTTTGTCTACTGCATCATTGATAGAATCTAAGAAATTAATAGTTTCAGTTTTAAAATAAAATTCGATAATTAATAACTGGTACTGTATCTTGAATCATAAGTGACGATGTGAAGTTCTGCTGAGAATCTGCGACCGTTAAGTAAATGTTCACTTCCACAATTATCTTTTTCACCCCAATGCCAATGAACATTGTCAATCTTATATTTTCCCACCAGCGGACCTCCTGAAATTGTAGCTTCATCATTCCCTGGGAAATTAAACTCGACTTTGACAGAATGTCCATCATTAATGACTTTAATGGATTTTGGAGTTGTTGAAAAATCACTGAAGGTTAATGGTTTTCCAATTCGAGATTTTAAAATCCCAAGCGGAAGATTGATGGGACTTTGCCGGTTGCCATCGCAATTTCTGCTGAGTCTTCCCCAATTACGTGGGCCAAATGGATCAGAATAATCGTACGAGAAATTTTCAATGTTACTTTCGTCTCCTTTCTCCAAAATATTTGGATGTTCTTTTTTTATATATTTTTTATTCATAAAATTTGACAGTGAGTCATAAAAACTATAATTATCGATCCATTTGACTTACTTGTATTGTATTTATTCAAACGATCATCTGAAAAATTATTTATTCATCAAACTTCTAGTTCTTCATATTTCACTTACTTACAGATATTCAAATGTTTTTTAAAAGTTCCGTGTGCAAAATTATTCAAACATAAGAGAAAAATAAAATACGTCAGGAACATCTTTAATTTTAATTGAAATAGCTTAAAAAATGAAACGATTAACCAATCCTAACTTCAATTCTTTGACTTTTGAATTTAACTAAATTTTGTAGTAGAAAATCAGATTTATTTATATGATATTTCTGCAGGCAAAAACAAAATGATTGAAAACGATTGAAAAAAAGTCTGAAAAAATGAAGGAAAAAAGAAAATCATGTGGGAAAGTGAATTGAAAGCTCGTTTCAGTTTATTTTTGACTTAATTGTATCGACGTGTTTGTCATTTATGTACGTGTGATAATTTATAAATTAAATTTGAATTATTTTGATATTAAAACTGACCTGGACCTTAAAAATATAATTCAATGCGTAAGGTTATGTAAAATTACGGTAGACAAATAAATTCCAAATTGCGGTATAAATTTATTTGGAAAAATATTTTTTAACTTCTCATTTCAGAAAATATCTGTAAATACAATTTGAAGCATAACATGAAACTGGAATTATTCAATTATGATATCTAAACTTTTGCACTGAAGATCAAATATCCTGAATAGCTACGGACGATATAATTTCTTGAATGATGAGCTCAGAACTTAATTTACTCTTTCTCAGTTCAGCTGAGTAAAGTGATGAAATTTTTAAAGGTGTAGTTGAAACCAACCACGTCACTTTATCATCACAAATAAGAATTGTTTAATGAAAACCTATGTATAGCTTAAGAAATTGAAGTCAGTATATTTAACAATATCAAGAATTGTGAATAGATTTGACGTTTTTGTGACTAAATTTCCAGGATGTGGAAAAGAACCTGTGACAAAATTCATATAATCTAATGCACATTCATTCTTCAGGTATCAAGCTCAAACATGGAAACTTGAAATATTTAAAAAATTATCACATTTGTTGAATGAACATGAGGGGAAACTTAAGATGTTTTTTTATTGGTTTCTTTCGTATTTTTTCAGTTTTGTTCAAGTTGATGAAAAAAATTCATCGCAATAAAAAGTAAATAAAATTTAAAGGAACTAAAATGTCCAAAAATATCCAACTTATGTATAAACAAGTAGCAAAATGTTTGTGTATTGATCTGTTAGTTTTTGATAATTTGAAAATGATATTCATTTAAATTTATTAGAGTTGAAGCAATTTGTTCTTTTTATTTTTTAGTTCATTAAATTCTTTTTGCTACGTGGTAGGAAGCAGTAACGTATCAAGTGACTTATGATCTCTCATTAATTGAACGTTGAATGGACAATTTTTACTAAAATATCATCTCCAAAACATTAAAAGAAAGAAACAAAAAAAAGCAAAATTACATTCAAGCAAATAATCCTTTAAAAGTTCGTTTTCCATCAATACACATTTATTTTACATACTTTGAAACATGACATGGAAATAATTAGAATTATTTGAACTGCAGCCAAAGATTCCAACTTTAGAGTTTTGCACTGGTCTATAATTGCGAACATTGAAAGAGCCAATATACAAATCTATGTTCATCTTTAGTTTTTCTCAATTCTTCGAAGTCATTTGATTTTGTAGCTCAAACACAAATAAATAAATAATTTTCTCATGAAATCACCAATAAAGATCAGTTCACTATAAATTTTAAAAATTTGATCATCGCTAAAAGAAAAACATTTCTTTTTCATATATTTCCAACAGGTCTCTTTACAACTCTTACCTGTTAAAAACCAAGAAACTTTAATAGTTTAAATTAATTCAATTTGCATTTTATTTCTCGATAGATAGATTTTAACTAATTACAATTCAATGATGTAAGGGCTTTTATAGGCTCAAGCTTCGTGTGGTGAGTAGTGTTAGTGGAATGTTGTAATGTTTCAATGCGCATTCGTATCCCAAACACAAGGCGTTCAAACACGCCCCCTCGCATACCTATTATCAACATGAATTAGAGAAGAATATCAAAGAGCTTCTTAAATTAAGATTAGTTATATGTATCAAGTATTCCAGATGCATGTCCTGATTTGTTGATTTTAATTCCTGAAAGTGGTTTTGTTGACATCGGAAATGTTTTTGTCTGATTGACAAAAGGTGAACTTGATTAATTTTCTTCTTAAGCAGTCGCGACTCGCGAATAAAATGAAACTTGACAGAAATATATTTTGTAACAAAATTTTTGTTCTACATTTGAATTCATTGTTTTCAAGTTTATTTATTGCTCCTTGATTATCAATCGTTATTGTTGTTGGTGTAATAAGATCGATTTGAAAAACATTTCCTACCATATTGACTGACAATAATAGTCGAATAGTTGTTGAATTGACATCTATTTGCCTTGGAAAAAAGCTATTTAAAGATTTAAGTAATTTAAATAACAGTTAAACACATAAAAGTGTGTCCTAAAAAACTAATTTTTATTTATACAATTTTATTGGTCGATTTTGAAGCGATAATTTTTATTCAAATTGATAAAACAGTTTTTCATTGGATGTTTTTCTTTTCGTTATCTTTAATGAATTTTGGAATTTATTGTTTTTTGTGTTAGTCAAGGTATCACGAGAAGACACGTAACTCCTGACACATACAAAAGGAATAACGTCATTGAATAATTGTCAATAGAAATTCGAACAACATGTTCAATTATTTGCTTAGCATTGAAAAACAAAAATTGACATAAGTACTTCAAGGCATGATACGATAACAATTACTTAATAAGAAGAGAAGATAAACTTCCAAAAAGTTGACTTAATGAATTGATCATTAATGAGTAATAATTAATAATTTCAAATAAATCAAATAAATTCTTGAGAAACAACAACTACTTAATTAATTTTCTTTTTTTATTTTAAATTTTTAATTTGTAACATCAATTCTCTTCTTTATTGTATCCTGACTTTGTTGAATTGTGTAAATAACAGAATTGACTTTTTGTCTTTTATCTGGTGATGCTGGTTGAAGTAGGAGCGAGAGAATGCTATAAATGTTAGACAAATGATCATTAAATCCCATCAATAGTTGTTTCACTTCATCGATGTTTTCATTACTGAGATTTATTAATGACTGAAGTTGTCCCAAAGTTCCTTCAGTTAAAATAATTTTCTCCCTATTTTCAATTATTTGTTTGAGAATTTCTGAAGATGTTTGACTTAGAGTCACTGAATATTCTTGACTCACTTCTTTATTACTGTTAAGAATTGACGACAAGGCATTTGAAATTATTCCATCAAATATACTTGTATCAGGTGTTGGTGATTGTATTATTGGTGGCAATGTTATCGGTGGTGACAGTGACGACGATGTTACTGGCGGTGATGCTGATGTCGATGGTGCTGATGATGAAGCTGATGATGACGGTGGCAGTGGAGTTGTCGTAGTTCGCTTATTACGAATTTTTTCAATCCATTCAGAAATCTTTGTTGCTGCCATTAATCCTCGTTTGTCTTGACTTTTCTTCACTTCAACTGGCTGCCAATTTATTGATTTAACTTGAAAATCTTAGAGAAATATTAATCTCATAACATTTTTTAAGTTTTTTATACAAAAATACCTTTGAGAAGATTTTCCATTCTTTCTATATCTTTAGAAATCGCTCCAATCAAAATTGAATTGAAAAAAATAATAAAAATCAATTTCCACATTTTAACTCTTAAAATGATATCAGTTTATCAACTTTTTAAAGCATAGTGATCGAGGATGTTATGCTGCATCTGCTTTTATACGTACATTGAAGAGATCCGTCATCGAAAGTGATCACAAATTATCAATTCCATCGAAAAGAAAACCAACAATTTGTCGCGACTCGCGTCAAATTATCGTCAATACTTAACCTTCATTATTTTGCAATCTTTTTTGTCAACTTAACGCACTCAAAACTTCACTAAGAGACAAAGTTAAGTGCGCCAAACATAAAGCAGCCCTCATAAGGCAAACATGATCGGTCAACATATAATTACGTCAATTGATCTTTTAACTTAACATTTTTAACGACAACGTTGTTAAGAAAACGAGTGAAAAGAAAAGTTTGATATTCCAAATTGATTGATTTCGCTTACTTTTTAACTTATTAAACTTTTGCCTTCTCTGCTTCTGTTGGACGAGAAGAAAAGAAAAACTTTTTGTTTGTTTGTAAAAATCGAAACTTTATTAAAATTTAGTCACATGAACAAAAAATAATTAAAGATTTAATTTAATTAACTCTCAAACAAAGGAAATAAATTATTCCTTGACTGTATTTGGCTTTTCATTAGATTAACATATGACGAGAGATACTTTCCCGTCACTTCATCCATGTAGAAAGAAATTTTCTTGTCAATTCCAATCGCACTAAGACTTTCAACATCATCTGAATCAGGTCGAGTCTCTTCTTCGCTGTTTTCTTCTGACGATCGCTCAGCGATTGTTATGTGACTTCCACTTAATTGTTGAATATATTGAACAGTTCGTTTCGACACTGAATACTTTTGCTGTGAAAGGATTTTAATGAATTTGTAACTTAAAATTATAAATTTGAGAATTTACCTCATTATTAGTCGGTGACGATTCGTCATCATCTTTAATTTTAAAGACAAATAAATTATCAACATTCGATGATCGAGTGACAGGTTGAATTCTTTCCAAAGGTATAACATCCATGACTGTATCACGATCTAAATCAGCCACAACCATCATATTTGACATGAGAACAATAAATGAATTCTTGATGTCATTTTTACGTGAAAAAGATCCATGACAAGTGAACAGAACTAAACTTGTTGATGCATGCTGTGACAACTGTTTGCTGATTATTTTATCAGCTGTTGGATGCATTAAACGATTCTCAATATGATGAGAAATTGGAAGTGGCAGAAGATTGTAGCCGACACTTTGAAGCATTCCACTGCCAGTGAGTGCAACAAATTCGGCAGCACCGCTGATTGGTTTCGCAAACACTCCAACAATTCCTTTTCCCACACCGGTGAACACTTCAACAGTTGATGTGGCTTGAAGTGGATGTCGTGCTAAGCCTCCAATCGCTCCAAGAATGCTGATACCTAAACCTGTCAATCCTTGTTGAAGACCTTCCGTCAAACCCTGCGGTCGATGTCGTCGTGAAGCGTCTGTCTTGAGATGAATGTGATCATTGTCAAGCGTAAGACGATCAAGATTTCTTGCCAATGACGTTGCAAGTTTTGTAACAGAATTGACAGTTCCAGTGGTGACATTTCGAACCAATGAAACTGAACCATGTGTAAGTCCCATTAAGAATCCCCACGGGCCTTTCAACAAACCTTGAGCTGGCATTGAAACAAAATCTTTTAATCCACTTGTGAATGATCGTGCTAAACCACTGGGACTTCCAAGAATCTCAAGTGATCCAACTACCCAACCAGCACCAAAAATTGCTGATGAAAGGTAATGCATTCCCATGCTGTTACCGAGCTTAACTGGAAGTGTGTAAATGTCGAGTTTTTCATAAGCTGAAAAATCCAGTGGACTGTGGTCTAATGCGATGTACATTCTGTCAGGAACAATTATTAAATTAATTTTGAAATTATAAATAATTAAAAATTTCTCACCTCATGCAAGTGTGAACTGAAAGCAGAATGTGTAAAGGCTCCAAACGAATCGATTTAAGTCTTAATGGCTCTGAAAGATGCTGAACTTGTTCAACAACTGATCTTGGAATGAGAACCATTCCATCTTCCAATTTAATTCGCTTTAAATTTTGTTGTTTGTTGAATTTTTCGATTAAATTTGTTGGTAGACAATCGTCGACAATTTCGAGAAGAACATTAATGAAGGTATCTTCAATATAAACACGAATTGGTTGAAGATTCACAACAATGTTTTCCATTGAGCCATTTTTGTAAAGATCAACATCGATTGTGAAATTATTTTTAGTCGTGTGGCTGTCGAGAATCTCGTCAAGATCCCAAATTGACGTTCCACTAATTGTGATGTGATTGGAAATCTTCGGCAAGTCTTTGTTACATAAAACAACTGGAAAGTCGTAATCACCACCAGGAAAAAGTTCATTGTCGACTTGAATCTTTGTGAAATTCATCTTCAATTGGCCAGCAAGTTTGGAATATTTTAAGCAAATTTCATCGGCATTTAATGAGATCAAATCTGTGCGCTTTTTATCGTCATCCTTGTAAATTGTAAAACTGATTGCGGTTGAGTAGAAGTTAACATTGAATGCTCGTTTTGTGGTCGCCTTTTTTAAACTGAATGTCTTTTGATAATTGCTGTTAATATCCAAGAATGATTGTTGGGATATTGCTCGATAGAAATCTCTCGACAATTCCGTTCGATTAAAGGTCAATCCATCATTTTGAATGTAACAAATTGACAACTGAACGGTTTTCTCTTGAACGTCAATATTGAGTTTAATGTCACCAAACAACGGAACGTTAATAATCATCGTTTTTGTTCCATCGATTTTTATTGGTTGTGACCATCGAACAAAATCATCGCCCGTCACACAAGCAAAAATTAAACCAAATTCTTGGTTGATGATTTCTGGAAAATGTTCATTAACGATTGGCGGTGTATAGAAAACTTTCTGCTTCGATGGAATCGTTTGAAACCAACTGAATCTTTCATCAGCAACTTCCTTGTGCGGTAAAACATATTTATGATTAGAGAGATCAGTTTGTGCGATGAAAAGATTAAAGTCAGTGTCATTGTTAACACAAATGAACGGTGAAGTGTCGTTGAAGATTGATATGAAATATTGTTCGTTATGTTTTATTATTGAGAGACTGATTGGAATGTTGTTGGGAACGTTGACACATTTTCTAAGCGTTGGCTGAATCTTAATTGGCATTGACATCTCATCGTCTTTTACTCCTAAAGCAAATAACGAGGAAAAGTTTGTGTTGATCTTTCGCTTTCCCTTTGATGACGAAAACAAATCACCAAACATTGCAATTGGTTGTCCCAACACATTTTCCTTCATATTCACTTGCGATGTCACCAACGTTGACTTCTTAACATGAATTTCATTTCTTTTAACATTTTCCAACTTTTCACCAACATCAGCAACAAATGTGAAGATTTTTAAATCATATTTTGAATAATTTGTTACAACAATCAATGATGAAATTATAATTAATCGCATTTTATTTTCCATTGATGATGTGATGATGAGCTGAATAATTTCCGAAGTTGTTTGTAGAAAAACAGGAATTTGGCCTTCAATTGGAAGTGCGGAGCTATTCGCAGATGAACGTTTGACGTCTGTGTTAATGAAAATTTGTTGACTTTCAACGTGATCGTTGTCAACTTCAATGCTGAGTGTAAATGAGTTCTAATGTGGAGGAAAATTAAAATTAAAGAAATAAAATTGATGGAAAAAAGTTTTTCTTCTTACGTTGATATAAAATGGCATCGCAACTGCATTGACGTCAACCGAACAAACTTCCTTAGTAACAAAATTAATCAATTTGATGGCATAACCAGACGAGTTGATGATCGAACACCATGGAGCAAGAGTCAACATCAATGAACATGAAAGATCTTCAGGATTTTGAGATGACAGATGATAAACTGGAAGTGTTGGACCGTTCGATGTGACATCACGAAGTACTCGAAACTAATTAATTAAAATTGTTTTTTTCTTTTATTAAAAACTTATTTTATGAAAGTTTACAACATTCAGATTTCATTGCTTAAAGTATTTGACAGAATTTTGTCGATTTTCCCTTCAAGTTCAGAAAGTTTCACCAACAAATCTTTGAAACTGATGTCACTGCATTTCAACTTTATTTCAATATTCAATCTTTGAAGTTGTTCAGTGGTTGTCGAGAAGCTTGAGATGCAAGGATTGCCACCAAAGTTAATGTATTCGAGGTTCTTTAGTGGCTCCAACAGTTCGGCTCCGATAAATTTCAATCGATTATTATTTAAAATAACTTCAAGCAAGTTCGGAGTGTTTTCGAACGTTTCCGCTTCAAGTTTCTCAATTTTATTTCCAACCAAGTCAAGATACTTCAACTTCTTTAAGCTCTTCATGTCGGATTTAAACAACAAGCGCATGTTGCACGTCGTGATTCTTAAAACTTCTAAATTCTCAAAGTGATTACCCAAAGCTTTTGGAAATTTCTCAATCTTCAAATTCCTTGCGAAATATTGTGTGACATCGTCGATCGTGTTATTCTTCAAATGATTTCCCGAAACTTTCTCGACGACGCTCGTATCACTACTGGGAATTATTTTAATTGTGTGACATGAATATCGATAACCCCAACTATGAATGAAATCGTTTTTATATTGACATTCAATAAGAAAGCAATTCGAAATATTTAAAATTGAAATTAATAACAGAAGAATTTTCATTTTTATGATTTAAATGCTTTCGAGTGAATTATCAAAAATGTTCTAAAAACGTTTCTTCCGTTCCATGTTTTGTTAACAATTTTGTGATAAAAAATTCTCCCAAAAACTTTTGCTTATCATAAACTTTCTAAAAAATATAAATTCTCGCAAGCTTTTTCTCGTTGTTGTTTATTTACATTTAGATCAAAAAAGCGCACACATTAATTGGCCTTCAGCTACATAAAGAAAGAAGCATAAGGAGAGAGAGAAAGAGAGAGAAAGTTAGTCACTTAATCTCATTTCCTCAACAACGAGAATGTCGTCCAGTTTCATTTTGTCTTTTGTCGCATTCACATTGAGAAGATTTTCATAAATAAGACAATGAAAGTTTTCTCCTTGAACGTTTCAATTTTTCTAGTGTGGTTTGTGTCAAGCTCATCTGCAATTATCATTGATTGTTTCTACGACAATGAGCTTTTCTTTGATGACTTAAAAGTTGCGTACACTTGCACAGCAAAGAATTTGGTAACGAATGCAAGTAATCGAAACATTACAAACGTCACAGGCGGCCACTTGTCTAGTCATTCAGACGACGACATCACGCAGCTTCACATATATCGTCAACGAATGGAATATTTTCCGCGAGGGTTCACGAACTTCTTCGACAATGTCGTTGCAATTCATGCGGGAATGAACGGATTGAGATATCTCGAGAAAAATGATTTGAAGGAGTTTACAAAGTTGAGATTTTTGTATCTCTACAGTAATCTGTTGGAAAACTTACAATCAGACGTCTTTCAATACAACAACGAACTTGAATATGTTTCATTCTACAACAATCATTTGAAACATGTCGGATCAAAGATTCTCACACCGCTTAAGAAATTGAGAACTGCTTACTTCAACAAAAACATTTGCATCGACAAACAAGCCGTGCATTCAGAACAAGGAATTTCTGAACTTCGCTTGGAAATTGCTGATCGTTGCAGTGACATCACTGATGAAGATTTAATGATTACTTTAAAGATAACATTAATGAAAGTCAATAAATTGGAATTTAAATTGGCCGAAATTTACGATCAACTAACGAGTGTTCATGGAATTGTGAAATCAATGAAATCTGATAATAAAACTGTCTAAGTGAAGTTAATTTTAAGTGTTTTCATGCTACTCACCTCTTCATCCCTCCCACAAGGCCATCTCTCATCAAATGTCGTTTCAAATTTCTCAACAGCACGATTAATGTCAGAATACTCATCGGGAATTTTAAAGAACGAATTTCGATTGATAAGTTTGTAAGACAACATAACTTTGGCACCATTAACGTCGTCATCAAGTGTTGAGAAATTTCCTTTCAAAAGCAATTCATGTTCGTCTTCGTGCGTTCCACACATGTCGAGTTCTTTTGTTTCGCCACGACCAATAATTACATGGCTTTGATTTTGTTCAGCTTCGTAGACGGTTGTGTTGATTGGAAGAAGAGATTTGGTGACAAACATCGGCCAAATCATGACGAGAACTCGAGAAATTTTATTCTTCGTCTCTCTGATGATTCTCACCCAATAACTTGTGAAACCGCAACTTGCCATTGATGGAACTTTCACTAACCAAGGTTTGTTATTCACAACAATCTCACGCAATGGAATCTCGCCTGAAAACACTTTTTTCTCGTTCTTCACCAGTCGAAGTCGAATCGATTGTTGTGAGTCCGTCATGCAAGTTCCAAACACGGATCCACTTCGATGTCCATCAATATCGAACTCAATTGCTTCACTGTTATCAGGAGCGTCAATGTCTTTGTCATATCGCTTGTATTGAATTCGAAAGAGTTCTTTAGTCATGTTAAAGATTCCGACGGTTCCATCGATTGTAATTTTTCTTTGGAAGTTTGTCAAACTTTTCACAGTCACCACAAAGAATTGATTCTCTTCCAACATCACAAATTCTGTTCCATCTTGATGAATCTTCATTGGCTTCGTCTTCAATGACCACAATCCTTTTAAACACACACAAAGTTGCAAACTCTGTTCGAGTTTATCAGTGCGGAAACTGTAAAGAATGAAAGTTTGTGGCATGAGACAAATCATTTCATTTGTTTGAAATTGATTAATGCCAATTGGATTTGCTGTGTTGTTACAAATGACGAACTTTGTATGAATGACGAGATTCTGATTTGGAATTTTTCTCAATTGTTGTGTCCAAATTTTTGTCGTTGTCATCAATGAATGTCCAATCGCCGGAGCGTATTTTAAGTCAATTTTATCAGTCATCACATTTAAATTAACGTCATTAAGATGATGATCAACGAGAGTTTTCATTCGAAAATCACTGATTAAAGGCACAAGATTCCCGCAACCA
This sequence comes from Clunio marinus, assembly GCA_900005825.1. Lineage (NCBI taxonomy): Eukaryota > Metazoa > Arthropoda > Insecta > Diptera > Chironomidae > Clunio > Clunio marinus. Next base: position 597,176 of record CVRI01000065.1, on the reverse strand, counting down.
TAATCAATGACATTCAAGCCAACAATCGAATCAAATTCGAAATTTTCGTAATTTTCATCAAAAAATTGTCCATAAATTTTAATGTTTTTCATTGACATTTTCACTGCTTCGTGTTCCTTGCCTCGATCATCCATAAAATGATAATTTGATAAAAATTCCGGTAATTTCTCAACAACTTCCATCTTATTCATCAAATTAATTTCTGCATGCGATACTTCAACGAATGCGTCAACTTTTGGAATTGCATTCGAAACGTAATAAGAGTCAATACGAAGACAAGCGACGAGAACTTTTGGATGCATTTGAAACTCATAATCACCATTGTTGTCATCATCGTCATCGTCCGAGTCACGCTTACAAAATACGCGCGGAATTTTTATTCGCCAAACTTCTGCTGACGGTCGATTTTGTTTCAAATCCAAAAGTTTTGTTTCATTCTCGGTTAAAGTAAATTCACAATACTCTTCAAATTTCGACTTGATTTGTGAATAGAATTCAATTTTACAGATGATTGTGACTTGATTTGCTGTTTGAAAAGGCACAGGAAAGATTTTGATCTTGTGTAACGCACGTGGCAATGGATAACGCCAACAAATCATTCCAACTTCATTGTCGATAATTTGTATTTGATAAGGAAGTGGAAGATCACGTAACGATGATGTCTCTACAAACTGAAAAGCGCCACTTCTAAGGTCGTCTTGAAAATGTTCAATTGTTGAATGAATTTTGTTTGTCAATGAATTTTGATGAATTGGAATTTTTCTATCTTCAACTCTTTCCGAAGATTTCGTCGTCAAATTTTCTTCAGTCTCATTTTGTTTAAAGTTTAAAACTTTCATAAATAAATAACGACACGTTTCTACGTCTTTAATGACATCAATACCAACATCAACTCTAATAAGATTTGAATTTAAATTTAAGTGAATCATTGGATCTTTCTTCCAATATTCTTGAATTATTTTAACACGATTTTGAACACTTAAAGGATGTAAAATAATTTTCGATCGATTAATTAACATAAAGTTGACGACATCGAAATTTGCTTCAATTTTTTCTGGACGTTCAAAAACTTTCAATTTTCCTTTCAATTCCGACACTGCCAATTTGAAATCATATTCAAGTGACGTGACGTTGCAAATCATTTGACTCGTGCTAAAGTTGAGCGTTCGAATGTCATTGAAATGTGATTTAATTGAATCAAACTTTCTTGATTTTCTTTTAACTTGAATCACTTCCTTCTTCACTTCACTTTCCTTCACAATCGAATTTTTCTTCAACAACTCAAACAAATGAAAAATTGATGAAAGTTTTTCATGTGAAAATTCAATCGCCATCGGTCGTTTAATGTTCACATCACAATCAAAATTCTTCATCGATTTCTCACTAAACTTCACTCTCACCAGCGATGGTTTAATTCCTGACAAATCTTGAATTCCATCACGTGTTGAAAATATTTTCTCCATTCCATGCATGACGAATAAATCGTGCAGTGATAAATTCATCGATTTTTCATATTTATCTTGTGTGATGAAAATGTTTGGCGTGTCAAGAACAACCAAAAGTTCATTTTCATCGTCGCATGTGCATCTGAGCTTAAACTTGCTACTTGTAAATGTGAATTCAAATGGAACATTCGTTGAATCATCTCCGCTCATTGCGCCAACAGATTTCTTCTTCCAAAGCTTTCTTTCATGTGCACGATGTGATTGTGAAATTGAACCGACACCGGAATCATCGAGTGACTTCTTCTCAAATGGTTTTCGTTTCTCAAAGATTGGAATATTGTCGACAGTTTCCTTTTCTTTACTTTCTTTGTCATTACTTGAAACTTTCGATGATTCTGCTGACGGTTTTGATGGATGAAAAACTTTGAAAATCTTTCTCATTCGTTCTGAAAGATTCATAAGCAAAGCAACATCTTTCAATGTCATTTCAATGTTCATATCATTAACACAATTGAATTCCATTGCAGTTCCAGCAACAAGTGTTTGTTTGAAACGAATCGAAGGTGCATAAATGAATGAGAAATTTGAATCTTTAAAGATTGTCGTAAGTTTGAAGTTTGGTGATTTTGGGCCATTCTCAAGATTATTCCATTCAAATGCTGGATTGTCATGGCTTTCAATCACAGGCTTATCAGTGATCAATGCTGCTAACGCTTCCCAATTTGATGTACTCAACGAAACACCTTTCACTGTCAACTGATATTGACGATCTTCAATTTTCGAACCAGCCAAGTCGAGGATTCCCAAAGAACAAGCTTTGGAGTGAATGTCGGGACGAAGAATTTGATTGCGAATTAAGTTGTTGACAGCTGTTGGAGTGACTTGAACGTTGATTATTTTAACAATGAGAACATCTTGTGACGATTGATTGTCACTTAAACATGGCATGAAGATTCTAAAACCGCTGCACATGACATGAATCAGTGGAAGATCCGATCCAGCCTTCTCAACATTTTCCACTCTCTTCGATGTTTCTTTCTTTTGACTGTTGATTGAAGTCGCAGCTGAGAAAATTGGAAGAAAATGAATCAACTCGTCAAAGTTTGCAATCACATCCAATGGTTGAATCACAACATTTATCTCAGTGATGTCGTCATTGTACAAACGATTTCTCTTGTGTCCGACATTCCATCGTGAATGAACATTCACAGTTTCAGCTTTCGTTATTGTCACATCAAGGAATCGATTGGCATTGTCAGAAATGTTTTCATCTGATTGAATATTCAACCCAAGCGTTATGTTCTTCGTCCACACATCATTATCATCATTACACTCATAAAAGTTGCCAGAAATTGAAGCGATTTTACTTTTCAGTTGATAAAAGTCGTGTTGATGAAGACTGAATAGAAGTTCGTCAAGTTCCAGTACAAGTTTCTTCTTAAATGACGTCACATCAGCGATGAGAATTAAAGTAATTTTTGAGCAAATCCATTGAAGGTACAAACTGTAATTTGTCTTCGTTTTTTTACTTTTATCATCGCCATGTGAAGTTTTTGTTGTTGTTGATCCAGTTGCAAGTCCAAGAAATTCTTTGATTTCTGAAGTGTTTTGTGGACTTTCTTGAATCACTGACAGTGGCTTCTCTACAGCAGTTGCGACAGTTTTAAGTTTATGATATTGAAACAGTAAATGAAGATTGGTTATCTCATCAATCGCAGCTTTAATTAAACTTAATTGACTCGTGTACATGCTGACAATTACTGGCGATGTTTCAATCAGAAGATTTCCAAAGAAAATCTTTTCTTGTTCTGGATTTGACGTTGATTCATCAGCAATTGAAACATTGAGAGAAAAATCTTCAATTAAATTGAAAACTTTTCCATTTTCTCTCGTTTGTGTTGTCAAACAACTTAAAAGAAAATTCCAGGTGAAAGCTTTCTCATTTCCCCAAAGACTTGAGGGAAGTTCAGCAGTAAAATGACGTGAAATCATTTCTGACATTGATCGATTCTTGACAGAATGGAAAATTACTGTCGGCATCTTAACAATCATCATGTGATCGTCGTTTTTCGATAAAAGTGCTTGAAGTGAGTCGCTTGGCTTTGACGTCTCGAGAAGTGTTTTCGTGTAAAATATTGTCAATGGTTTCACTTCAACATTCACAATTAAATTTCTCGTAAAATCAATCAAATCATTGAAGTGCTTTCGGTCAACTTCCGCTTCCTTTTCAACAACAACAGTGACGGGACAAATCGTTAAATCACCATCTGAACTTGATTGAGCTGAAGGAAGTTGATTATTGTTTGAACTTGTGTTGTTGATTGCAAGTTTCGTTGATGAACTGATTGTTCTTGCAAATCTTTCAGTCTTCGGCTCATCAGCAACGACTTGAAATGATAAAAATTCCCTTAAAAGTGGATCCAAGTTTATTGAACCTTCCGACAATTTCATTGTCAGAACTGGCAAAAGCTTCGACTCGACAGCAACTTTCGGGTATTGAATTTGTGCAATCATCAATTCATTATGCTTTTTAATCTTTTTCTTCGTGTTACTCGGTTTGAGTTGAGATTTTTCCGAATTGTCAGGCCAATTAATGATCAATGACTTCGTTCCTGATTTCCAAGCAATTCCCAATAAATCAGAAATTACAAATTTCACAAACAAACATGAAGTTGTTTCAGCAGCTTTCATTTTAATTCTCTGTAACGAAAGCTGCAACACCACAAGTTCAATCTTTCCCAAGTTTCTAAGAACATCTCTTTCTAATTCCCTTTCAACTGTTTGCTTAATCATTGAACTAATAATGACTTGAAGTGCTATAAGCTGAGGTGGATTTATCATCAATGAGAAGCCATCAGCACCAACTTCATAAAGATTCTCTTGAATGTCTTTATCAATCCATAAATGAGGATAAATTAATCGTCTCATTCGTCCCGTCACACTTAAAACTTCCACAATTCGTTTCGATTGTTCATATTTCATGTCAATTTTAATATTTTTCAAAGCAACCGACAACATGAAGAAACATTTATCGAATAATTCGTTATTGATGTCATCAGGAAGTTGACAAGCTGTGTAAATCAAACGATTCCTATAAAGTGGCAATTTCAATTCCATCGTTGCCTCATCAATTTTCATCTCTAATGTCACCGATTTCTTCTGAATTATTCCAACAAAACTTCCTTGATTTGTGAGTTTTCTCATGCTTTTTGATGGTTTCTCGTGATCCCATTCTTTGATGACAAGCATCAAATTCTTCAATTTCAATTGCACAATCTTCAAAGGAACTTCATTGATCAAAGCGTCATAATCATCAGCAGTTGCAGGACTTAATTGATTCTTCATTAATGGCTTCTCTTCTTCAACGTAAGGTAAGAAGTCACAGTCTTTGTAATATTGCACAATTCTTTCAATACGATGAACCAAATCAGCTCCAGCATGAACAACGTATCCACTTCCAAACACACGAATCACATAAGATTCTGATAAATTACTGAATTCTAAATCACTTCCAACATCAGAGCTTCGAGCATCGTCGGGAATTTCAACGGAATGTAAAATATCCAAAGCAAGTGCTGTCGTCTTTGACAACATAATTTCTTCATTATTTTTCTCGTAATAATTCGACCAAATGTCTTCATACTTCTCTTGCATTGACGCAGCTGTTTTATCCATAAAAGAATCTTTTAAATAATTTCCACTCTTCTCTTTATTGCCAGCTGTTATTAATTGTGTTTCAGTCACAAACACGCCACATGCACATTCCTCCATTGCTGAAACTTCTGCAAATCCAACACCACACTTCACATTAAATTTACGCACTCCACTGATGATTGTTATGTTGTAAAACTCTTGGATATGAAGTCCTAATAGAGGCTTAAAAATTGCTTTCTTTGTTGATGGAATGATTGGATCGGTGAGAAATTCTTGAGCTTTCAAAGTCAAATTTATATCTTCAGCATAAAATCCAAATTCAAAGATTTTCTTGTCACTTGTTTCAAGTGGTTCGTTGGATTCTTCATCGGGGAGAATTGCTGGAATCATGTTCCATGCCCATAACAACCACGATTCATCGTCGTTTGCTTCTTGATTATCATTCGTTGGTTGTGTTGGGAGATTTTCAGCATATTTTGCTTGCAACCTTCCTGACTTTAACGCCATAATTATGTCGTAAAGACGCATCAACATTGGGAATTGTTGAGAACTAATACTGAGATTAAGAGCGTTGGTTTGAATGTCAATTCGTGTTAATGACAATTTCGCTGGTGTTGTTGCATTAAACTTCCGATACAATCGAAGTTCCATACTGCATTTGTAAAGAATTGGTTCTTGAACACTTTCAATCTTTCCTGATGAATTTCGCTTGTCGAGACAAATTGTAAGATCAATTATATTGATAAGCTTTCGAAATAGAACATTCGTGGGTGAAACATCAATAAATGCTCGTTTCCATCGATGATCAGCTGAGTGGACGGATAAATGTTGGATATTCATGGAAATGACGATATCTTCCTCGATAAACTTTAACACAATGTTGTTGCATATCACAGAAATGTTGTTGAGAATCTTGGTGATAAGACTCGCCATGTAACCTGCTTGAGCATCTTCATCAATGGAAATTTTCTTCTTCAATTTTGGTTTCGTAACTGTTGGTGCAGCAGAAAAGTCTTTAAGCTTTACGACGAGTTCTATCGAAAAGAAAAAATAAAGTGATAAGAAAAAGTGAATAAAAAATTGTATCATGACTCACCAATCGTATTTATCGTGATAATAATTGGCTCTGACGCAATCTTTGTCCATGGAATTTGAATCTTTAAGTCATTTATGTGACCAGAAAGGAATGTAAAAGGAAGTTGAAGTTCATCTTCAAGCACATCCAACTTTAATTCAAGATTCTGAAATATAACATCGCCTTGCCACAATGAAAGCTGTAAAAGACGTGGCAATGATAAAAAAATTATCAAATTTTCACAACATTAAAAAAAATTGAAATTTACTTGAAATTCATTCTGATCGATGTTTTTCACGAATTTCTCTAATTTACTCAATATCAATGGTGCTATATAATTTTCAATCTTGAACATTTTACTTCACTTATGACCTTAATGTTAATATTTTACATCATTTTATTTAAAAAGAAACACTTTTCAAGAGCCGAAAAAATGTAAACAAAGGGAGATTTGCACTGAAAACTGAAATGGGACAGCACAGAAAAAATACGAAAATTTGAACAAAAGCGGGAAAATCCGTTAAATTTCTTAAATTTCTTTATTGTGCGATTTTTGTAAATGTTCTCGAAAATGATCTCTTCGTAGGAATTGTTTTCCACAATACTGACACGTCTGTTCTTGAAGCTTTTTTTGCCTATAATTGTCATCGTGATATCTCCTGTAATGAAGAATATAATGTCGTCGTGCCACGAATTTAACTGAGCAAATTTCACATTGAATCATCGTATTTTTATGTGTCTCCATATGAGATGATCTCGCCGATGTTGTTGTATAACATTTATTACAAATTGGACATTTGTATGGTCTCTGTTGAAATATTTTAAATCAAATTTAGAAATAAACCTTTAAATTAAATTCTACTCACTTCTTTGGTGTGTGATCGCATGTGAGTTTTAAGTTCATCTTTTCCTTTAAAGATCTTGTCACAATATTGACAAGTAACATTTAAAAGTCCCATTTCTCTTCTTAAGTGACTATTGAGATAAGTTTTGTTAGAGAATTTTTTGTCGCAATGATCACACGAAAACTTTTTCTCGTTACATTGTTTCATATGCGCCAATTTTTCATAAATGTTGTCAAAAGAAAATTTGCAATGTGTGCATAATAAAAATTCGGGACACAAATCCGAATGTGCTCTCTGAAGATGTAACAAGTATGGATGCATTGAATTGAATTGACGACCATCTTTTGGACAAATCAAGGGATTAATGTGATGAATTAAAAGATGAATTTTGCTACTATTTTCATTAGAAAACTTTTTCCCACAATGACCACACATTAAATCTCCTTGGTTGTTGTCAACGCCTGGTAAAGTTGACAAGCGTTTAAATGAAATCGTTTTTTGTAAAGCAATTCCTGTTGCTGGAATGAGAACTGATTGTCTATCTTCATGGTTTTTGGCACTTTTGTGAAAATTAAGATCATTCGTATTACGGAAAAACATTTGACATTGTTCACAATAAAATATTTCAGTAAAACTAATCAATCCTTTAAGCTTTTCATGTAGTTTCAAATGAGAATTGAAAGTTCGTTGAGATGAAAACTTAAAACAACACTCGATGCATGTCCATCGAAGATCATGCATGGTTTTCTTAATTTTTCCAACATTTGATTGCACATTCTCGAGATGACTTTCATTCAAATGACTTTCGAAGGAACCACTTGTTGTTTTTCGAGAGTTAGTTTCATTTTTAATCCACTTCATTTCCTCGTTGGTCTGAAGATTTGATTTATTTTTACCTTCATTAATATTTTGCAGATGTTTTGCGAGAAGATGAAATCTCATTGCTTGTGCACTTTGATAAATTTTCCTACAATAACAACAAGTCCAGATTGGTATGATGCTGTCATTTGATTCTTTTATAGAATAACAAGATTTTGTTGCTTCGTTTGCCCATTGACGATCTTGTGTTTTTGTCTTCATTTCATTGTCGATTTCAATAACGATTTTTGAATCTTCTTGTTTAAGTGATTCTTCTTTTTCTTCTAAAACGTTTTCATCAAAATTCTCCTCCAAATAAATTACTTCTTCATAGTCGTTAATGTCAGACTTAATTTCAAAGTTCATAATTGGTTTTTGATCTTTCAACCCACGTTGCTTCTCATCTTGGTTCTTTTGCAACATCACACGCGGTTGCCAGTTCTGAAAATTCTCCATAAGACTTCTTTTAGATTCTGGAACAACTGTGAAACATTGATTGTATCTCAAGACTGCAAACTTTTCCTCATATTCAAAATCGTCTAGAAAAGAATTCAGTTTGTTGACTATCTGAAGTTTTTGAATAATTTCTGGATTCTTAATGTGTGCATCCACAATGTTCTTGAATAAGTAGAATTCTACCAACCGCTGTAGGCATTCTGAGCAAACATATCCATGAGGAAGCTGTCATATTGATGGATATTGTATGAGATTTATGCCAATTGACCTTTTAAAATTCTACTTACATTACAAAAAAGAAGTTCTGATATTAAACTTGAAAACTCCAAAATATTGTTTCCACATTTCAGTGAGTTCAACTCAATATTAGTTAATTCTATCTCATTTCCGTTATTACCACACAAGGAACATTGATTATTAATATTGTTTGGACGAATTTCCATTATTTTCAAATGTAAACATAAACAAATTTCTTCTTTTTCGTTAAAGAATTTTCGAAATTCATTTTCTCGCACATAATGCGCAGAAAACATATTCGGAAGTGAGCCATAACTTCAAAAGCCTGATTATATGTTGAATTAATTTGGAAAATAAGAGATGCAAGAGATCTTTTACTAATCATTTAAGAAGAACTTTCCATAAAATGTTGACTATATTCTGATTTTACATTGATTATTCGCAACGGGTTTTTTTAAATCATTTTCGAAAATCATGTTAAAAGTCAACTTCGTCGAGATATTTCGCAATAACTCAAAATTTTGTCGAGCTTTGTACTAGTTTTGCATAACTCAAGAAATATTTTCAGTGTTTTTCAATATTTTTATTTATTTAAAGTGTTTGCAAGTGTTTTCACAAATCTAATGACTTTGCTTTATAATTACGAATCTCTCGCTAATATTAAATAAACAATGTAACTTTCAGCAAGTGCCAAAATTAGAGTGAAAACAGCTTTTACGACTTTATGTTTATGCAAAAGTTTTGATAAAAATGGAGTTTTGGATGAAATATTTTGCTACATGCACCATTTTGCTACTGATAACGTTGGAATGTTCCTGTCAACGTTATTGTGAGTCATTAATTAACAAAATCTTTTCGCGATGTCACGAATAATTTTTTTTTCTTCTAAACGAGATAACGGAGATTGGCGTGACTCATGACAATCAATTTGTATTTGATTATTTAAAGATTCAGCATTTATATCTCCAGTTTTTACCTTTTCTTTTCTCTATTTTTAGATCGCCAAGAACAACTTGATGGAAATCTTTGCGGAAATAAACGAACACTTCTGACGTTTCTCACACAAACAATGAACAAATATGAAATTCATTTCAATAATGAAGTGAATTCAGTCGTTCTTGAAAAAAGATTTAATGCAACTGCAGTTAAAAGGTTACAAAGTGACTGCACTTTCAAGATCGACACGCGACTATTCTCAAAAGATTCGGGCATTTATGTTAACATACTGAAAATGCGATTACGACAAGTGAAATTGACAGGTGTTTGCATCGACTCCATAACAATTAAATACAATGATGATGTTAAAAAGAGATATTGCGGAGAACTTCCTCCAGGAGAGATAAAATCAATTGAAGATATTAAAGGGAAAGTGAAAATCACTGTCAGTATAGATCGAGGTCGTCCTCTCAATGATGACGAAGTGATAGAGTTTCAAATCGCAGCGACAGCTTACAAAGGTAAATAAATATTTCCTTGCCTTGAAGTTTAGAAAAACTATTTAAATTTTACTTTTCTTCTCACTAGATTGTGAAAATTTCAATCGCGAGTTTAATTGCAAGCCAAATATGAAGCGAAGTTGTATTAGCAGTAATTTTGTGAATGATTCCATTATAAATTGCCTTGAACCGAGTTGTAGCGATGAACGCTATGGCTGCCAAACATCGTCCATACTATCATCCGTCACGGAAGAGCCAACAGTGATAAACAATTTACCACATATTTTCTTAAGTGCCATTACATCACTTCTTCTAACGATGCTGTGCTGTGGTGGATGTTTCTTTATTGTTTTAAAGTTAAAGAATTGGGCGAATCCACCACCAACTTCACAGACATCAACAAGAATTCATAGAAGAGGGATAAGAAGAAGAAATGGTGATGGAGACGCTCAAACATCTTCATCACCAAATTCAACACCAACAGCTCCACCAAATTTCGATAAAGATGATCTTCCTCCCTCATATGATGCACTTTTTCCAGAGGGTCCGAAGCAAGAAGCAGTAAATACTTAAATTTAGAGTTAATTTCATTGAATCTTGAAGTTTATTAGATGATAAAGTGAAGAATCTTTTACTTATATTCGGAAAGAAATTTGTTTAGGCGTAAATTATGTAAATGAAGTTATCCATGATCCCATACGGGATTTCCTTGTATTCAACACAAGACAAGAAGAAAGCTTTTTCTATTTTATTCGAGTCACAAGAGTTTATTTTACATTTAGTGCTGCAGTATTCTTAACCTGCTGTTAATGAGAGAAACTTATGTAGGCGAAATGTTACATTGCATTGTGAACAGTTTTGGAAGCTGTTAAGTCAATTTGTGGATCTCGTTTTACGCAAAAAAAAACTTTTTGGTTTTCACAAATATATTTCGCTCAAATAGTAATAATATACAAATTCAATCTAAATTCTATCGAGAAAATTTACAAAACTTATTTATAATCTAAAGAGTGAACGTTTATCTAGAGATAAGTTAACTAATAATTTAAACATAATTCTTATTCCTTAAGGAAATCTTTTTTTTTTTCTCTTATGAATGAATGTGAGTTTTTGCTTAACTTTCCTATAGAGAAGAAAACAGCCAGACGTTGGTTAACTGATGAAAATAATTAAGAAATGATAACTTTATTAATATAAAGAAATTGAATGATTTCACGTTTCAAGAAATTAACAAAACAAAGAAAAGAAAAACTGATATTGGAATTAATTCCTATTCTACTTGTGATGATGTTACGCAAACTTCTTATTTTCAAAGAATAGACTTTCAGGAAAATTAATAATAAAATATTTAATTAATAATTTACTGGTCAAATATTTCCAATTGTTTCGCTTTTTGTTTCTGTTTACAGAGGTTTGGATTTTACTAACAATAAAATTCAAAGTTTTGAAGAGGTAATTAAATCAACTTTAACTTGATAAACTTCTTATCTGTGATCATCTGACTGTGTTCAACACGTGGCAGTTCTTTGATAAAAAATATATTTATAGATTATCACTAGGCACTTGACAGATAAGAAGTAATTAAATTTTAAACTCTTGAGTTTAATACGTGTAATTAATAAAAAAAAATTAATTGCTTGTTTTCCGAAAAACACTTCAAGTTGATAGCAAAATTTATCATATCTCTCAACTTATTATTGAAAGTAAGGTAAGTATAAATGTTTGTTCAAAACAAAGATAAGTTCTTGTTTGTTTCAACTCTTCATTTACTAAGCAGAGGAAGGCATACCGCACATAACAAAACTTCTTAAGCTGAGTTAAAAAAAAAATTCTGTTACAATTTATGACCCGTGTGACCTGAAAAAAATCCGAAATTAAATAAGACGATTGTACCTATTTATAAAAGAATTGTATATACGGTCAGTTTTGGCACCCAGGAGGCAAAAACAATTAAATATCCGAACTAAATTGAAACAAAAAGTGAAACAGAAGAGAGGAGAAAAAATTCAGGTTCTTATTGTTGCGTTTTCATCACGTTGCCGTTTTTTTGTATTCATATTCACTCTCGCTTTGGATTTGAGAACGGCTGTTTGTAGATTTCAGTTGATGCTGAATTGTTGAGTCAAACGCGTGGATTCCTCTAGAATAGCTCGACATTATCGTTTACTAAAAGAAACCTGAATAGAATATTTAATTGAATTTATAAATATTGAAACCAAATAAAAAGAGTGAACAATTCGTGTGCAATTCATAAAAGTGATTAAAAGAATCTCGGAAGTCTTGCTGACTTTCATGTGTGATGCTAAAAAGCAATTGAAAAAAAAAAAGAGAAATAAAACAAATAATTGCTCCAAGGACGGAAGATAAATCACAAAGAATTACAATGATAATAGAAGTGATGACAATAAAGAAGCAGCAAACAGGTAATTTTATGGAACTTATGGCTTATGCGGTGAAATAATAACAAAGAAATAAATCTCAACGTAATTACGTGGAAAAAGCTTTCTCAGGTTGTTATGATAAGAATTCAAAGTCAAACGTTAAAGATTTAACTTGAACTTGAATGCGTGGATAAAAAATAAATATTCTGTTGAATTGTTTCCGAGTTTTCTTTACTTCCCCGTTATTACATTTCTTACTTATTTCAATCAATTTGAAGAGTCTACGAAATGTAATTAGATATAGCTGTTCATGATTCCATCCACTCTTAAATTAATTTACGATTCTGTGAACGAACGTATAAAGTATTCACATTTACAAAAACAAAATTCTATGGAAGCTTTTATGCTTTTTCTTTTGGATATTTATGCTTTCTTATGTTCATTCATCCACAGCTGTTTCTGATTAAATTCCACGCGCCTTTCCATTGAAAGCGAATTTTTTCTTGCATTGTTGTCTTTCTCGGGGCATGCACATCAAAAGCTTTTGTTTCGCACCTTTTTTCCACTTTCGGAGACGTGGTTGTTTGAAATGACAGATTGCTTATGGCATTTATATGACGCAAAAAGGTAAAACAGAAGAAAAAGAAGACGACGAGGAATGAAACTTTCAGTTAGCAATCTAATTTTTTCTGTGAGAAGAATTCTAATGTATAATTGGGATTTATGATAATTCTCAAGTGACCTTCTTTTCATACAATCTTGAGTTAAGACTGATTGATATTCTATGATCATCGGGTTATTCTTCCTTTTGTTTCTCGTACGATTTTGCTTCATTTTTGGATTAACTTAAGAAACGCAAATTCTATCTAGGAATGAAATTGATTGTAATTAAATCGGTTCATTTATGCCATTGCACTGGGAAGATTTATTTATAGACTAACTTTACGAATTAGGTCGGGAATTCAGAAGTTAATCTAGGATGTTATTTAATTAACTAATTTTGTGATAACTTCTTTTAATCTTATCAGTAAATATCATAAATCAATCATGATGGGTTGAAATGTGCAAAAATATAAACTAAAATTTTCTTTGTCCGCAGTCAACCAGATGCTTTGATAATTTTTAACTCGGCACGTTTTTTAAATCAACCACTAATTTGATATCTTAATTTACTTATCTAAATCTTCTTTTCTATATCTTTGAAAGCTTCCATTTATTTATTATTTTAATCGAATTATGATAAATGCAAGAATAAAAAACTTTATGAACGTTTCTCACATTTAACCGCAATATGTAGATGGATGTTACTTTTGAAGAAATTTGTAAAACTGGAGTTTTGTAATTAAATAAAGCAGATACCAAGAAGGGAAAATCTCTTACAGCTCGTAAAAGTCCGAAGAATTCCATAAACGGAGAAGTGTTTGAAACCGTTCGACGATGATGAGAAGAACGATAAACTTTATTAAACATAAAGAAATTGGATTTTCTTACTGTTGAAGAACCTCATACGGTGCACTCTATCAAAGTTAATGTATTTGTTGAAACTTTTTATGACTTAAAAGCACTACCATGAGTTGAATTTCAATAAGATTTGAAAAATGCCAACGAATGCTTTTCATCTTTGAACATTTTTATAAATTTATTGATTAAAGTAGTTCGTTCCACTTTCTTCTAAAACTTTTAATGTCAATGTCAGTGTTCTTTCAATTTACTTTTTGACAAACCACAAATAAATAAGAAATAAGAAACTAGAAAATATTTCTTTACACTTGACTGCGCTATCTTTTCTGACTGAAAAAGAATTAAAAAGAAACAAGATTCGAATAACTAAGCACGAGATGCAGTTAGGGGAAGTCATCGAGCATTGTTATCAATTTGATAAAACTTTAAATCGTCATAATGACAAAGCAGAGTGTGAGTTTACTGACATAATTATTGAAAACGTTATCACCGACTGCTAAAGTTGTGTTCGCATTTAGGGATTTCGCTGATAATGAAATAGTTATAAAGGCGTGAAAAAACCGAGCGCAGAATTTCATTTGTCAAATTTATTTTCCAATTGTTACGTTGAGGTCTGTGATAAATCACGGCAAGAAAATATAAAATTAACTCTTTTCATATATCAACAGTTGCTCATCATACAATCTGCGTACTGGTTATTGTATGTCTCCTGTCATTGGAGATAAATGCAGTAGAAGAAGAGATTTTGGATAAGATTCAACTGAATGTTGAAGGTGCTGAGAGGACAGTGGATGACAAATCGAATGGTAATTATTGTCAATACTTATGAAATCAATTTTTTTTAATAACTTTCAACATTTCTGTTGTAGAAATAATTCAAAGCAGCAAAGAAATTGTAAATAGTGATAAATCTGAACAGACAATTCAGAGACCACGAATCTTTAAAGCATCAGACGAAGAAGGCTTAGGAATGGATTCGCTAACAATCATTTGGTACTTAACGACCTTCACCGCATTGTTTGGGTTTTTTATTGTAATGGCATGCACAGAAAAAACATGCGGACGAAATGCCCCTAAGCCAACAGAGCGGACGTGTCCGCCAACACCTTGTCCAAGTTACAAACATTTTGCACCACCAAGTTATGATTCAGTGATGAAAAAGTACAAAAATCCGCGAGTTTTTATCGTGCCGGTTCATGAAAATAACAACTTTTTTAATCAAGGCGTGACTGATAACAATATACAAAATCCAGTTTCAGCGACGACAACAATTGTTGATATCGAAAAGCCTGAAGAGATAGCAACACAAAAATAAGCTTCCTAATACAGGCGATTAAGATCTTTAAGACACTTTTAAGATATTTTAACAATTATTTGCCATTGAATTGAAAATATTTGCGCGAAAGTTGGAAGTGACTGACGAAAGTCTGTTATTGGAATTGAACGACACTTTGTTGTAGTCAACAGACAAAAGAGAATGACATAAATGAAGATAACAAAGAATTTGCTTCAAGGTCTATCGAGTAATGACCACGCTTGAACTCAAACGCGGAAGACATTGAGAAACAATTACGATGATGGATAAATAGAATTAACACAAAAAATAACTCAACTTGAATGGGAAAAAAACATTTCAGGAGACTGAAATCAATTAATAATTAATTTTCTGAATATCAAACAGAATTCATTAATTATTTTGATAACAGAGAATGCAATGAAGACATTTACCCCGACAGTTACCTAATAATTCAGCAGAATTAATTAAAAAACCTTAAAATTCCCAGACCGTGACAAGACGCTTTCTCTGAAGCGTCTGAAAATGACAAGATTTAAAATAATTAAATCGATTATGTACCAGGAATTGCTTATAAGCAATATCAGATTTAGACGCAATTGTTAAAATGTGACGAATTTTACGTCGTTAATATAATTAAGTTGGAAATTGATGGAGCGTTTCACCTAAAAATTGTTTGTATTTGAAATTAAAAGATCTTGAAAATTGGTTTCGATTATAATTTATGAATGAATAAATATGAAACAAGCGGTCAGACGTGCTTAAGCCAGTAATGTATAAAGGTGATGTAACAGAAAAATTAAGTTAAAATGGAAAAAAAGGTCAAAGTTTTAATTTAAGTCGCACTCCTGAATTCTCGCTACCTCGGAAAAAAAATCATTTTAATTTACATAACGACTTAACCTGCAGCTCCAAAAATCGTAATTGTGGGTGCAAAATGTTTCTCTTTAAAAATGTTTGTAAAGAATTTAAATGAGAGCAATTAGATTATTTGATGTTTAAAAATCTAAGACTGCAATTAATGTTAAAATTTAATTTTATGTACAAAATTCAACCGTAGGTTAATTAATTTCTAGAAAAACAAAAACTAATAAAACGTTGTTTGAAATTGAAGGAAGTTGAACTGTATAAATTGTGTTTAAAAATATCTTGATAAGTAGAATACTTAAACCAAAATGTGGCAAAAATATCTGGGCGGATAAAGTTAAATTAATGAAGTGAGACAAACGGATTAAAATTGCTAAAGAGATTTTGTTTTATTAATTTCTTATTTTACACTGCTGCGAGTTCTCGGTTCTGACAGAGGTGGTTGATCGATGTGTTTTTGCTTTAAGAATTTAAGATTTTTTAGAAGGATGTGCAACCTTTTTACAGCTTGGAGCTTTATTGACTTTTTCCAAGTGTTTTGTTTACTTTTCTTTTTCATCGTCTAGTGTCTTATTTCAATCGTTGTTTACAGAATATCTACAAAGAACTTTTCTTCAAACCAATGGCACCATCGTTATCTTGAGAGATAGATGGATAATTGAAAGAAATCTATGTGGAAAGACAACACCACTTTCCGTTTATCTTAAAATTACCCATCTCACTTTCAGTTCAACTTAATGTATGTTCAACAGCATATTAAAAGATTTGTACTCATATCGTTGAAGGATGAAGTTGATGAAAAAGGGATTTTCTTTGAAACGAGACACTTTTTATTGCACAATATTCGTTCCCTGGTTGAAAGATAGAAGCAATGGGTAATTTTTTTTTATTTATGAGCAGTTCCAACCATTCGTTTGTTTAGAAAAAGCAGGTAGAAGATACAAGAGAGTGATAGACAATTTTCAGAAGAAATATCAGTAAGCAAGTTATGTGTGGCATTGATTTGAAGATATGAGGGACAATGTTGACTGCAAAATGTGACAAAATTCGAAGAAATTTCTGCTAACATGGAAGAACTCCGGAAAGATGTGTCGAGAAAATTTCATGGTTTATCATATTTGAGGCAATTGAGGTCTATGAGATAATTTATAACTGATCAAGGCAATGTTCTATTTTTAAAAGAAACCAAAATAGAAACTGGTCAGTCAAGTTTTCATAAATTCTTTCAAATAAGTAGAACCGACATCATAGAACAAATGATGATGATGATGCACTTGCTTCTGTCGGCATAAGATGAATTGAAACCATCAACGCCGCTTTAAATTCTCCAAAAATATTTATTCATTTCACTCGCTTGAAATCACATAATTTTCTTATGAAATATCTTGAAAATCATACACGTCAATCAAAATGGTGTAGCAAAAAAATATTTACAGTAAAAAATGATATTTGCAAAGAACTTTTTATATTTTCATCTTTATAACGACGCTACATGTGTAAGCTGTAAGCATTACCATAATACAGTTTTGTATTCTAAAATTGCCATTGAGATAAATGATTTGCAATTTTTTTTCTTCTTCACACTCTCACTCTGCTTCACAACGGATGAGTTTGAAGTTTTTTTTTACTTTTTTTGCCCTTTTTAATGGCATATGGAGTTTTGTACTGACTTTTTATTTCTTCCTTCATGCAACGGTGATTCATTATCATACTAACAATCTAAGCTTCGTCTCGATAAATTAACTTCCTGGTTTCTCTTCTTGCTCATCATTTGATTATGTAGTTCGTGGCCCGATTAAAATATTGCAATAACAATGACGAGTGTGAATTAAAAATCTAATAGAGAGCGATTTGATTCCTAACTAAAACCTTTGGATTATGTACCTATCAGACACCTGTTGCGTCACAATCGCTTTACCATCTTCTACGCTTCATTCAAAAATGTTATTAACATTTTGAGAATAAATATTTCCGATGCTTTATAATGATCTTAATGATGTGGTGAGTGTTAGATTATTAAAATTATTTGCTACAATATCTTCGAAATATTCATCTCAAGTTCTTCCAAATTCATTTCTCTATACAATTTGCTTGATTTATCTCCATGAAAGCGCAATGACTCAACCATTCAATTATTGATGATAAAGCAACAAAAGCAGAAAATCTGAAGATTTATGAATGAATCATTTCTCTTATAAGTATGTACACTGACAAACAAAGTGATGGGAAGCTTTTCATTTGGCAATATATGATCTTGTTTACTATCTACTTCCTAAATGATAAATTATTCATATTACTATAGTTTCTTATGAAGATAAAAACAAAGTCGGAAAAAAAATATCGGATGAAAATATTTATTTAAAGAAAATCAAAATTATTTACTAATTTTATTTTTCGTGTAGGTTTAAATTTATTTTTCTCATCTTTATTTCGTGTTATTGTTAGAAACCCGAAACTAAGTTGATTGCAGGTTGAAATTATAAATATAAAACTTGTTCGCACGGTAGATTCGAGTTTAAATCTGCAAATGATTCATTTATTACAATAAGGAACCAATTGACATGTAATTCTAATTTTCTTTAATGATTTATCTCATACGAATTAAGATTCGTGTCAGCTCTTAATAAAGTCAAGTTTTTCTCAAGTTGATTAATCTTCGTACCTAGAATTTAGTGCTTTATTGTATAAATGTTCATTTACTTCACCTCGTCTTATGAAACTTCAATAAATTTTGCTATTGGATTAAATATTATGATTGATGGGTTTTAGCAAAATCAAAGACTTTTGTTGAATCATTGTAATATTCGCTTGAATGTTTAATAATGTCTTGATTGAAAGCCAGATGCATGCTGCAAAATTGAGAGAAAATTATAGTCACGGAAATTAATACCTTCAATGCATTTATGCTCCATCTTATGCACTAATACACTTTAAACATATCTCAAGTTATGTTGATTGATGTCATTTTACAAATTAAACAATTAAGCTATCAATTACAAAAACGTGTGTGAAATGAGTCGTGAAACTTGTTAAGAGTTCAATTTATTGGAACTTTCGAAAATCTGCAATTTTCCTGTTTGAATAAATAATATCTGATCGATGTTAGGTGAGGAAATATTAAGCAATATAACAAAAGTAGTTTTTGAAGTCAAGGTTTGGAAGAAACATAAGAAAATCCATTATTTAGTCCCAACCTTGTCTCAATTTTCTACATTAATCGTAGATTTTAGTTGTCATAAGCTTCATTCACGAATTAATGCGTTTTGAAACGAAAAAAATCGAGAAATTGATCAAAAAACAATCAAACGTGAATCGAATTAAATAAAATGCCTTTAAAAAAACAGACGCAATCGAAAATCTGATTTTTTTCGCACAATTAAATTTTCAATTCAATAAACGCTTTTTGTTGTTGACTAATCGCAGAACGCCTTTTTGGATTTTGGCCAGTTCTCTCTTTTAAATATATTTTGTTGCACATCGCGAATTGGATTTAAATGTTGAAAGAGTGCTGTTTAAATTCGATTACTGTGTTAATCAGATTTGCTTGAAACTGATTATTGATTCATATAACTGTTCGATTGACATTTTAAAGGCGTTAAATAGACTGAATGTTCTCTGTCCATATCGAATTTAATTTTCTTTCATCCGTTTCAACTTTTATTTACTTTCCTAAGATACGATCGGACAAACTACTGATGCTAATATTTCTGAACTTAAGGATGTTGTGAATTGAATTTATAAACATTTAATCTTTGTAAGTATTCTAAAGTATAATCGACTGAAACTCAGTTTGTAGATCTATATTTATTGACCCTAGCTATTGATTATGAATCTTTTGTTGAGATTTCTGTAACAGGAAACTTTTCATAAGAGAAAATTTAAAGCAATTTTTATTTTCTTACACATTGTTATTGATCGATATTGTGTCTGCCCTGTGAGCATAGTAAAAGATATTTTATGAAATGATTTCAGGTAGAAAATTGGCCCATGACTGATTCTTGCCTTTTTGTTTACCTTCTTTATCGAGGGATTATGGGTTGAAATTTTTCTAAAATAAATTTGTACAAATTTCAAGATTTTTAAGTTTCTACAAGAAATGAAATTAAAATTCACCACATTAGTGTTGAAATCAAATTGGTAAAAAGTAAATGAAGAAGAAAAAAGAAGTTGCATGTGATGGATAAGACATCTCTGATTTCTTTAACAATGAAAAGAAAATAAAATGAAAGGAGAGAAGGCATACGAAATTTTAATAATTGAAAATAGATCCAACAAAAAAAACTTTTACACAACTTAGTGACGGTTCAATTAACAGATGTTTCTTTTGATCATGAAAGATAAGTAGCATTGTCTATGTTGAATATGATCAATCATTCTCTCTTCTCTTTTCATTTCTCTCTTTGTTTTCTCTTCGCAAGTATAACTTTAAGGTAGTGTGAGTGATCTTTGTTGATCTCTCGTGATTTTATGTTGTTTTTCCACCACGGTCAGTTTAAATTCTGAGCTTGGATTGTACGGTTTGTTTAAGTTTAACGTCTTCGGCTTGTGTAAAAGAATACCAAGTGAAAATTTCAAGACATTAAAGAGGAATAAAGTGCAAGTCTAGATGTTGTTTATTTTGGGGAATATCTAAGCTAATTAATTAATAAATTAAGTTGAAACATTTACCTGGATATAAAAAAGAAATAATTGCTTGAATTACTCATCTATTTCAAATATTTGAAGAAATAATTGAAAATATAACAAAAAATTTTGCCATGGATAGTTTTACGGAATTATGAAACACTTACTGGAAAATTAGTTCCAACTTAAAGAAGAAAAATCGTGAAATAGCAGATAAAAAAGTGAAAACAACAAAAAGATCGCGAAAAACATAAAAAGTGCAGTCATGAAATCAATGGTACTTCATTGGTCAATCTTCACGCTGTCAACACAACTAATTCTTTGTGCATCGATTTATTCAAGTGAGTTGAACTAAATTGAAAAACCATGTTGTGATTTCTCTTGAATTTCTACCATTTATCGGTTTTTTTTCATGGGAAAATTCTCAACATAAATTTCTATGAAAAATGTTTCTGATGCTGCCGAAAAAAAAGACATAAAACAGAAGAAATCGTAAAACTACCAAATCGTTATGATCGTTTGCTATGCATAAGAGCAACAAAATTTTATGTTTGATGTCGATCATGCACGCATCCTAGTAATTAATTATCGTTTACAAGTAAGATAACATATGAAAATGTGAAGTTGTTTTTAAAAACACAACGTCAACTGTGAGGGTGAAGTATTTATTGTAAATAGATCTAGTTCAGTCCCCAGCAAAGCGTCGTTGATCGCTTTCACATACTGAATAAACAAAATCATCACATGCGGTGTTGTGACCAAAAATAAATTCTCTGAACGCTTGACATATACACTACAGCACAAAGATTCTTTCCGATTCATTTCTCTTTCTCAATTTCAAGCAAGAAATGATTTTATGTATGTGATTCATTTGTTCTACAGCTTTTTGTAGGAGGCAGATTTTCATGAACGAACTAAGACGCATTCTTTTTGACATTAAGACATTTTAAGCGTTTACTGGCAGGCTATGGAGACAAGAGAATGAATGGTAAACTGGTAAAATAATCCTCATGTGTTTATCTTTTAAACGCTTCTTCGTTCTTGTTTATTCCTTTGCTTCAACTGCATTGAGTCATTCAACACCGAAACGTGAACAGTTTAAAAGAAAAAAAAACAAAGAATCGTTCCATAGAAAATCGAAAATTGAGAATTTTTGTTGCCACCGAGAAGACCTGCAGAGTCATTTGAGTGAATAATTGATTGTCTTTTGAATAAAATGGTCACATGCTCGCTTCGGACAAATAGAAAGTTCAAGGTTTTATCATTCAAAAGAATTCTTTTCGTTGCCGAAACGAAAATCGTTTCCGGGGCGTCCGACTGTCTTTGATAAAGTTTCCATTAAGGAAATATTTTAATACATTAAAGAAATGAAGAAAGTGAAAAAAGATTACATTATCAACACCTCAACTTCCTTTTTTGTTTCAAAACCGGGATACTCAGTTGACTGCTTCAAAGAGTAAATAAATCATAAAGTTCATTAGATAGTTAAATATTCTCTTTGGTAAAAAATTGATGATAGTTTGACTTCCGAAAAGATTTTTTACTTATGAGTTCTCGATCTTCCATCACAGCTCTCTGTTTGTAGTGAAACATGAAACTTTTTTAGAGCTGCCTTTCATCAAAACAAATATTTTAAGATTTTTCGACATTTACGCTTTCGTTTTCTCATCGTTTTCGGTTTGATTTTAGGAAGAAAAAAAAATTATTTTTAACATGAGAGGGACTAGTTTGTATGTAATCCATAATTAACTTTGATTGCTTTTACATCCATGCTCTAGTTTTCATGTTCTCCACTTTAACACAATTTTTAATTGGAAATCGAGATTGTTTTTTATGGGGTTTCAAAAAAAAACAAATTCATGGAGAAGAAAGAAAAAAGTTCTACAACAAAGTTATTCTGTGGTTTCACATGTGCGTTGTATAGCATTGGAGTTCGTACGGAAAAATGTTCATCTAGATTACCAACTGCATTGCGATTAAAGTTTAAATTGGTTGTCTTGGATGAAATTTATCTCAAACTTCCATCCATGACAACAAAGTTGCTGTTGTTTATGTAGTTCTTCTTTTCGTTTAATTAAGTATCTAATTCGCAATTAATTTACAATTTTACTATCCACAATCTGACAAATTCGCAATTTCAAACAATATGTGCTATAATTAATTAAAATTCACTACCATGCGGGATACTGACATAACAGAACACAAAATAATGGTTTATAATCCCCAAATTATTTAGAATTTTTTTAATTGTCGCTTTACGAGCTCCCAACGCCCATAAAGTAAAGCAATTAAACAGTTGTTCAAATGATTCTACAAAGGTTGAAAAACTAAAATTTTTGATTATGCTGGTAGCTGATGAATGAAGTTTTCCACTATTGTAGATAGTTTTATATTCAAAAGTAAGCTTAAATATTTAATTTCGCTACCTTGTCCCAAAGCGACCTTTAAAAATTCAGAACAATCAGCAATGCTAACATGGAAAAGTCTATTAATCCATCTCCGTTTGTCGCGAAGACAATGAGATATGTGAGATCATAAGCTCAGGTTGTTGTGATTCAGCATTTTCTTGCTTTCTTTGTACTCGCTTTTGCTTGTGTAGTTTTTTTTTATATTTTGTCACTGCATCTCCCGTTGTATAAACTCATCAAACCGTAATGAAAACAAATAAAAATAAAAAATATCGCTCTCAAGTTTTTCACAGCTCGATGCCGCGGAAAATTTCAATCACAAAGCGTTCGTTATGTTCAACATCAACTCAACTTCATGTGAAATATCGGATCTTTCAGATGACATCACTCGTACGGTACAAATTTATCTCATGTGTGAAGAAGCTTCGGCTTCGAAAAAAAAGAAATAAAATAAGAAACAAGCGGAAATAGTTGTAGAAGAGTTCACGTTTTTGACTATTGTTGGTTTTAATTTGCAAATTTCCCTTGTTTGAGTTCCCTCAACATGATTGCGAACGGATGTTATTTACATGCGGCAACAGCTGGCAACCCTTAATAAATTTAATAGAGTTGTATAACTCATACTTACAGCTACCCCTTAAAAACCGTTTTAATTAACTGAAGGTTTCAATTAATTTGCGATTTCCCTCATCGACAGTTGGTCATATTGTTGCATCATTATTGTTGTGAGAACGCGCTTTAAATATCTACGAGCACTTTCCAAAACAAAATAAAAACATGCCAAAAAAAATTTAATTATTGGTAAATCAATCAAGTTATTGCTTTTGTTTTTATTTAGGCTTTGATGTTGTTTTAGATTTATTTTTATTTCATGTAAAACATTTTAACTTTGATGATTTAATTGTGAGATTCTCTTCGTGTTCTCGTGCCCATTTTTATCGTTTATTTATGAATTGTTAATATCTTTATTGTTTATGCAAACAAGTTAATTATCATGAACTTAAAATGTTCACAACCCTTTTTAAATTTCATTTAAGAATTGTAATTTAAGAAATTCATTGTTTTTAATTGGGGAATTCTTTCAAGTTCATGTTTCTGTAATTAATTGATTTCATTAATACTCTCCGTTTAATTTGGCATATTCTAATCATCATAATTCATATTGTCGAAAAAGTAAAGAAGATCAAATATGTAAATATTTTTCATCAATTCAAAAGCTCAAATTACTTTCCAAGTAATGCTTACATTTATATTTCTTAAAGAAATGTTTGTCCAATTATCTAACTGAAATCGATACATAAAGAAATTAATCTTTTACTGATTAAAACATTGTTAACTGATGATGGAAATAGATAATCCTTGTAATAAAGATAAATTGTTTCATGTTGATGAGTTTAAACTTTAAAGGCAAGAAATTTTATTGCAAGTTTGCAATATTGTATTTTATTTATAAAATGGTGAACCGTGAAGTGAACCTTCTTAATTGAGCCAATTAAAGCTTGATAAAAATTCTCATATTTATTTACAAGATCATTTATGATGTAAGTAATCATTCTCATAAGACTCTTTTGAATAACGCTATCGTTAGTAAAACCAAAACCATGCAATTAGATTCGTCATGTGCACAGCTTTTCATGACGATTTAATATGAAAATATAATGAAAAAAGTTTTATGATTGTCCAAGGGTTACAAATAACATCAAATTTTATTAATTTTTACATAAATTGTGATAAAGGTTTAATATGAATATAAAGGCTTCAAGCTGTTAATTGATGAAGCAAGATTTACGGTAATTTGTGAAATTTAAAATGTCAATGCTGATGGCACTTTCATGACCGTAACATGGTAATCGAAACAACAAAAAAAATGACCGAGCTTAAAAAATATACTGCGATTAAACAGCATTCATATTAAAATCACAAAAAAAGCATTAAATGAAATAAGCAACTTTTCGGGCTGATTGTTATGCAAGCCCATCGACCTGCGCTCAAGTGTTTGTAGGGCAAATTTTCCATTTGAGAGTTTTCATAAATTGTGTTTGTTGAATGAATATGGAATATGTGTTGGGTGGTGGTGATGATGATGTAAATTAAATCCAGTAGTGCGCTTTCTATGCCAGTGGCGTTAAAAAAGTTTCACGAACATATGTAAACAGAAATACTTGTTTTATCCACTTAAATTTGCGGTGTTTTGTGACATGCTGAATTGTCAATAATGTCAAGCACAAATTTTATGACTCACGCGAAGGAAGCGAAATGTTTTCGGTGTTGAATGTTTTGAATCATTTATCTAATAATGAAGATTAACATGACCTATAAAGCTTTTTAATCTAGTGTTGTTATAACATTTGTAATTTAATAACTGTCTCAGCTACTTATATCGCTAAGTAATCTCACATTCAAGTCGCTTACTTCACCGACTTATGTTTGAGTTGTCCCATTTTTTATGTTTTATGTTCACAGCAGCTTCTTCTTTGTCGTCTCAATTAATAGATCAACAATACACTTTACTTGTTTACTGAATTGATTGCTTTAGCAACGTGAGAGCATATGAAACAGAACAAGCAAATAGTGTGCGTACGTGCATGTAAACATTAAAAAATTGGAAATGTTTATCAAAAAATTTGTTACTCATATGATTATGCTGCTTATGTAAACGGTCTTGCTTTTCTATGAAAAAGCTGCCATTCAAAGCCTTGAAGGTTAATCGTGTTGATTGAAAACAAAGACTGAAAAATGAAAATCAATAACTTTTGTGTTTTTAAAGTTTCTATTGATGATGAAATTCTCTGCAATTGAATGTTAAGGGAATGTTAATGCAGTTTGTGATTAATGTAGGTCAAATGATGAGTGAGTGAATAAGTGTGAAGATCGCAATAATCTTTTAATAAAGAAAAAAAACATACTCGTTAATTGGTTAATCGATTTAAAAGCGTCGCAATTATCTTATCGTTTAAAAATAGCTTTCGTCTGTAGCGCAACATCTTTTCCTCTCATTAGATTCAGAGTTTGAGAAATAACAATAAAAGAAACAGCCTCAAGCCTACGTGATTTCAACGGCACTAATTTAAAGTTCAATGAAAAGTTTCTCTCGTTTACTCAACAGAGTTAAAAATCCATTAATAATAAGAAAGAAATGTACGAAGCGGTTCTTGCAACACACTCATTTGTGATCAAAGTTAAAGAAGAACTTCAAGACTTTCTCACAAACTCGTCAAACGAGAAGAATCGACAACAGCTATTTTCATAGTAACACAAACATTATTATAGAAGAAATTAGATCGTAAACTGTTCTTTCAGGGATTCATAAGTCGAGATTCATTTAGAGATTGACACACCTACTCTTTCAGAAGCCTTTCAGTGTTCGAAACGACGTAACGTTTTTTAAGATTGGCCTTGAGTTTGTTTTCTTCTTTTGCAAATAATTTTAAATGACTCATTTCATTTGATTACGTCCTAACCTGCTCATGATCATCTCTTTATCGAGAAATATTTACCGTCTGTTTACATAAGCTGTTGTTTTTCTATATTTAATTACGTTTCATAAAAATAAAATTCATTAAATGGAATTTAATAAACAAACAGGGAAATCAGAGACACAACATGAGAAAGTTTCAGACAGAAATTGACGTAAAAACAAAGCTATAAGTTGCACAATTACCACGATTATATATTAAATCGTTTCAGCTTCTAATTACGTTTTAGCAAGTGCCTTTAAAGTAAACACAAATATTCAAGCGACAAATAGTTTCGTGTGAACATTTTACCGGCACAACCGGCATTTGTCATGAATTTCTTATAAATATTTTTTCCCTTGAAATAAGAAAAAATCACACACAGGTTTTGCCTCTTGCAGTGTTTCAATCTGCTTAGCCAGACGATAGAAAATTGTTTGCTCGCTGCTGCGTACCGATTGATGATGAGTAAGCTTTGGGAGCATTCAACTTGAACATATTGAAATCTTGTTTTAATCTCAGAAATCGATTTCGGTGCTTTTTTAAGTTTTCATTTTCGTTTGCTGTTGCTGACCGCTGATTTCGCTTTCATGTTTCGGCTTTTTGGAACCTCCCAAAGATTCTTTCATTAATTTTTTCGGTTGGAAATACTTGCCGAGAACCGGAAATTCGTTGATAGCTTTTTTCATCGTTTCTTGCGTTGAGTTCTGACAGCAGGACGTGTTTCCAACTTTATTATATTTTCGTGCCTTACACAGCTCAGATTTATGTATAAAACAATAAAGAATAAGCTTGCATTTCCACCCGACCCCAGCTATTGATCGCCAAAAGAAAGGAAATAACACGACCTCATTATTAAACATATTGTGCGAGTGCGACATGTGATTCTCGTTTGTTTTTATGAACTTCCCTTTCTTATTTAAATCGATAGAACGAGAATATAAAGAAGTTGAAAACAATGAAACAGAAGGTGAACTTAAATTGGAATTGATTGTTAGCATTCGTTAAAATTGCTTCCCATTAAGACATCGACATTGTTCGTATTCTCATTTTTTCTTCTCTGCTGCTTTGAATTTACTTGCTTGCGAAGAGAACCATAAGTCTCAAGCGGAAACAATTGACAACGACGTTGAATCTTTAATTCTGTGTTGAGAATGAAGCAAATAATTCCCACTTATCAACGATGAGGGATGTTTTATTTTTAGCAACGTTAATTTTTGCTTCTTGTTAGCGTTTAGATTTCTTTGTACATCGAGATAAATTTACACTTAAATTAAAACGTTACTAAACAAACATAATCAACGGGATCTGGTTTTAAACCAGAAATGCGATGATGGAAAAGAAAAGTTGAACTTCCTTCTTCGATATGTAATGTAGGGAGTGTTGATTTCATGTTTTCACCATAATCGTTTTTCTCACTAAAATATTAAATAAAAATGAAATAAAAAATTCTTCTTCCCCTTGTGACTGAATATTATGAAACCGCACTTAAAATTAATTTCGCTTCCACTCTTTGCTCTTTCTGATATTAGTGGGTGGGAAGTGAAAAGTGTAAAACATAAATTTCCCATCTTAACGTGACTAACGTCAATGAACTTTCGATTTTCCACTTGCTTCGACATCGTTTCATGTTTCACATAGTAACAAACGGCTGCCACTTCAATGGCACGTTTCGTCAGCTGATTTACGGTTGTAATAAAAACATTTATTGTGAAAAAATTAAAAAGTTTATTTTGGGTTGTTTCTTCAGGGCTAATTAAATTTAGGATTGTTTTATTGCTTACTTTCAACCATTTTTTACGTCATAAATTCGATTAAAATGACCTCCAATCAATTCATTTGTTTATTTATAAGCTTACGCAGAGAATTTTTCCTTCTTCATGGAAAACAAACAGCCGAATAAATCGTTGAGAGCTTCATTGATTTAGTTATTTTATTCAGACATTTGTTAGTTCATCGTTGCAACGTAATCGCCATAAAATCATTACTGATTACTTACCTAAAAGCAAATTCCGCTTATACTTGTTAGTTATTTATATAGTTGCATTACAACATTTATCGAATATTTAAGTACAACCAGTAACATATGGTTAATGAATCACGCAATTAGATTCTTTCGCTAATAAATCAAATTCAATGCCGTATTTGGTTTCGATTACGGTGCCATAGTTTAACAGTTTCGCTACCATAATCACAGTTATTGTCTTCAAGTGAATTTCACGTAATTATCTTCGACTCGTTGGCGATGGAGGTTGAACATTAAACTATCCACGAGATGAGCTCAAAACTAAAAAAGAAGCTAAACAGTTAATCCGCAAGCAACTTTTTGCCACTTTTTGGTAATTGCTTCTTTTCTCTTTTAAGTGATTCTCCGCGTCGATGACGATGACTCACTTAAACAATTTTTTTCTTCATGGTTTTCTCACGTTTAATTTCACTTTTTTGTTTATTTATTTGTCATCCATTTAAAATGAATTGACAGCTTTTATAGAAATGTTTCCTTTTTTTATTACAGACATCGACACAATACCATTAAATGATCGATTACTGACACCCACAAGAAATGAGATATTTTGTAATAGTCAGGAACAAGACAAATTTCTCCCGGATCGTGGACCTGAATCAACTTTACTTATGGATTTAGATCCGGGAAAATCAATGAGCTCATGCAAGCGATTTTTCACTGCCCCAGACTCAACTGGATTGTTCATCCGCTTAATTAGATTGAATAACTCCGCACATGATGCAATTAGGAACTTCAGACGACACAACATCACAGAATATTGTCCAATAAGTATTGTAAGTTCAACATGAAGCTTTAAAAATATTTCAAATTTCTCTTTAAGATGATGAAAATTTTATTTTTCTGCTTTCTTTTGTCGTTTTCTTCTAAACGTATTTAAAACACGAAGGCTCAATTAGAATAAGCATGATAATGATCTCCTTAAGCTATAAATTATGTCCCTAAAAAATAACCCTACGAAGAAGCTGAAATATATATTTAAATTAAACTGCTGACGTAAATAAATTAAAACGCTAGAACGTTGGGTTGCTAGTTAATCTGCTTGGGGAATTTTTCGTTTCTTGTTTCGCAAATAATTTTTGTCCGTGTGAAAATCAGCAAAAATTACATTTTCTCCTCATTAACACTCGTTTTTATTGAAATTTATTCTCTATTCATATTTACAGACTCCTTTGGGAGATGAACATCAATCACCGTGGCGTTTCGATCCTTGTCAGATGGAGGCGAATGATGAGCCAACGAAAATTCTACAGGGTCGTGTAAAGATTCTTTGGGTTCATGGATCAAATCATCCAAATTACAAACTAAGCGTCACTGTAGTGTCAAAAAATGACGCTTGTAGAGATAGAAGCAAACACGCTTGTCTGAAATTTGGGTAAGTTACATAAAATATTTAAATGCTTTTTTAAAAATGTCAAAAACATTTCTTTTTATTATTTCAGTGATGAGCCATTGCTGTGCATATCTGACGACTTAATATGTGATGGTATAAGACAATGTCCAACTGGGAGTGGAATGCTTGACGATGAAGACGTACAAATGTGCAGACAACATCGATTTGATGACCAAGACTTGAGAAATGTAAGAGAAAATGAATTTCTGTTTCATTTCTCTTTGCTTAATTAATTCTTTACTTTTAGAATAACTTTCAAAAATCTTCAATTTGGCAACATTTGACACTTGGAATTTTTCAAAACATTTTCGGTTCAATTGAGTCGACATCAGCAATGGCAGCTTTAAATCCATTGCCATCACATCCAGACACAGACGTTCGTCCAACTCTTGCTACTCATTTGTACAATGATCTCAGAAATGTGGAAATGAATGAACGAGTAAACATAAATAATCAGCAGCCGAAAATAAGGAATCCTGAACCTCCTGAGATGAGGTTCATTAAGACACCACGTAGAAATACGAGTAAAAATAGTTTATCACGTTATGGTTCATGGGGATATATGATGCTTGGAATGCTGATGTGTTCAGTTGTCTTACTTATGTGCGGTATTTGGGAATGCATTCGAAGAGTTCAGAAGAATGACGTACTTGAACAGTTCAATAACAATGGAGAACCCATGGAGACAATGTCAACAGAGAGAGATGAAGACAATAATTGTCCACAATATGATCCACCCCCGCCTTATTCTTCTCTCTTTCCTTTAGCGAAAGATTTTTGTACGTCGACAAGTAATTCAGATAATTCTGCTCCACCTTCGATTTATTTCACTGCTTCATCGGCAGCTTTCTTACCATCAGCTCCTTCATCACCAAATTCAATAGAAGCTCAATCTCAACTACCTCAGAACAGTCAGAGTCGAAGAACTTTAAGAGTAAGTTCAGACAATTCATCTTCAAGTCCAGCATAATTCAAGAAGCTTTAAACCATACAACACTTACCAAAACTTGACTGATTTATTTAGTAAAAATTTAAGATGAAGATAAAAACTTAGAATTGTAATTATTCGACTTACTTATGATCGACGGTGTGAAAGAATTGAAAGAGAAAATGAAATCAGCAGACAGAAATGCTGTAACCAAAACTGTTGATTGTGATATATTTAGTTTAATTAACTTTTTTCTGTAATGATTCGAATCAAATTAGGACGCGACAATAAATAAAAAAATTGAAAATTCTGAGATGATCCTTTTTTTATATTTATGCCATTTATTTCTCAATTACTTTTCATGCTCCTTGAATTTCTTCTTATGTTAACATAAAATGCATTTTCTAGCTTTAGGTTTCTCTAATTAGTTTGGAAAGTGACGTCTTGTGTTTGAAGGGATAGAAAAAAGTTAGAATCTCTGTAGATGAAACATTTTTAGGATAAAATATTTATCCAGCATTAAATATCCGAAAATGTCTTTCAATAATTTTTCTTCCCTTTTTTCGTTAGAATTTTATGTTAAAATTTTATATAAAATTTTTCTTTTTCTGAAAGATTTCTCCATTCAATTTGCTTAAAGATTACATTAACGTATCGATAAGGTCGTAAAGGTGCAATTTCTTAAGGATTTGTGTTAATACTTCTTCTCTTTTGTTGATGCGGTAAGATAAATGGTAGGTATGAATGTTTTTATGTTAACGGTTTAATATCCCGCGAAAATAATCAGATTTTCTATTATGTAGTGGAAAGGCTTTGGTGCTTTATCTTTTATCTTCTTTTTTCTTTTGATTCTTTATTATACATTGAACTTTTTTCACGATGAATCACACGACATTAAAACACAAAGGTTCATGTCTCAACAGTAATAAGAAATATTCAACATTCATTATAATTTTACAATAACGTTAAAACAAGAAACATCATTAATTAATTATAATCATGTTCAAGTAAAACAAATAAAAAGGAAATTTTGGCCTAAAGAAATTGTTGCATGAGAAATTTCTTGTCAATAAAAAGTTTTAACATAAAAGCATAATTGAGACATGATTAAAACATTCTTGTAGCAGCAGCATTTGGTCTTTGTTATGTTCTAAAATGTTGCGATTCTTTTAGTCTAAAAATTTAATAATTTTTTAAAGCTTCATCATCAAGCTAATTTGATTATTTCTTTACTGTTATTTTTTTTAAAAATAAGTTTCTAATGTCTAAGGGTTTTCTTGACTCAAAGCTTATGCACATTTGATTTTGATCTATTTTTTCAAGGTTAACTAAATAAGCGATAGAATTAAAATATATTTCTTTCATCCTCTATTTATGTTGCGTCAATAACTTTCATCATTCATTAAAATTCTCATTGTTCATTGATATTTAATCCTTGTTTCAATTACAAAACAGATTTTCTTTCAATTTTTTTTTCATAAGATCCGGCGTAATAATTTATAATTTTTCACAATTATACTTTTAATCATTGTTAAAGATTTTTTCTCTTTTTCTTGTCATTCATTAAAATACTATTTTAGTCAAAGATGCATTTTCGTCTACTACACACTTAATTAGATGTTAGTTCTATGTTGAAAGAAAATTTGGAAATTGTTTAGAAATTTTCCAGTTTTCTAAGGGAAAGCTTTGCGCAAGATATGCTCCGATGTGTAAAAAATTCAACATCATTTCAGATAACAAAAATTGCTAAAAGTGCTACAATTCTAAAATTCTCAACCATGTGGTGGGAAAAGCCAACAGAAATTTTGATAAATTCTACTTGGTGCTTGTAAGAATTTTTCTTCATGTTTTCTCTAGAATTCTTTTCTGTCGACCAATCAAAATATCCAAATTTTCAATGTGCAATTTGAACTAAAAACATTCCTTGGACATTTTTTTTTGTTGCAATTTGGTTTGTCTAAGCACATCAACATTCTCCACATGTAAACACAAAAATATCACATAATTTATTATGTATTTGTGTATAATTTTATATCTCTTGCAAATATTCTTATTTTTCTTTATATAAATGAAAAGCATTTCATTTGAAAGTTTCTTTTAAAGATAAAAAAGCTCGCTGGAAAATCTCACAAAATTTCTTTTGCAGCGTTCAGAAGTAATCACCAGAACAGTAGCGGTCGTGCTGTACTTTTCAACTTATTCTTACTTTTGTTTATAATATTGTGACAATTTTCATAGAAAACATTGCTGGGACTGTGAATATTTCCGTGAAAATTGTCGTGGTCGAAGCTGTATAAAGGAGAAATCTTTAAACCAGTCTTGTTAGGAATAATTTGGAATTTAGCCGTTTCCATGTTCTCATCGTAATAAAAGGATGATGTGTCGTGAATGGGTGGGGTTCCCAATGGCGATTCGATTATATTGTTAAGCGTAAGTGGTCGTTTCATTGAAATCATGTAATCTTCTTGTGTCGTCACAATGCCCAATGGTCTTGTTGTGCTTGGAATGTTCATTTTCTTTGGTGGTAAAATTTTACGGAAATAATCGTGTTGTTTCGAGTTCAAGGGCGAATATTTCGTAGGCTTATAAAAGTCATTTATGAAGTTGATAGGATTGTTGTTAGCATCATTAGTTATCGGACATTTCATATCAATGTGATTATTGTTTGTGTCGAAATGGTCATTCGGTTCTATAAGTTCCAATGTCGATGAAGTTGACAAATTCTTGTCTTCTAATTCCTCCCAATATTTCTCGAAATCGAGATTGAAGTCATCCAAATCTAAATCGATTGAATCTGATTCAGTGTCGTCGTATTTGTCTGGTGGTTTGACTTCTAACATTGTTTTCGAAGGCTTCAGATTATGACCATGATGATTGTTTCTATTCTCAACAAACAAATCTTCGAATGACTTTTGATAATCATCAGCAAAATCGTCGCTGTATTTATTCAACTTATCAAACTTATTTCGGATGAGAAGTTTTGAGCGTTCACTTCGAAACAAGTCATCCAAATCACGATCATGAATTCGATTTCTTCGATGAAAATGATCCGAAAAATTGGCGAATCGCATCGATGAAAAATATGGATTTCGATACGGTCTTTGACGACTTGGTCGTGACGCTTGACAAGGAAATTCTTGAAACGAAAATCCATCGTTGAATATAAAATCGTCGTCGTCAAACGTATCAATGTCATCAATCAAAGTTTCTCTTGGAAAATGGCGTCTCCTGTCATCATCGTCGTCGTGATAAACGCTGCTTTTATTGCGCAAATCCCACTCGTTAATGATTCGAGTCGAGTTGAGATTGTTATTATTTATAATGTTGTTGTTGATACTGATGTTTTGACTGTTGTTAACATTTTTCACGAGGCAAGTCTCGCTGAAACATCCTTCGCGATCACATATTCGTCGTACATACGGATCATTCATATCTGCAACTCTTTCACGATATCTTTGCGCCATCATTCGACGATACCTTTGATATTCTATTAAATCCATATCATGTTGTCTCATGACAGAACGATTTGTGCTGAAAGAGTGTGACTTTGGAACACTTCGAGACCGTGACTCAGACACAGCCTTAATGTCGGGATCTCGACGATAACGCTCAGCAAAACTACAACTATGAGATTTTGGATAATTTCTACGACGTTCGAAATAAGGCGAAGAAGCAGCACACGCTTCATCATCAAACGATGATGAATGAGCGTGCAATTTTGTGTTTGCTGTATTGCTGATATTGATATTTATGTTGTTTGCTCTGTTATTGCCATTGAAATCATAACGATGAAAGCTATTTTTATGTGAATTATATCGATTACCTCTCGTTGTGTAATGCGAGAATGAAGCGGATGTTGTCAAGGGTCGTTTCATACTGTCACAATCTGAATCATCATATGATTGATTTGAGTAAATGTTATCTGTATACCAATTGGGATCCAATGAAATCTTTCGACGATGGGGATAGCGAGCATGTTCACGAAACTGTTCTCGCTCTCTCTGCTGTCGCGTGGGTTTATTTTGATTAAGATTGGTTCGGGGTTTGATTTGCGGTGGTTGAATACTCTCGTGATGATTGTACTTGATTAACGACATGTCATCGGCCTTCTGACGTCTCTCCACATTCGCTTTGTGACTTTTCAATGATTCGAGCTTCTTTATACGAAGCTCTTCCCATTGCTTATAACTTCTATCTGTACTTGTGCCGTCTTTCGTTCCATGACTAGCTTGTTTTGTGAGATTTGCTTTCTTATTTTTACTTGAAGCTGCGGCGGCTATTGCAGCCATATTTAAGTTAAGATTTTTATTTGAAGCTGCTGAAGCAACTTGACTAAAGCTAAAGCTGCTGGATTTCTTCATTGTGTTCGAGGTTGTGGGCTTTATTGAGGTGATTGTGGCCCTCTTATCGCGATCTCTATCAAGTTTTTGGTCTTCCGGTTGTCAGACGTCTTGAAGATATTTCGCCGGGCAGACGCCTTGTCGATTGTCTGCTGCGCGTACCATCATCATTCCATTTATCTCTTCACCAATCTAAATATGTGAGTAAACAAAAGATAAAATATAACATATGATAGCAAACTGTTTTCATGGTCGAAATTTTGATGCTTCAACTCAGAACGAGGCCGAATTAATTCCGCAAACAATGATTTTTCTTCTTCTTTTTTACATCGCTTCGCCTCCTTCCAATGAAGTAGGATTAACTTATTTTTGTCGCCGAATGAAGCAAAAAGAAGACAAAAAGAAAAGGCAAAGCAACAAGTGTCTCATGAAACTTTATTTCTTTAGCGAAGTGAGACTATAAATATAAGCTTTTGAATAAACATCCCACGCTCTTCTCTTGTATTCATCTCACCATATCAGATGTTATGCTTTTTCCCCATTTACAAAATCATTTTCGGGTAGAGCTTTCCGCAATTCCATGGATAAGAGAGGTAATGGATCATTTGTCTTACATAAATTATGCATAAATTATGCATATTTTACATATTTTTTGCATATTTTATGCATATTTTATGGTAATGCATTTTTTTTGCATAAAATATGCTTAATTTGCATAAAATATGCATAAATTATGCATAATCGTATGCACACTTTATGCACAGAAAATGCATAAATTATGCATATGTAAGACACAGGACCGCACATTTTATGCGTATTTTATGCGTATTTTACGCATATTTATTACATAATATTGCATAAAATATGCGTAAAATACACATAAAATATACATAAATTCTGCATATGTAAGACACAGGACCGCACATTTTATGCACATTTTATGCAGTTTTTTGCATCAAATACACATAAAATATGCATAAAATATGCATAATTTGCATAAAATGTGCGTAAAATATGCAGAAAATATGCGTAAAATATGTAAGACAAATGATCCATAATCGATAAGAGAGAAAAAAATGAAAGAATTGAGAAGGAAAGCAAAGAATTTCCAGTTTCTTTATAGACTTTTATTACAAATTGCTTTTTGTTGTCCCGAATCAGATTGAAGTGAAATGGGAAAAGTTTGGACTTGAAATTTTCCCAGTTTGCGAGATATTACACGACCATCACTTTATTTCACGATTTTCTAAGTTCGTTGTTTCCGAGTTGGGTTTATTCTCTTGGGAATCGCAATGTTTTGAAGTGTCTACGGTAATTACCATATAAAAAAAAAGTTTCGTCGTCCCAGCTTATGTCATATCAAGTAACATGAAACACTCGTCGTCGTGCTTTATAATAGTTGAGTTGTTAGACAAACAAACGGTATATCTGTATGCTAACTATAACCCTGATATTTATTCATCCTTTCCCAGGATATGTTAATAAAACTTTCCGGAGAAAAGATAACTTGATCCCTAGAAAGTCTTTTCCAAACACACACACACAAAATCTTTTATGAAAACCTACCTGAATTACAATTTGATCCCTTAACAGAGTCATTTCGCCTCTCTCACCATCCGAAACTTGAAGATTATGTGTGACTTGCAATGGTTTTTCTCCCGCAGCCAATTTACAGCAGTACTTTGATGGAAAGTATCCAATTCTTCCAAGGCATTTTCCTTTCCACCAG
This sequence comes from Clunio marinus, assembly GCA_900005825.1. Lineage (NCBI taxonomy): Eukaryota > Metazoa > Arthropoda > Insecta > Diptera > Chironomidae > Clunio > Clunio marinus. Next base: position 560,268 of record CVRI01000065.1, on the reverse strand, counting down.
TCTGGATCTGACTTATCGATTACGGTCACCTTAATCACATAAATGTCAGAATTATTAATCTCATTTATTAAATTGATTCATTTCACCTTATAGCCAGCTTTAAGATCCAGTTCGTCTTGATGTCTTGATTTAAAGTTGTATAAAACCACGTATAGGTTTGTTGGGAGTAATCGTTGAGGCTTCTGAATGTTGTACAAATGAATCAATATGGATTTACGATGCGAAGGAAAGAGAGAAATTAAATGAAGAAAAATTGAGTCTTTAAAGGCTCCATCAATGTTATGTTTGACAGCACAATCAAATATATTTAAGATTCTCTTTCTCCAAATAGATCGAAACGAAAATTACTAAAAGCTTTTAGCTCTTAAAACTTTTCAATGAATTCTTCTCTTTCGTTTCGAAGGATGAAGAAAATCTTGTGAAATGAATGAAGTAATGAAACTTTTGGCTTTTCTAGTCTTTTTTTTTGAACGACTTTAAGTGCATTAATAAACTGTGGAAGAAGAGACTTTATTAATCGAAGCGATAGCGTGCAATAAGAAAAGGAAACTTTTTTTAAAATTTTTCTTTCATTGAAATTATAAGATCAGTGAAAAGTTTTTCCAGATTAAAGTGAGAAAAGAAGCTTTATCGCTTGGCACCTGAACTTGTCTTACGGGTGATGGACACGGCGAAGTACTAGCTGATGATAAGCTCTTTTCTACCTCGTCAGGCAAGTCCACTGAACCTGATTTCAGACCACGGTTTGCGTATAAAAGTTTCCGCTGATTTGACGACGGACTCGAGGGTGCTGATGGAAAGCAATTAATTTTAAATTAAAACTTTTCGTCAACTTTTTAAGCAACGATCCTTACAATGTAATCGACTGTTGTTAGAAGGTGGAGTGCTATGCTCAAGATGTCCCCCCGATCCATGATGATAGCCTGTTGATGTACTTGGCGGATATCTTCTTCCTCTCCCATGCAATTCTGATGATTCCGGTGAATCCAAGCTTAACGACTTCATTCGCAAATTAAGCTTTTGTCGACGTGGTGAATGTGGTGCTGCTTTTTGTGTTGGAAAATGAAAATCGTAAAATGTCTATTAACGTTGTGCTCATCATCAACTTAATTGAATGAATTATAAAAAGAAGTGAGAGAGACTATGTTGTGACTAACAGTGAAAATTAATTATGTGAAAAGCATTAAAAAGAGAAAAGCAAATCAACTGAGTTAAAAGTGACTTTTCTACTTTTAAAGTGTTAAATATGTAAAATATGTGTGGGTGGTAAATAACTAAATTCAATTCTATTTCTAATTGCTGTAGACAATTTATGTCGTTAATCTTCGATTCAAGCGGAAGTTTCTAATTACTTAAATTATTGCAAGTGGTTGACTGAGAAGGATTTAAAGCTTAACTTTTTATGCATGCAAATAAAAAAAATTTAAGGTTTAATGATGTCTTTAAACTTTAAATGAGAATCTCATTTCTAACCATCATCAAGAGAATGATGATGATCACTATAAAGCAAGATTTTATGATGGAAACTTTTCCAATTAAAGTCAAGAGTCTCTTTTTATGGATATGATGGTTGTGATCTTGTGGAAGGATTAAATTTTTATTGAGTGCTTTTAATGATGCTTTTAATCATTCTTTGCTAATGACGAAGATTTATTTTCTAGCTTAGAAAATTGAATTGTTAATCGTTGTTAATTTGTTAAGTCAATAGATTAAGTAATAAAATTTGAAATAAGAAGAAAGACTCACGACATAAAGGAAGTAGATAACTTTGAAGTGCTGACATCAACTCTACATTACTGCACAATTATATCAAATATTTTTCAAATGCACAGCGACATCATAGATATGTTTAAAGTAGCATCTTGAGTTTTAAACTAAACTTTACATTCCCCATCGATATATTACCACTTAATCTCATACAGAAGGAAAGAACATAAAACATTTATAGAGAGTAGAGAATTTTTATGCAGTTTCTAATCTTTTATAGTCGAGCGCAATTTGAACATAGAACGGACAACTAAAAGTTTCTTTAAATACAAACATAAAATTCAACTTGGATCTAAAGTAATTTTAGGGGGAAAATAAAAAGTGCTATTAAAAAGAGTCATTTTCTGGTTTCATCTCGAAAAGAATTTCGATTTTTAATTTCATAACGCTTGCCCTATATAAGTTTTAGTGGAACGATGTCGACATCACATTCAACCAGTTTCCATATGACTTCGTAATTTTATCGTTCCGAATCGAGAATCGTCATAAAAGTTTAATAATTCACGAGCTTTACTCGATTCGCCTTTTCCTCTTTCAGTTTAAGTTGGGGGAAATTAAATTCTCTTATTTTATTGCCTTATGACAAGCAGTTATTAAATGGACGTTCAACTTCAATCGGAAGAGGATTTTCAATACAATAATGTCATTAAATTGCGAATTCAAAAATGAAATCTTTTGTTCTTCATCAATGAAATTTATTTACAATTTTATTTAAACATTTAGAATTTCCAATTTATAATCTTTTTCATGAATTTATTTTGGATTTCTTATTTCAATTTAATTTGGAAATTAAATATTTAAAAGGCAAATTACACAAGTAAAATATGTGAAAATAAATTGATATCTATATAATCTTGAACGCTTTTGTGGCATAACTTAAAAACAATAATCCAGTTAACAATTATCTTGATTTTCAATTAAACTTTTTCAATTCTTTTCTTTTTTATTTCTTTCGTCGAGCGCCTCGCGCAAACGAGTCTCTTACAGGTGCGTCATCTTCATCACTTCCAACACGCAAAGCCAAAGGTTGACCAAAGGGTCTTGACGTCATTTCATCTAATTTAGAAAAGTAATGAAATAAAGTTCAGAGTTGTGACGAAAAACAAAGACAAAAAAGTTTGGAAGGCAAAAATCAGTTTGAAACAATTTCTCTTTATATTTAAATTATATCAAACCATCCGAAAAGTTTTAATTATCTCTTCGTTTGTTATTACAAATTCATTCGTGAAGAAAAATCCTTAGAAAGCGAAAGAAATTGAATCTTCAACCCGCATCAATGAAAAAGGAAAAAAAGGTCTGAAAGAGTTTATTGTTAATCAGGACTTTCTATGCTTCACAAATCATAAATAAATATAATGCCAAACAATTTCACTCTTGTTTAAAATTAAATTTAATTAAATTAAGTTAGTAAAATAAAACGGAAACATTGAGCTTGCTAAGCTTTGCATCAAATTTTTGATAAGAGGATGAATGCTTTGGGGCCATTTTCAGAATAAATTGAATCAAATTGAGTATTGTTATTCATTATTATAAATACTTGAGGCTTTTGTTTTTAAGAAAAGTCAAACCGTCAGGTTATATGAAATGGGTGAGTCAGGGAATATTCGCTTGAATAGATTTCAATTCATTCTCTCTTCGATCAAATTGAAGAAACAAAACAGTTCCTTGATCAATTTCACCCTTACCAGACCACAACAGAAAAAACTGAATTGAAAATGTTCATCGTCCTTGAAACGTCTGGAGATGAAAAACTGAATTCACATATTAAATTGCTGGCACATCATTGAGTTTTATTAATTCTGGTAAAAACAATGAAAATCCGATTTATGCATTTGTAAGCTCATTCATGGAAAAATGTTGCAAAATTGGCATGAGTAAGCAATTTATTCGTACAAATTTTAGTTTGAACGAGTAGAAAATTAAACTGATGATTTAAAAATTATTCCTGAGGTATTAAACAACACTAAACTTTTGGAGGTTTCTCAACAACATGCTTCCATTGAGAATCGAGAAACACCTTCAAGCTTGAAAGGAATTGAATTCAACAGAAAATAAATCTGGTTCGGAAAGAGTTTCAAAACAAATGTGATATTATTCAATCATCATTTGAATGTTCTCGAGACTTGCTTAATATAAAATATTATATAATTCCAGAAATATTTCAAAAGCTCCTTATAAATAAAAAAATAAGTCTCATTCATTCTTATGCATTTCCAACACCATTTATATTGAGCTTTACATAAAAGCATCATAAAACAATAAATCTATTAGAATTGGATTTTGAAATGATTGCTTGGAAAATTCAATTCATTTAAGGATATAAAACTGAGTTGAGACTTCACATTTCATGACCAAAATGTCAAAGAGTGCCAGCTATTGAACGAAATTTGCATAAATGGATCCTTTTTCATTTCCGCTTAAATGAATGACGATTACTTGAAATTGCAAATATTTACACAAGCTACCATAAACCTCATTTGAAATGTGGCCATAGCAATGTATTTAAACTTAAGTTTGATTTATTTACCAATTTCATGAAATTTTCGCAAATATTCTGACTTTCTGTGCTATTTTTCTAGTCAGTTGAATGTGTATGGAAAAGAGAACAACGTTGAACATCATGACAATAAATTTTAGGGCGACGGTGTTGCGAAACTTATGTGGAATTAAATGTATGTTGTTACTTGCTTTCGCTTGTCTGAACTGTCTATCGGATCGGAGGAATAATGAAAAATTTATGGAAACATAAAATGGATGAGCATAGATAAAAGTTATAGTCGGTCGGGATACAATAATTGCATCGCTACATCTAAAAACTTTGACGCAACAACCTCTGCAAATATTTACAAAAAAGAGGCGACTATAAATTTTCACATTTAAATAAAATGAAAGAATCTCTGTTTTCACTAACAATAATGATGCCATTAATTAAGTTATTGTCACTTTTTAAATGTGTTTCAACTATAAATAGTTACGGTAATAATTGGTTTGGATTTAAATTCGAAAACTGAAAACGAGTTATTCACAAAATAATGTTTGCATATCTCCTAAAATAATTTCAATTATGTTACGGTGAATAAAGCAACTAAAGAATTCTATTTTCAACATCTACCTAATATTCAATGATTCTATTGGGTCAACTGTGTTATCTAACATTCATTTTATTATTTGAAGTGTTTAATTTATGATTTTAAAAAGTTTTTATCATTCGTACAAACATCAAAGGAGGCAGCAATATTTTGCCCTTCGTTTTTAATCGTAAATCGTTCAGATCGTAACAGAGAAATTTTTTTATTTTTCAAATAAAACACGTGATGAGCAGAAGAAAAAGAAAGAAAAAGAGAGAGAGAAAAAAGTAAATGACATTAAATTGTTAAATAGATTGATTTTTCCTTGGAAACGAAATCATATTTATTGGGAGAGACAAATAAATAGATAGAAAGTAAAAACATAAAACGAAGAAAGAAATCGAGCATCGAGAAACATAAAGGAACGAGACAAATAAAATAAAGAAAACTGTTCAACTGTTGTACTACTAAATCAAATAAGAAAAATTACTTTCTGGCAATGATATCGAGCGATTTTGCGACGATCGCATTCGTAAGAGACCAAATCCAGATAGAGGTCGGAAACCAGCAAATAAACGTCGTTTAACACCAGGATCGTAAACCTGACTGGTTGCTGCGGTTGATGTGGTGGAGCCAATTTGTCGGTCTAACGTGTTTAAGAATTATTATAAGAATTAGTATGCAAGAGATCAAATAACTGCTTTTAATTGGATCTAGAAAACTATTTCATTTTATCTGAATATTTTACTCTCTGAATTCGTCGTTATGAAATCCTAGAAATCCTTAACCGCCTTTTCATCTTCACTCAGTTTCGTAAAAGATTTCGGCAATAAAAACAAATGAACCAATAAATTGCGATGTGCAAAACCGTAACCCTTCTCTTTCTTTCATTCTTTTATGCTTTTTGAAGAAAGAAAAATCTTATGCAGATTTCCTGAGTGACAATTCAATAATTTCAACCAACTTCAATGACAAATTATTGGGAAATATTTGACAGGCAATCAAAATGAGAATGGGAAATAATAAAAAATGAAAAATGAAGGTAAAGTTTGAGGTTTCTAAATTCAAATAACAAATCTCTTCATATTTCATGAAAATTTCATAAAATTTTGTGGAAAATTTTAATTTTCTTTTTCTTCTTTTTAATAAAAATTAACTTGCTTAACATGAGTTTAATATTTATTCAAGAAAAATTTGCTTTTAAATGACGTTAAGAAAAACCAGCAAAAAATTGTGTCGTTATCAATGCTGATTATTTTTTCCACCAACGCCATTCATTTGCAGAATTTTTCTTCTAATATTTATCACTAAAGTGAAATAAAAATTTCTAGATCTTATTCAAACATTAAAAAGATATTTTTAAGCTTCTACCAAATTCAATAAGACATTAAAAGCTTTCAAAACTGTTTCCAATATTGACATCCAAATAAATATTTATCTAAATTCAAATGTCTTTCTAAGGAAAAAGTTTTCGCATTCAACTTTCTGTATTTATGAAATATTTAAGCTAAAATGAGTAATATTTAAGTAAACTGTAATAAAGCTAGGTCAATGCAATAAACTTTGTTGTTTTTAAAAAGGAAGTAATGTGAGGTGTAACTGGTGTAATGCAAAATATCAAATAAGTTGAGAATAAAGACGGCTTCTGTAAGTTTTTCACAAGCAAAGGAAATTAAGTGAATTAAAAATCGTTTGCTTGACAAAATTGCTGCATTTTCGGACCTGAACTAGATACGTCAGCGGCTGATGGTGCTGTTAATCCCTGTTTTTGTTGATGTGTCAATGGCCCCTTAAATGTCAGTGGTCCCCTTCGTGGTGTACGATCCGGATAATCGGGAATGTTTACGATTGGAATGTCCATTGCTGGCTGACTTGCACCACCACTTGCTTGGTTCTTTTCTGTAGCTGCTGATATTTCACCAGCTTTTTTCAATACTTTATAAATTGTGTCGAGATCATTCGGCTCTGAATGTTTGAAAGTTAATGAAAAGTTATAATGAAAGCGTGCGATTTTCGTATGAAATGTCATCAAAGCATTGCTTGAAGCACTGAATTTGTTTGAGGTATTTTGTTTCCATATTTTATTACGTTTATTAATATTAAAGCAACTGATATAGAATCCGCTCTTATGATTATTTGGACACTTAAAAGCAACACGAAACTTTCATACCCAGCACATTTCAAATGTCTTTTCTTCAATCCAAAACCAAAACAGAATATAAATTTATGTTGTTTCTAACCTATCTCAAGCGGTCCCCGATTTGTTATGAAACGTGACAATAGCGTCGGGCCTTCAACTATATGATTTTTTTTTGTTGTTGTAAGGAAAGAAGGAAATATTTATAAGGATTTTAAACACATTCGATTCATTCCACGCAGTCAACATTTTTTCATTTTCTTGCTTGGTCAATTTTAAGGAAAATGGAAAAACAGCATAAAGTTTTATCGCTCTTCAAAGCGATTGAACTCGGAGATGTGGAAATAAAAGCTGTGGCACGTCCGAAGGAAACATTTTGTCGTCTTTTAATTTGGCATTGCTTTTATTTCACACATCAATGTGTCTGAGGTTCAGTATGAGGAACATTCAAGTGGAAATATTTGAATGCATGCTTTGAGGAATTCAAAGCGTGACCAATTTTCATAACTTCACTACAAAATGGAGTCTCGTTTCAAGATTATTATGAAGGATTCCATGACAGCTTCATATTAATCGACCAGCATCAGGAAAATTTGTAAAATAAATTGTTCAACAAAAATAATTTAAGCTCATTTTATAGCGCGACCGAAATCCATTAAAAAATAATTTCAGCATCAATTTGAAAGCATCGGGTTGGTATGCTAAGGTTTCATCTCCCACTATACTCACTTTCTTCCTCCTGTTCTATTCTATTCTCTATCTCCGAAGTACTCTTCTGACGTCTTAAAAGTTTTGCTTTCACTTGACATTTTGGTAATTGCGATGCACAGTCAGCATGAGCATTAACCTTACATATTCTACATCTGAGGCCTTGTCTCGTGTGTCCTATGAGAGTTCGGAAAGAAGGTTGTGGTTGAAATGAAAGATAAGAATTTCAAAGTTTCCTGTGAACAATATTTATACAGGACTTTTTATATAATAAAAAATATAATTTGTGGTTTCGAGGATGGTTTGACTTCCTATTAAAATTAATGACTTCCACTGTTCAGCAACTTTGGTTGAAAAGAAAAATTTGTGTAGGTTGTTTATCGATTTTTTCTTTAACAATTTCAAGGCTCATGTACAAAAAGATTTTTTTGAACAAATACTAAACTTTCTAGTCTTCTATAGAATTTCTAAGCATAAGAGAAACATTTTTTAAATCTACGGCTGTTGAAAGTTATCAACACTAGTCGTCCTAATATCCTACTTTAGGAAGATAAATTTCATTTGGTCTACCTTGTTTATATATTGAAAATGATTAAAAGTTTCCCCTTAAGGGAAATCAGCAAGATCAGGTAAACACGCTTTTGAAAGCGTAAAGTGTTTTCATTCTTAGGTCAAAGACTCACCCCTTAAAACTTGAGAGCAAACATCACAAGGTGTTATTTTCTTGTAGGTGTATTCTTGTAAATTGTGCTCCGAGTCTATGCGAATCTGAGAGTTTGCGGTTGCGTTACCATTTTTCCTGTGAGAAACAAATTGAAACGTGATAAAATTTGATATTTTATTGCATGATGTAAAATTAGCATTTAATTAGTTACTAAATGCGGTGTACAGTACATAAATTTGAAAATAAGAATTTTTTGCTTTGGTTTATAGTATTATTATGCTATTNNNAACATGATAAAAATTTGATATTTTATTGTATGATGTAAAATTAGCATTTAATTAGTTACTAAATGCGGTGAACAGTACATAAATTTGAAAATAAGAATTTTTTGCTTTGGTTTATAGTATTATTATGCTATTTTTATACAGAGGGAGAAAGGACAGATGTATATACACAAAATCAATAAATTTTATATCAAACATCGAAAAACAACATTAAATATTTAGAGCGTTTGGTTAAACAACCATGTGGTTGGAAGTGAGTAAAAGTATTTAGAAAATACGGCATAGGCATTTCATCACTTTTCTTTGTGAATGTCAATCAAAAGTCTTGATTTTCCTTACAAAAATATTTTATTCTTTCATCATTTTTTGACGTGATTCATAAGATGCCGTAGTAAATATTTCAATTTTTGTTATTCTCTCCAGATGATTGAAATTTGTGATTTTTATTCAAAAATGTATGAAAATTATGTGTACATGTCAGTCTATAGAATCATCATTTGATTTGATATAGAAATAAAGTTCTAGATACACTTGGAAATCTAAAGAAGAAAAATGAAAGTGAATAAAATCTTTTAAGATCCACATAAATTTTACATGCTTTTGCTATTTATGTTTGAGCATTTGCGAGTAATTCAGAGTTCCATTCAGCGCATAAACGGATTTTCATAAAAAAAAGAGAAAAGTATTTAAATTATAAATCTTTTAACATCTCAGATAAATCTTGAATTCCTAAGAAAATTTATTTTGTCGTAACATCCGTAACATCTCTTAATTGAAATATAAAAAGAACGAAAGAAGAGTTCAACCATCAAATATTCAATAAAAATAAAGCAAAGTGTATTTTTTCTCATGGCGGCATTATTGATGTATTTATAGCTTCTTTTGTGTTTCTTAATCTAATACATCATTGGACTAACCCACGTCATACTCATTATTTAAAAGGAAATGAACTTGAATAAAAGCTTTTCCAATGGAAAACAAATCCGTTTCGTGTAGTTGAGACATTCATTCCAAAATAAAATAAAGAAGGAATTAGACGTCAGAATCCTTGATATTTATGTGATGTTTATGTTAATATTTGATTGCAGCAATGAAACGTAGAGTGATATGTAAATATCTTTAATGTCACCCAATGGAAATTCCATTGTAAAATATGAACTTTTCCTGTCTCGTCTAAAAACACAAAAGAAAAAAACTTAAAACTTCTTTCGAAAACAATTTAAATACTTACTTCATAACAATGAAGACAAGTTTCTCAATTTAAATATGAAACAAATTGCAGTAAATTTTAATCTTCACATCATAAATGTTGTGAAACTTTATAAAACTTTTATCTCTTTTTTAACAATATAATCCTGTTTTATGGGGTATACAAAAGTTGATCTACAATATTTTCGACACTAATTACAAGTTTTTCAAAAATTCCTTGCTTGAGAAGGGATAAGTATTGGCAATATTTATAAAGACTGGGAAATTGATGATCCACTTAGGACAGACATTGAAGTCTAGTTTGTCTTTCAGAAGTATTTAACTATTTATGTAAAGATTCTCCACCCTAAAGATTGTTAAATATTATTGAAATTGTTATAATGACATTTAGGCTTTAAAAGATTTATTCTCTACAATTTAAATTATTAGAGAAGTTTTTATGATGATTCTTTTTTGATATCAAGTAGCACATTACGCAACCAGACTAATTTCGATATTCATTATCATGTGCATGATATAAATAAATTTAAGTACAGCTTAAGCGTTATTACAGCTAAACAAAATGAAGTTAATTGACCGGACTGAATTAATAACTGGAGATCATGATTCATGACACGTTTATCCGTTTTTAGTTTAAAAGTCATTTTGACTGAATATTTGTACGACACGATGTTACACTATGCAAGGGTTTTCCACAAAAGCCGATTTGAAATTTTAAACACTAAATATAAAAGTGATGCATTTCAAATAAATGTTTAATTTGTTTTAATACCAAAAATGACAAATGAATATTATAATTTATTCGTGTAAAATTATGTTTTAATTAAAGCTCATACATGAAGCAATCTTCAGTGCAAACATAAAGAAAATGTTTAAAAGTCAACTAATAAATATGGTAATTAATGAGCGAGTGCTATCTAATAAAGGGGAACATTAATTTATGTGTGTTTGACTTAAAAGGGATTGCATGAAATATTTAATTATTAATATGTACATTGGATAGAGGAAAGTTAAATAAATACTGCCTACTGCAATATCGTGTCAATGCATAGGATGTTACTTGCATCAATTTAGAATAACATTATAAAAAATAAGCAGAACATTCATTGAATTCATGTGTCATAGTCATATTAAAAATGCAATTGTTAGATTGAAGTTTAGCTTATTATCAGGATGCTTGCAATAATTGCCATTAAGAAATTCATTACCATTTACCTCATGTTAAGAACGGTAGAGACAGCATGATACATGTGATTTGTATTTGGTCTGTTATTGTTACTGTTTGGAACACTGTTAAGTGATTTTGACAGTGAAGATTAACGACATTAGTGTGATTTAATGTCAGAGTTTTGTTTTAGTTTAATGGAAAAGTGAGAAAATAAGGAAAAAACAAAATGATTAAATATTCAAAAATGTATGCTTAAGTTAAAGTAATAGATTTATTGTAAATAAATGTTAAAACATCCACGGAGACGTCAATACTTCGAAACTCAAATAAATCATTTAGCGCTTTGTTCGTTCGAATGAACTTGGAATTTATCTTAAGTTTAAACAAGAATTCCTTTGTGTGATTTTTTTTGCTTCCTTTTCCTTTCCTTCGGTCAAATTTTATGGCAAACAATTTATTTTTTTCTAACACTTTCAAATTTCTTTTCATGTCATTGTTAAAATTTGCGCTTCGTGCCTCATGCCATTTTCATGACTTGACTTGAAAACTAAGTAGGATAAAAGGAAACTGAATCTCTTAAGTTGAGTGAAACATAGTACGATGACTAAACTATAACTCTGCTTTTCCTCTAAAATAATTCTTCTTAAACGTTCGCATATTTATCTCATCTTGGCACACAAACTTTTCGCATGTGAAATTGTAATCATTTCAGATACATTTATAGCTTGTTTCCTTCCTTCATTATTCTCAATGTTGGTAAAGAGAAAAATTTGAACTGTTCAAATTGGGAGTTTAAGATGAAGTACGAAGTCAAATGCCCTCAAATGTCTAATAATTTAACACCATTTGCGTTTAAAAGTTCATTTATTATTGTGAACAATGTTCAAAAATTCAACAAGGATATGAAGAAGCATTTTCTAGAGAGATAATATCCATGTAGTCTGCTTGCCAGAAAATTTTAAGCCCTTTTAAAAGACAAAAGAATTATTACAATTCAGTCGGAATCTGATCTTCAGCAAATACAAGCAGTTCATGAAAAATTAAATGTATAATAAATTGAATGAAATGAAAACTTTATGCTATTTAATTTATGTTAATTTCACATAAATGGATGGACGGAAGAACTTCTCGACATTCCATAGCTTTGTCAGCTTGTAAAATCAGTCAATTGTTCTCTGAATATTAAGTTGAAAATTTTAACTCACTTTTCGTTACCAGAAGCTCCTGAACCTGCCGGTTTAAGGCTTCTGAAAGCTTTTAACCACTTTGTCTTCATTGATGACGATGACGATGTTGACATTTTACGTTCACCAGGATTGGGTGAACCAGGTTCAAATTTGCTCAAGAAAAGCTCTTTCTGTAATGAAAATATAAAAAAAAGAAAAATGATGAGAAAGCTTTTTTTTAACGTATGAAGAAGTGACATCAAACGATTTATCAATTTAGTATTCAACTCATGAGTTTTTGTTACAATTTTATTGCCGTTTTCATAGAAAGTAGAAAGTTTCTCCGGGATTACAAAATATTTCATCCATTCACTCTATTGCTCTGACCACGAACGAACCGCAAAAAGGACAAACAAAAAGATGAATTTGTCTGTCCATCTGCGGCTTCAAAAGAATGAATTATGAAATTTAATAAAGCAAAAAGAAATGAATGTGAGTGAATACTTAAGACAGGAGCAGATTATCGAAACGAAAAGAAAACTGCAATACGCAGAAGGGACAAGCAGAGATAAAAAATAAAGAAAGGAATTTTTTTTCGTGCTGTCGGAAAATTTTCATTCTTCCAGTTTTTGTTCCGCGCAAGGCAGGCGGTTGATGTAAGAATAGCAAGATACATAGGTTAACCACAGACAATTTATCTTAGTTTTGGCTACCAGAATGGTGAAGAAGCCTTAAAAAAATCCTCAAAATCTATCACACTTAAGATAATCTTTCCTCGTCGTGTCTGATGCTGCTTTTATGTCAGTTAAATGTGCGTGGGAATAAAAGTTAAGAGATTATGAAAAAAGAGCTTTCCGTATTATTTTTTCAGCATTCATTTTTAATCAGATTGAAACCAACGTTTGACATTTCACAAAAAGGGGCTGCCATTATGAAGAAGTAAATTTTATTGCTTTTCACAGCTTGAGGATTTTGCAATATCTGCAGCTTGTGCCCCCATATAATTTTTTCTTTTTATGAATCTCTTTTAGTCAGCTTGCGGATGTTATTATGCTATTGCACTTATCCTGAAATGATGCGATAACTTTGGATTGCCAAATGATATTTCTGGTATTTATTTAAGTGCTCTACATTCATCCCATCGGGAATTGCGGTGTTTAACGAATGTGCGGAATAGTTGTGCTTAATTATAACTCTGAAATTCGTTTCAAACTGTCTCTCTTGTACTAAGTATTGTTCTGTTTAGCTATGTCGTGTTTGTAAATTGCCTTTCAAAATCGTAAACATAATTTATTGTAAATTGCAACGAATGTCTGAAACCACAGTATGGAATTGAAATACGACTGTGGTTTTAATGATACTTCAAATGGGTTGTTCCTTTATTTTTTATGTTTATTTCTTTGATTTGCTTAATGGTGATACTGATAAAAAACAGCTTTGAAAAGCATGTGAATGTTGAAGAGGGTAAATTGGTATTTAAATTTATGTTTAATTTAGAATGCTTAAAATCTTTACAACACACAATTCACATTGATTTATGTTTAATTTGTAAATTTTATAATAAATGAGGTGCTACTTACAATCTTACGCTTCAATGTGATAAAACCCATTTACTATTTAAAATTGAGTGATGAATTATTTGCTCAGTGACTACTTAAAGCAAAAACTTCAAGTGGATATGTGACTAAAGAGTTCTCCATTCTTTATTGCACTTAACAATAAAACTTCTAAGAGACAAATTTACAAAGTTTTAAGAATGCACTTTTTTAATGTTTTCCTTTGTCTTCACAATTTCAACAATAAAACTTGCTTCTTATTCGTTGGACAGTAAAATGCAAAAAGTGAAGTGTCTACGAGAAGAGAAAAACTTTAATTTGAATTGTTAACAACTGCGAAATGCATTCAAAACTTTTGAATGCAAAAACATTGCTTTAAGTCGTGTTTAAATTGAAAAATTTGTGGTAAATACACAGAGTGTGGAATGGTAAAAACTTTTGGATTATTTTGTGCTTGGTGCTGGTTGAAAAATATTTCGAACTGCAACTTGCATCGATATTGCAAAAAGTCTGTTTCGTAAAAACTTTTTGGTATAAGAAGTTGATCTTCCACTATCTATTTGACTTCAAAAACTTTGCTACTGTTCAAGCTGATTCACGATATTCTATTATCAAAAAACTTATTTCTTCCTTCAAAGTTTTGGTTTTCCTTTCACTGAACTTGCTTTCAAGAATTGTTGCTTTAAAATTTATGTAACTTGCCTTAGCTTTTCGATGGTTCTGTTATAAAATAGTTAAAAGAAGCTAATCATTGAATCTGTCATAATTAAACTTAATTTGTGCGTATAATTTTAGCTCTTAAAGTTTATCATTAAAATCACTTGAGAAACTTTCAGATTCGTTGCTTCAAATCTAAAATTGTGCAAATTTTTTCTAGAAAGAGTTCATATCACTGTGCAAACAATAAACAAGTACGTACCGGTACCTGCAACTTCAATAGCGTATTGAAATTGTGAATGTCATTAAATGTGTTAATTGTCTATTCAATACAAAACCCGAATTTCCGAGCGAAATACTCTCTCGATATGGATGGCAAATTGAAATGTGAAAGAACGTTTTCGTGAATTCACGTTTTATGCTTTTCAAGTTGCATTCGATACAATCACAAACACATTCACATAATGTTGTCTCTCTTACTCGTCTGATTTCCCTTCGCTTCTTGGAAAATTCGTACAAAGGAAACTAAATTTTCACTTATATCTTGGATAATTCAAAGACATTTAATTTCACTACTAAGCTTTAACTGTGTGTTGTAAGTTAAGTCCTTAAATCAACTTTGAATCATGTCACTGAGCAAGTTTCCTAACACACAACTGTTAAAATTCATCTTAATTCCTTAATATTTTGTTCCTTCCATTCACACAATACCGACAACGTACGCGATATTATACGGTCTTAACCAAGCAATGGAAAACGATGAACTGAATCATACGAAATTGTAAAGGTTTTTTTGGTTGACAAGGATCCTTTCCATACTAAAATATTTCGAGCTTTCCAATTCAAGACCTGCGCATGAATGTCGAAATGAAATAATTTTAAGCATTCCAAGACCTGATGTCACGCTGTGGAAGCGGGGAAATACCCATCGCATGTTTTGAACCAATATATGTGAAATGCAATTTGAAGTAATTGATTTATGTTGGAAACCAAATTATTATGTTTAATTATATCAAACGAAAATTAAATTATCGCCATTAATTTTTGTTTGAAGTAGAACTTTTTCAAATTAAATTAAAACGAAAGCTTTCTTAACAGCATATAGATAATCCAGCATAATTCCAACATGTTTTAAATATTTCTACATGTGGAAAACATTCCCACAAACAGAAAGCTTTTTAAAATGTACATGACTTTATGGTGAAAGCTTTTCTGCACTATTCCAGATAAACATGAAATAACTAGAAGAAGCTTTTCAAATTTAAAAGCTTTGAACTATATTTTAGCAGTTATCTGAAATTATCTGAAATTATCTGAAATTTATTTAGAGAATGTTTAAAATGAAAATCTAGTTCATTAGCTTTCACTCTGATTTTGAATTTAAATTCTTTAAGTGATTGCGATTACATACAATGTGAATCAGAATTAATTATATTATTTTAAACTAATCAGAAACTTTATATTTTGAAATGCGGGCGTAAATGAAGATAGCATTGAATGAAATTGAGAAGGAAATTTTCTTAAGCAGCCCGCATCGTTGAAAGAAGATTAGATATCTATTTTTCAATTGTATTCAATATGATCTTTCCGCTTGACAATGGAGAAAGAAAAGCGTTTTTCTTATTCTCTAAGAACTTCATGACTGATATTCTCAATTTGATAAGCTTTTACTCTCAAAGTATTAAGAAATGTTATAGTCTATCAACCATAGGTATTTAAATTTAAAAATGATTCTAAAGGGACGAGAAAATGTCATGGAATTCTTTTGATTAAATATTTTCTTTTATAAAAAATACCTGAGCTCATTTTTATCACTTCAATAAATAATTCTTAAGATTCTTAATTTTTTTACTTCCATAAATTCCTTTCGTAGAACAAGTTTCAATAATAGCAATAAAAATTTTATTACAATAAAGTGATAAAAATTCCAATTCATTAGATAATAGACTGTTGATAAGTTTTTATTGATTTTCCTTTCCGTTCATTGAAATCGGAAGAAAGAAAATTTTACCCATAAGAGAATAAAATCAATCATGATAATTAAATTATCCTACGATTCGAATAATATTATTAATTATGTTTTTGAATTTGACTTATTGATTTTCATGGCTGTTGAAGCTTTAAATGTTTTTTCTTTTCTTTTTCGTTTAGATTTCGTTTAGATATTTAACGTGAACATACATTCTAACTTTTGTAAGCTGATACTTTCCACACTCACGCAATATAGCAATCCTTAAATACCATGATACTATATTAAGATAGATTATTTCAAGATTAGCACTAAGGCACAAACGAAAAGTCTAATGGTAAGACGCGCCGCAACATTTATTAACTAATTTCTATCAATCATTTATAAGCTTAACTGATATTAAGAGGATTGACATAATTTTTGTTTACCAAAATGAAAATGGAAAGATATTTCAAGGAAAATGTGATGAAGAGAGAAACCATTTATTATTTATCAAATAAATATTACTTCATTCTAGCTTTTATTATACTTATTCATAGAACAATTTTCTGTCCTCAAATGTTGTTAATATTTAATTATAGTTTGCGTCTTCATACACTTTCCTCTATGCTATCCATCTACATATCTCACTGTATACGCAAAAGCTTTTGTTTCTATTGACAATGAATTTGCTGTTCATAAATTCAGATTTTGCAAATAAAATACCGACAAACATTTTTGTAAAATTATTTATCCATTAAGTAAAGAAAAGTTGACTATATTAAACATTCTGAAATCTACAGAAGCGTTAAATTGAGACGCAAAAGTTTTCCTTTATTTTTTGGTGCATGAATAATTGAAAAACGTATTGCTTGTACTTTTTTTTTACATTGACTTTGTTATTTACTTCGATGTGAATACTATTTACATATATGTAGATATTTATGTACATATGCTCATACATACTCTGCCTTCAAACAAATGAATAAAGTAAATATAAAATCTTCATGTTATACGTCAAGGTGTTCCTCGATTACTTCACTCTGTTTTCCTCTCATTCGCTTTTTTTTCTCATGGAAAGATAATCCGAGTCTTAAAACGTAAATATTTTAACTTTTCCACCTTTTGCATCGTGAAAATATTCTAAAACTTAAAAGGGAAAATGAACGAAAAAGCTTTTTAGAGCTTGAATGATAAAGTTTCAAAGGTTGAAAACTGAACCTGGGCAAATATTCACAAAAGTTTTTAAAGAAATATTTAAGGATGTTAAAATGACACCACGCCTCAGCATAGCAAATCTGAATATTTATCTAAACTATGAGCATTCTTTTCCACCTCTGAAATGCTTAAATGAAAAATAGAATTGAATTTCCTTTTAAATAACTCCTTTAAAATGCTTTTTGATTTTAGTTTTCAACTGAAAAGGTGCAAACTCAATTTAACATGATCTAATTCAACCAACATTCGTAACGAAATGGGAAAAGGAAAAAAAGGAAAACGAAGAAAATATTGAAATAAATATTTTCAAAGTGAGATGTAAGAATTTCATGAATGGGTTGATGGAGAAATTCTCGAGGCTGTTAGCAAACGAAAGAAAATAGAGAAAAGTGCTTCAATTCTCAAGCATTCAAATGTCAGATAGAATTAAAAATTGAACCGAGTACAAAACAGAAACTGGAACGAGATTCTTGAATGGAAAACCTTTTAGATGTGAAAAGCAAATTCACTTAGAAGATTCAACTTCAATACGAAACGATGATGTCATGTCTGATAGTTCAATTACGATAATTGCAAGTTAAATAATTAAAATAAATCAGAAAGTAAACATGTAGTTGGCAAACAACGTACAATTTGTGCACATGTCTATTGCACGAATGACGTTTGCTAAAATTATATTCTCACCTGCGCACGAACAGCTGACAAATGAATTTGTTTGGCTCTTAAGTCAAACTTTTTCATTGAAATATCCTCTTGCAGCTCGTTGGCCTTGTTATAAAGGGAACTGTCGAGGCCACGCTGTTGATTTCGAACCAGAGCATCTATCGAATCCTTGAATTATTCACAATAGTAAAAGTAAAACATTACCTAATTGATTGTAATTGCATTTGACATAAAAAGCTTTAATGGAAATTGAATACCTACTGAAGTTGAAGTTTTATGTTAGGATTCACTTTATTCACCCTAATATCATTAAAATAGAAAACCATCATAATAATTCTTACCTGTAATTGTCGTATTTGAGCGTCTAAATCTTGTGCCTCTCTTCGCAAAGCTTCTAATGATGGACGTAATTGAAGAGATGCTTCTCTTTCAATGATGAGCTCGTTCTTAAAAGTGGGAGGTAAATTATCCTACGAAAGACAAGAGGGAAAAAAGATAAAATTCTAATAATTAATGTTGACCTTGAGAGAGATAACAATTAGAAGCTCTTACGTTATATTCTAGTGAATCTTCGCCCTCGCCCGGTGGCGGATGAGGTGGCGCGAAAATCTTTTTCGGCACACGCAGCAAACTTGCTGAAATCGGAGTGTTTCTTGCAAAATTATTGAGATCTTGCTGTCCAGAAATACTCTTGCTGTTGATTGCAAGACCATCATATCGTTTTGACTGTTCTATAGCCTACGAATTATTAATGATTCCAATTAAATTAAAGAAAAAAGGGTGAAAATCAATAAATGAACGAAGGTGGAGTTTTTGTATCCTAAATCAATCATAATTTTTCTTTTCGTGATAAATTATTCATTGAAGAAAATTTCCCGACAAAACGCGTTAGAATAAAGTTATATGTAGGAGTCGACTATGACTAGTTCATAATTTATTTCTCGATACAAATGTTTAGGCGAAAATTTCATTTTCACTTCCAAGCTCATAAATCTAAAAGGCGTTAAACTTGTGTGCTTTACAACATCATCGTAAACGGAAAACTGGCGCTTACTTTCTCTTTACTTCCATCATTATTTTTATTACTTTGCGTTATTATTCATAAACTTGTGAAAT
Source organism: Clunio marinus (assembly GCA_900005825.1). NCBI lineage: Eukaryota > Metazoa > Arthropoda > Insecta > Diptera > Chironomidae > Clunio > Clunio marinus. The sequence goes on along the minus strand of CVRI01000065.1, from coordinate 540,939 downwards.
TGTTTTCCTCAAGTTGTCAACCATCACTGATCTCTCCTTCACTCCCTCTTTCCCCTTTTAATCCCTAACGCTTGCATTTGAATAATGAATATAAATTTTTTCAAGGTGGTTATTGAAGTAGTTAAAGTTTCCGTCTACATAAAATGACAAGGAAATGGAACCCTTGTCCAATTCAAAGTATAAATAAAAAGTAAATTGAAACTAGGTCAAGATTTCCTTTTTCAATTTTCCAACAACCAACGAGAGTGTCAAGAGGTTTCCAACGCCATTTAGATTTATTTGGGATGTTACATAATAAAAACAATTCCCATACGATTGCAAAATAATGAAATATTCATGTTGGTTCGTTGTAGAACTATTAAGGGCGCAGGAAAAAAATTGTGGCTATTTTATTTATATATCTGAGATAAATGCTTGCGATATGACACGCTTGAGATTTGTGGAGACTTTTATTATCTCTTTTAACGCTTATAAGTATACGACATTTGTTTTCGTTGTCGCTTATAAATCTTGAAACTTCTTATTCAGCAACATAAAAGCTGATTTCAATATAGAAAAGTAAATGTCATTAGACTTTAAGTAGACATTGAACACCTGAAACTCCTAGAGAATAAACTTTTTACATTTCCAAATGTCACTAACAGTCTGTTACTTCGTTGTAATCAAATAAAAGTGTAGGCGAGAAGAGTACATATATGTGTTCCTTATCGTTATTTTTTTGTTGTAACCAAATGTATCCTAAACTTTAACTTAATAATGTCGATACATAATTTTGCTCTTCTAGAGTTGCTACAAAAATATAAACATGGTCTAACAATGAAACCCAGCAAATAGAATAACAATAAGGGAACGTTATCTTGTCTCTTGTTTTTTTCTCACAAAACAACATAATTATGTACATTTATATACATACAAGCATACCCAAGTCGTTGTTAAAAGGAAAAGTGAAGTTTTTTCTAGCACGGGAGAAAAACTTTCAGATGGAAGTTGTAAATGTTAAGGAAGTTGAATTTGCGGAAGAAAAAAAATGTTGAGAATGAGAGAAAATTTGTTTTGAATAAATTATAATTATGTTAATCGATGTTTAAATAAAAGGACGTCTTTGAGGTCTTTTTTAGGTCATGATGAAAATATTTTTCTCTTGCTGACTTGTAATATTTATTCAAGGAAACGTGAAGTTAACTTACTCGAGTTGAAATAGCTTCTGCTCCGAGTACAATTGCTTCAGCTACAATAGTACAAAGGTCATTGTAGATTTCCTCTAACTCTTGCAAGAGTTGTGGCACAGTTTCACAATTATACGCCTCGAGCATAGCGTTGGTAGCATGTAATTGTTGGACGTAGGCATTATGCGAGTCAATGTATTGAGTCAGTGAATGCTGCGTTGGATTCTGCCTGTGGGCAGTGAAACATTGTTTGTAATCAATACGGCATTTAGATAACTTCTCCTCAGTCTTCGCAATGATGGTTTCGAATGATTCACGATGAGTAAAAACTTTACGACTTTGAACTTTCCTATGAAAGGATCGTTCAAGAAGTGGTCGCGATACCTAAAGAAGAAATGAAAATGTTTATTAATAAAGTTTAAGAAATATAAATGAATGATATGAAAATATAGAACGGAAGTAACTTTAATTTCAATTTCTCATTAAGAGAAATTACATTGCAAGTTATTAAATTATGATTTGACTTTGGTCACTTGCAATGGAAATGTTTTTGCTTCAAAGCGAGGAAACAAATTAAAAGAAGTTTCCAAAATGCTTTTACAAAAGATAAAAGAGCTGCTGACATGAACCCTCCAAGTATTTAATGAATTTACATTCTGTTCTAGTTCCACCTTTCATGAAGCACAAGTTTAATAGAATGAAATTTGAATAACAGGGAAATATGGTCTTTGAAAGAGTTGGATGGGTTTCAATAGACACCAGACAGTGAAAGTTTTAATGAATTCGTGTTTTTTTGAATGAAACGCTGAAGGTATTACGAATGTACTGAACAATCCACAAAGCATTTTCTTTTAATTTAGAACTTGAACCAAACCGACAGAAATTTGTTTATCAATTAAAAGCAGTTGTGGTTAGACTTGAAATTCATTAAAATGAGAAGAAAAAAGTTTCCATTTAGAAATTATCGTCAAATATATTCACATCATTGTCAAGTTGAGTCTATTTGTGGTTGCCAAAGGTTAAGTTTTAATCTGAGATTAATTATTCCATAAATACGAAATTTCCCGTCGTTTTTTTTGTCATTAGCCATAAGGCAAATAGCGACTAATTATTTAAAAGCTTTTCAGCATTGAAAATTCCGGAGATTAAATCTTGACGAAATTTCATTTATTTTGGTACGGGATTCCAGTGAAATATTTTCATATCAATTTATGATCAAAGTGCTGGAAATGCTGACTTACTTGCTTTGACAATAAATTCGACATTTCACTTGTTGATTGTGAATCAACTTCGACTTCCTGTAAGAACGTCTCCCATGCATGAAATAAACTGGACTGACATGGTGGACGCTGTAAATCAAAGTCATTGAAAGCATTGACATTTATATAATTCATTTATTTACCTCTTTTCGAAGTTCTCCATTTTTCTTTCGATAGTTTGATACGAGAACTTGCAACTCTTCTGCATGTTTTTCATAAAGCTGTGCTAGTGATTCAGTGAAGTCGGAAACTATTGATTACAAACATGAAAGAGAAGAAAAAGAGAAATTTTATGTACATTTGCTACTTGTTGCATTTCACAAATAGTCTGTATGTTTGTGCAATAAATCAATCATTTAACATTTCAATCTTAATCTTGCATAGCTTTGTGAATTAACGATTCCCCTTTCTTCATATTTTCAAGGAATTATTTAACCTTCAACAAACTTTCACCAAAGAATTAAAACTCTCGTAAAAGTAAACTTTGACGTGATTAGCACACCAATTCTAAGGAAAAAGCTTATGGATAATAAGACTGTGAAGGTATTAAAAGTATTTCATCGGAGTGCGGCAATTTAGTTCATGATAGGATATTATAAAGAAGAAAAGCTTCTTTGGTTTCAGAATCAATCAAAGGCACTGCATACGTGCTTTTATGATAAAAATTTAATAAGATTTTCACTCAAAGCATTCCATATCATATTTTTCAATCACTTCATGATTTTTTTTTGTTGTCTTTCAAAGCTTATGTGATATTCCTGAAGAATGTTTTTGATAAATTATGAATAAATTCCTTCTCAAAAACATAAATTTATTGATCATATGAAATATTCAGCCTAGAAGGAATATTCTCACATTTCCTAACTTTTATCAAATTATCTGTCTAATCACATTGAGTATCCTTTGCACGTTTCTTTAATTTATCTTTTCTAGGCTAAGCCATTTTATTAAATGGAATAGTAAAACTTTTTATCTTATTTATGATACACAGGAATCAGTGAAAAAATATTCGCTTCGTTTAAATCCTTATGATTACGCTTCTTTATTAAATATGAGATGTAAAAAGCTTTCACGAAAATTTCTTAAATTTTAAGCATCATGTAAGACTTCAAAACTTTTGTATTTCCATAAAACTTTCGCACAGTTAGAAATATGTTCTTCAGTTAAAACATTTATGATAATTCACAACATATTTAAATAAATTTCATATTTCAACACACCCAATCAAGTAAAGACGCGTTCTTTAAAATAATAAATATTCATGAATTTATGATAGATAATTCTAATGTTGGTTCTTTTTCGTGTTAATTTAATTGAATATTTTGCCACTGTTCAAAAATTTATGATTCTTTAAAATGTAAATCAACAGAAAGGAAACTTTCTTGAACTTTCCAACGAAAAGGAGAAGATTGGGAAAGGATATGATAACAGTGAACTTTTGCTTACAACTGTTCTAAAAAAAGTTTAGGACACAACGTGAAACGTGTTTGTTTATGATAAAGATGTAACGTTAAAAAATTGCGGAATGATGTCACGTTGCCACAAGTAATCCATCTTACTAATTTACAATCACCCGTCAAACTTGTGCTTTACTTTGCGAGAATCACCATTCTTTAAGCTACATGAATGAAACATCATTCAGTCAGGCTATGGTATAATGAAAGTTCAGGATTACTCATGTAATCGAAGATAAGTATAAGATGAATTTTGATGTCACATAAAACAAAGCGTTGAACTTAGTTTCCACATGTCTAACTCTCAACAATCAAATGATCTTCAAAAAAAATTCAGTAAATGCTTTATAATCCATTAAAAAGATTTTAATTAAGTTATGAAGAAAAGAAAACTTCAATATGAGATTACTCGAGCAAGCAAACACCATTTTTCTCCGAAAATCTTTTCTTGCCTACTCTCCTAAATCACTAGAAATCAGTAAAAGATCAAATTTACAGAAGATTAGTTGTCGTTTTCAAGAATTGCGTAGGTGAATCTTTTGCACTCAAAAGGTTAAGTGAGTTGGAAGGAGTAAACTACAAAATGTTATTATTTTAAAAGCATTCAGCTCGATCTGTGATTTGTCAATGTGTCAAATTATACAGTACCAAATTATATTATCAATGTGTCAAAACAAAAAATAGAAATTGTTTAAAAAGAGATATAAACATAAATTCTTTTTGTTTTCATTAACCAAGCTGTTACTTAAATTCATTTTTTCATTATAAATTTCATTGTACATAAATCTACTAGATATTTACGTTAAGATATAAATCAAAAAGAGAAACGCTGACCTCGACCTTCCTCCTTTTCATGAATTTTTATTAAATTTTCACTCTGCTAATTAGTTTCCCCTTTCAATTTTAATTAGTCGTAAAGCATAAAAACAATTAAGCGAAGGAATTGCGGCAATATCGTGAATTTATAACACACAATAAATGTGATTTTAACGCTCAATTTATGAACATCTGTACCTATTTTAACTTCTATTGGGTGTCCTTTATTTGTTGAGTGATTTAAAAGTATTGCGTCAGCATTGCTGTGTTTAGCGGTCGTAAAGCTTGATCTTCACATAGATTCTCGTAATATTTAATGATTCTTCTTTCTTTCCGTATTTTTCTTTGCCGAAAAATAAACAACAATAAAATCTAACTTTGCTTAGAAACGCCATGGCTGGCTGCCAAAAAAAAGACTCTTTGCTTTGCATCACTACAATCTCTTTCAGATTTATTTATTTGAAATTATTTTCAAGCTGATGTTGTCACAATTCATGAAGGTGTAATTCTTAACGCCATTTTCTGTTTGATATTTTGTCATACAAGATTCCTGTCGCTTTGTTTTATGCATATCTAAAAATTCTAAAATGTCTTCATTTATTTTATTTCAATATCTACAAAACAGCTGAAGTGGTTAATTTTTTGCACCTTCATTTGACTGCTTAATATATTTTTTATTAATTTGCCAAAACTGCATTATTGTTTAATGATATTTTATGAAAATTAAGAATCCCAATTCTCCCGAGAGAAAAGAAATCAAGCGAGAGAGTCAGAGAGGATGTTTAAGAAGCTTTCGCTCTTTTAACAAAGCTTTTTCTCTCACTTTTTAATATTCGGATTTTTAAGTTCTGATTGTAAGCCACTGATATTTATTTATTTTAATACGTAACATTTTGATCTTTTCAGTCATGACGTGGTTTTCACACACATCAACATGCGAAAATGAGAAAATTTATCGACTGAGTTGTAAATCAATTTTTAAACACGATGAACTGATAACTTGAGTAAGGCGGGACCGGCAGACTATTTTCAGAGACGACCTTCAAACACTTTCTTTTTCTGTACGCTAATATTTTTTTCTTTATGAACTGTCGAAATATTTTTAGTATGAGTGGAAGTATTATGCAGATGATCGTTAAACATTGTGTAGTAAATTTTGCTTTGAGGAGTTATTAAATAACATTTTATGGATTTTTGACTCTTTTTGCATCCCAATCAATTCATGTAAACATGAGAACGTTCATTTTTATTTCCTGGCATATGGTTACCACGAAATGCTTGTGAACTAGATATTTTTATTTAATGGCGTGGGTTAAGTGTCGTCATCAGATAACGATTTCCTTTCACGCGCAGAGTTCCGTGTACGCATTTGATTTGTTTTATTTTGTTTGCAATATTGGAGTGAGACTGAAACCAAACCCAGACAATACAGAAATTAATCGATGTACTCTTTTCACCGGTAAAATTGACAAATGTTTTGACATTTCTATTGATTACATAAGATACTTATTATTCAATTGCTGTTACTGTTACGTCAACTCGTGTAAGTTCAACGATAGCAACTAATTTCGTTCCTGTTAATCTACTAAACAATGTCGTCATATAAATTTTATTACGCTTATCAGTTGTATGCCTATTGATTAAAAAATCATTTATTTATGTCGATCGAAATCAATAGACGGATCTGATTAATTCAATCGTCAAACTTCTGATTTATTTGACTGATATGAAACGATTTGTACCTTCTGGATCCATTTCGGCCTTAACTTACTAGCTTAATGAGTTATGATACTGACTGATTTTATTTTCGCATGCAATGCTACAGCAGACAACTTTAATTGGAAGTAAATGCGCAAAGCGTCGATGTAGTGTCACATAGGGAGAAATTTATTGGTAGAACAGTTTTAGAAAATTTCGAATGAAATCAGGTAGCAAGACAACATCCCGTGATTGTCATTAAGTTACAATCGACTGAGACGTGGCAGAAGAAATTAATTGCAACAGCGAATTTCCATTAAACAACAAGCCTGAAGCTTGTTTGATGGAAGTGAACCGATTTTATTTCTTTTCGTCGTACAAAAAACGATTAAATGTTTACCTTTCTCGTTCATTTCCCTGCTACTTACTTATTTGTTTAGTTTCACTAACAAAATATATTAAATGTTATTTTCTGTTTTTCATGATACTTATAAGTATTATTTTACATACATTCTAAACTCTACAAAAATAACTTGAAAACTATGAGTGATGACTTAAATCAATAAACTTGAAGTACTAGCAGTGTTTCATATTTCAGATTGCAACGTACGAGCAAAGTTGTATCTAAAGCAATTGTCTTTATTTTCTATTTCAAGTTTAATTAGAGCATCAAAATAAAACTGAAAATTTTCTTCCCCATAGCGGTCTTCAAATTTTAAGATGTTTTGAGTTGTACGAGATTCTCATCTTCAATATTTTGTTATCTATTTAGCCACCGTAAAAGTAGTTTTTGTTTCTATAGTTCGCAGAAAAAGAAAATAAAATAAAAGATGAGATGCCATAACTCTGAATAATTATATTGAGTAGAAGTTGATTCAATATGTTTTCCTTTTCTCAAAACTGTTGAGAAAGTTTTCCAAACCACTCAACACAGCAATTGGAAGCAGAAATGTCTTTGAATTGCTTCAAAAGGATTTTTCACAAGGAAGTATTTTCATAATAAACTTAATATTGTGGAAGGAGCAAAACTTTGTAAACCGATTTAGTTTATTTGTTATTCACTGTTCCAGTTTTATATAATATGTGATATTGTCGACTCAACATTAAACTTCATTATGAATGTATACTGATAATGTTGCTTAAATGCATTCGTGAGTACAACTAGATTACAAACTGATGTTGAAAAACTTTCCTCAACTCTTGACTCGTGAGAATAAATGGTTGTAGCTTCATCGGACTGACAAGCAAAATTTCGTTTGATTACCGTCACTTTTTATTAAGTTACATACTTAAACAGAAATGAGTGGAAAATTATTGGAAAGTGTTAAATAGTGAAGCCTCATTAAACAATTTCACTCAATTCTACATATCTTAATATGGCATGCAAACAAACTGTTGAGTTTTCGAACTGATATGGCTTCAGTTAAATTACATATTCAACTCAAAGCTTAAAATTTGCAACGTTGTCAAAGTTTGTATGAAAATCCAATTATACCCACTCATGTGAAATTGAGTCGATTAGTTTTCTTTGCAGTCGTTGACATGAAAATCTGCAAATATCTTGAAAGGAATCTATGAATATGAAAAACTGCTGATGTTTGTATACATATCATAATAAATGAAATGAAAACAAGAATATTATTGATTTGATTGAACTACATTTAAATACTGTTTGATCTCTAAATGAGAATAATTATTCGTCTAATGAATAGAAATAATTTTGAATATATGTATCAAGTAGAAAAGAAATATTTTTTCTGAGATATTCATAGAATTTTATTACGAAAAGTGAAAGAATTCTATCATCAAGGATGAGACATTCGCCTTGAAGAGACCTACGTTAATGTCTAAGCAAAAAATAGAAAGGTTCAAAGTGATTTAAAAGTAATAATTAAAGTCTGCTAACTTTTTTCTCCTCTTTTACTACAGATAGTTCTCCCATATTAATGTAACTTTAACCAATAAGGACTTTGGGAAGACCTTTTCCATATCGTGCCTTTCAGACATCCTAATGCGGTTGTGCTTTTCAATTATTTTCTCGTGTTTCTTGGCCTAAAATAATTTGTGAAGAAGCCAATCCCTAAAGTTTAATTCTTGAAAACTTTTTCTTCTTCTAAAAAATAAGAAAAATCAATTGGGTCGAAATAGAATTTATTTAATTATTTTCCAAAGAAAATGATTGTAAAGCTACGAAAAAGGAAAGGAAAAACGTTTCTGATATTAAATTTGATAGAAATAAAATCGCTCATGGCTGCTTTCATCTAAAGTTGTTATATTGATTCTTATAACATTTTCGCGGAAAATTTCAAAAGTTAAATATTTGTATATGAAATTGATAAATTTAATTAAAGATAAAATTTTAAGTGGCTTAAGTATTATTTAAGATTTTGTTTTCTCTTCTATTGTGCTTCAAAACATTAGCATCACTTCAATGTGCCCTAAAATCTTGACAACTAGCCAAGAAAATTTCCTTCTTTTCCCACCATCTGTGTCATCATCAAATATTTTCTTCTTCTTTGTTTTTTTCCTCTTTAAACACATTTTAATTTTCTTCAATAAACATTTTCACTGCTGCTTGACGCGATCTTGTTACTAATTTGTAAATACGATTTTTTTTTCTTCAACTAGACGAAGGTCAATGTTTAGCGTTGTCGACAAGAAATCGTTTTAATGTTTATGGCTGCGGTAATAGTTACACGAAGAATTTTTTCATGTTCATGTTTATTTACGTTTCTCTATTTAGTGATTAGATTGAAAAGTGATTACAATTGATTTAGGAAACCAGTAGAATTTGCTGCTTCATCACGCTTTGTTATCTTCTTATTTTTTTGATTAATATTAAACTCACCAGTTTTGACTAGCTTGAATGTTACACTGTTTTGTGTTTTTAATGTTTCATTAAGACTTGGATGGACTAAATCTTTGAGTGCACCTCCACTGGATGATGCAGCCATTTTTCTGCTGGGGCTAGGACTAAATCCTCGCCACGCAAAGATTCGACGATTTGACTTTGTCGGCTCTGAAAGAATGAGAAGAGAAGCAGAGGTCAATAACATTCATAAAAAATCTTTCTTACGCACGATTTATTAATTAAACAAAAAAATTCGCGTGAAATCATCAAACTAATTAATCGAGTTAATGAAAATTCGAAGCAAAATCAAAAACAGACGGAAAAAAGGTTAAAGAACACTTAAATATAATTTTCAACGCTTGAAAATGATGGTTTGGGTATCCCGGATCTTATTATTTATCTTACCACCCGTGAAAAGATTTAATCAATGATCAAACAATACATCAATAATGAGTTATGTACGTTAAAGACGAAACCTTTATTCATTTTAATTAATTTTTTCTCTCATTCAATTTTTTATGTTCAGTTGCGTAGTTTCGTTTAATCAAATTCCAATTTCGCCTTCCAGTCATTTCCGGAAATTGATCTGACTTCTCTTGTCATAAACGTCAGCGTTCATACTTTCAATCCGTTCTCACACGCTGCGCATTGTTGCTGAGTCTCCCTGGGTTGGTTGAACTTTCATGTGTAGAATAGTTAAAGTAAAACTTAATGCTGTACACACATATAAAATATATAATTTCAATTAATTTGAACATGTTATTCTGAATGTATGTCAAAGCAATGATGAAGCGAAAATGTAGGAAAAAAGTCGCATATTCATAAAAATTTTCCACACATTTCCCAGTACAAAAACATGAATTCAACTCTCTATTGCATTGAGTAATTGTATCAACCGCAACAACATAAATTGACAACTTCGCATGTAGATATTCTTTATTCGATATGTTGTAATTTAATTTTTCAATTTTGAAATGAAAGAGAATTGAAATGAAAAAAAGGGAAGTATTGGAAAAACGCCAGTGTAAGGTTGAGATTTAAATTTATATTTTTCCTCCCTTTTCACTTCTTTCCTTATTTTGCTTTCCTTAAGTGAAACATTATTAAAGGTTTCGCAATTCAAATTTTTATTATAATTACTCCAGAGTACACAGCACTTATTCAACCCTTTTTGATAACTCCATAAATCCTTTTGTCGTAGCTTTCGTGTTTGAAGCGCCTTTAAAACATCACTTCCTTCTTTTAGCAGTGAGAATTTTCATGGAAAATGAATTCTGAATTTTATGTTTATTCATGAATGATTCAGTTCCAATCCCGTCACATGTTGGCATAATGAACGTTCATTTATGCCAATTAAAAATTTAGAATCATACGAAAGAAATGAATAAAATTATGACATTACAAAAACAGCTTGTGCGTCATGAACATCTTCTAAGTATAAATATCTCAAGTTCGTTAGGAAAAACATTCGAAGAATATTTTGAAGTTCATTGGCAACATGACACTGAATCTAAGTTTGGTTCTTGTGAATGTGTAGCATTCAGTTGATCAAAATGTAAACGAGATTTCCAATATTTAATTTGAAACTGAAGTTGAAGGTGTTGATTTGATTTGACATTGACAAGATGAATAGAAATCTTTCTCTTGAAGCTGTCATATGTGTGAAAAGATCTCCTGGGAAACATCTCTATCAAATATTTATTCAGAGACTTCACTTCGTGTAAATATAATAATGCATTGCTAAATCTAAGTCTATTTGCGCAATCCATTTACTTACACTCCGGAAATAGCAAATAAATTACAGTATACCTACAAATTAAATTGGATTTTTTATTTGCGTCTTGGTCCAAGACATAAAAAACTCACTTCGAAGTTGCCGATTTCAAAGAAAAAGAAAATTGTTTAAAACAAATTCAGGCCACAATTTGTTGAAAAATTGGCTTAGGTAGATTGTAAAAGTAAGAAGCTTAATCTCACATTCCATTGAGAAAAGCGAAAAGCAGAGAGCAGAAAATGGAAGCATTAAAAGTTTTATTTCGCGCGACTTACAACATGGTAAGAGTAATGTTTTCATCGCACCTTACGGATTCAATCAGAACTTGAAAATTTCTTTTCCCATCAAATAAAAATGAAATGATTTAATTTTGATTTGCTACTACTACAAGAAGTGGGTGGTAAGTCTAACAGTCTTTTTTATATTATTAATCATAAACGAATTTAATCAATTGATTTATTACCAATTTTCCCAACTATATCTGCTCATCTAAATCTCAAAAATAATTACACGAATTTATGAGAATTGATATAAAGTTTATTTAAGAAAAGCTATAACCTCTTGTTATGGATAACGAAATAAAATGTACAAGATTTATTCGAGGAGACGGCATTCTGTTCTCGTAATTTCAAATTGAAAACCGGAACACGAAATCAAGGTATTATTATCTGTGGCTTACAATGAAAGTCAACGAATCTTTACTGTTATCTCAGATCGGTTTCATCAATACGTGGTTTATAGAAGGAAATGCCTGGGGACCAGCTTTTTCGTTCTCGATTTGGCGTGTAATGGCATAATGGTGATTTTGGGAGAAACAAAGGCGAACAAATCTGCCATTGTAACTTTACTGATGTCATTGTTGCTTTTTTTTTTTGATATTACATACCTACTACAATTTTTAGTGATGCGAGATGAATAAAGAAAACTTATTAAACTCAAATTTTCTATTTGCCATATAAATTCAATCAGAACGAGAAGAAAATGGTAATAAATATTTTATATCATGATATACAATAAATTGTTTTATTTCTTTGTTTTCATTGACAAACAATAAAATCTCTTGACAAATCTTCAAGCCACATTAAAAGGAGAGTTTAAAATGAAATTTCATTGTGAAATGTTTATAAAAAGTAGCACATGAATGTGTTATAAATATTTAAGGAAGTTTAATTTTGTTCATTATTTTGATGATCGTTTTATTTTTAATTTACTCTAAAATTTTCATCTACAAGTATCAACGCACGTTATTTGCATTTAACAAGATCTTATTTAAATACTTAATTCGCACACATTGAGAGAAGAGGCAACAACTCAATTGCAAGCGCGCCAAATTGATTCGCTCCAATTCGCCTCTTCACTTCATTCTTCTTATTAAGAAATTCTGTGTGAAGACGCCTGACCAAAAGCTGTTTACATTCAAATTTCTCTATTAATGGACTCTACATTTAACTCTTTTACTGTGATAATATTGCTGACATTTGTGAATAAATCAAGATAATTATAGTGAAGTAATACTTAGCATCATATCTATCTGAGATATTTTATTAATCGAGACTTCTATCGAAGTTAAAATTTGCAACAAAGAATAAAGAAATTTTTAAAAGCCGCTCGGTTAATAAGTAAGTCGATATTAAACCTTCTCATAAGCATTTAAAATGTTTAAAAAGTGTTAAAATCTTGAACAAGATACATGAAAAATTATAAAATGCTGTCAAATGTCTGAAAAGAACTGTTGAAAATTTAGTTTCCGAAACTACAGCATAACTGATTGGCGGTTAAATTGAGATCCTTCACAAAAAAAATAAATATTTTTGGATAAATAAATATTTGCGATAGTTAGTTGTGAGAGCTAAATCATTAGTGGCAACACTGTTTACTTCAATGACGCAGAGTAAATTCCTAGAAATTTTATAAATTCTTCGAAAAGTCCTCAAATTTCTTTAGAATTTTTTAATTTTGCTGTTTTTTCCAGGAAAAAAATTTTTTTTTAGTAATTCAATTTAATTGCATTTTCAGATTAGGTGCATATATTTACTTCATCATTAACTCAACAAGAGTTTCTCGAAAGAAAACATAAGTCAGCAATATTTAAACTCTTACAATGGATCATCATCATCATCCTATGGAAATGGAACCAATAAAACCAAATTTTGACCTCAGATGTGAGTCTCCTGAGAGAGAAAACAACATGTTTGAAGACATTTCATTTTACACATCAAATCAACCGTCATCAAGTCCACAGCATTGTCCAATCAGTCCATGCCATGGGAATCTTGGTATGCTTTCATCTAGTGCTAGTCCTGCATTCATGATTGATCATCATAACATCGAAATGCCACTTTCAATCAGTCATGACGCATCATCAAGAGAGTCCGGATACAGTGAAAGTGTTCAAGAGAACAGCAATTTGAACTCGAATGAGTCATCATCATGTGATTTTAAATTCGCTGAACCAACTCGACCAGGAATTTCATCTCCGTTGCCATCTACATTGAAAACACCATCAAAATACTCAAAACTAAACTTTAATCCCACCAAAGGCTTCACTGTATTTCGTTCGCTTTCATTGGAGTCTACTGATTCATTAAGTGAAGATCTCGATCTGGAACTATTAGACATGGAGAGTTTGGAGGACACGACAGTGATTTCCAACGATCTGAGTTCGTTGATGACGAAACAAATCAAAAACACATCCAAAACTCCAGAGAACAAAGTGAGAAAGTGTTTAATCATGGATGCTAGCACGAAAACTAGTCCGACAACTTCAGCAAATGCCTCACTCTTGTCATTAATTACAACACCAGAGCGTCAATGTTTGCAGCAACTCAATGACAATGTTACTCCACTTCGAGGAGGTTTCAAACGACAAGAACAACCAACAATTAGTCCAGTAAGAAGTAAAAGATTTAAAACTGAGAATGAAGCATCAATTCCTTTAAACGCCATTCAATTGACATTCAACTCATCACAAAAACGGCCAATTTATCGCAAATCAATGTCATTAAACGATGCTGGAATTCTCAACGCTTTGACTTTGTCTTCATCAGAACCAAATCTTATTGGTGATCTCTCGAAGCCATATTGTTTGCCACTCATGGAAGGAAAGCATGCAGATCTGAAATCAATCTCATCAGAAACATTACGTGGATTAATGAAAGGCGAATTTGATGATCATGTGAGATCATTTAAGATCATTGATTGTCGATATCCTTACGAATACGAAGGTGGACACATTATTGGTGCAATAAATCTTTACACACATGAACAAATTCTTGATGATCTTTTACATAAGAGAAATGACGTCACCGATGTTGCTGATGACACAAAGCGTGATATTTTAGTTTTTCATTGCGAGTTTTCATCGGAACGCGGACCAAAATTGTGAGTATCTACATTTAAATAAATTAAATTGAATTAGGTATTTAATAAAAAATTCACAGATCGCGTTATCTTCGTGAACGAGATCGAAAAATTAACGAGTCCAACTATCCCAACTTAAGTTTTCCTGAAATTTATCTTCTTCACGGCGGTTACAAAGAGTTTTTCCAAAACCATTCCGATCTTTGTGATCCAATGACTTATCGTCGAATGGACGACTCAAAGTTCAGCGAACAATACAAACAATGCCGTGCCAAGTCAAAAAGTTGGACAAGCAATGACACTCGACAATTCGGTAAACTCACAAAATCACGCTCAAGGTTGGTTTTGTAAAATATTTTCTAGATCAAAAACATTTTTAAAAAAGAGAAAAGACATTTTTATATTTAATTAAATTTACCAGACCTTGGGTGTCAAATGTAACCAGGAAACTTAAATTGGGCAAAAAAAATTTTTTCTTTCTATTTTTTAATCCTTATTAATTATTATTAAAATTTGTACCAAACAAATTCTGATTCCGAAGTTTATAAACTTGTTGAAACAGCATCCTTACTCTTATGATTTTATTGTGTTTATTTTTTAAAATGACTTTATGATTTCTCCTTAAAAGAATGTAAGAAGCCTCTGAAAAATGAACAGAGGAATGAATGAATGATAAATAAATAAATAAAGAAATGTTTGTCAGTGGAATTGAAACTTTTAATTAATATCAAATGTTAGATTGAAAAACACTCTCAGCAATGGTTAAAAAACAATTTTAAAATATTTCCTAGCTTCACACAGCACAAAAAAAAGTTCATCAAACAAAACCATCCACACACCCACACAAAAAAATTTAATAATTCATCAAAATCTGTGAATGGGGCACCTGTCACCTTTCACGGAGCCTTCTGTCGAACGATACAGTTCGGCGCTTTTTGGACGTCGGCTTGAAGTGTTGGTTGGTGATGGAGAAAGTCTTGATGGAGATTTCGGTGGGAAGAGACTAGAGATTGATCCTTTTCTCGTTGGTTTCTCACTCGATATTGATGAGGGTGTAAGTGGCGATGATGCAAATGATGACGGCGTTGTTGGATAAGGGCCAAATGATGATGGAGTATCGATTGTTGTTGCAAAAGAATTCGGTGTCAACGGAAGTAATGAAGCGTCTGATAATTGCTTTTCCTTTCTCTCAAGCGAATAAACTGGCTCGCCTGATGCGAAAAACGCATCAAAGTTTTTCTGTCTCAAGTTATCGTGAGTGAATGTAGGATTGGTAACTTTTATCTCTAGATCCTCGCGTAGTCGTGATGATGCTGGCTCAGTCTGTTCGTTAGACGATGGACGACCCAATTTACCCAAAGATATTTTTGATATTCGCGATTTGAATTTATTTTTTTTTTGCCTATCTAACGTATTGTTTGCACTACTTAAAGTATCATCTGCTCTAAATGCATTCTCTTCTACTACGCCCGTTCTTGACTTGTTCATAAAATCGTCAGCGAACGATACGTTTGGACTAGGATCGCGTTTAATAGATGTTTGTGACGTTATTGACGAATGCAAATGATTCGTGTCACGTCTTTCAATCGAATTATTGTTTGAATAATAGTCTAGGTGGGAAGTGATGGAAGGCCTAATGCCTGTGGATGGGACAACTGGTTCCCTCAAATTGTCCAGAGTGGGTCTCGGTTGAAAACGTGTATGTTGTGCGGCACCGTATGATAATAGAATTATTTCATCGGCTGGAAATATCACGTACATTCCTTTCCACCACGATGCATGGCGACATCAGGTGCGCCTTCAGCTTTAGGCCTGATCCAGAATATATTTGTTGAATTTGTTCTCCTTCGCTTCTTAAAAATGATTTATTTAAAGCAACGTCCAAAACTGTTGTACGAACTTCCAACTAACTTGATTGCTCTTAAAATGCTTTCAAGCTTAATTGAGTTATTCTTCTCACTATCTAAATATCTAAAAATTATTTAACAAGCTACGATTTTTCGAACATACTGATTTTGACAGCTGGCTTAATTTCAATTTACTTCCATTAATTTCAACGAACGACACTTTAATGGACTAAAAAGTTTCATATTGTAAAGAATGTTAACGTTAATGTCGAGAAACTTAAAAGCTTTTCTTATAATTTACTTAATTGCTTTATAAGAACACTAAGTGCAACATAAAATCATACATTCGACGTGATCTGATGTTTTCTCAGTGTCGAAGTCAAAACTGAGCCTACAAAGTTTTGTTGATGAAGAACTTTAACTGGGAAAGATAAAACATAATAGAAAGAGAAAAGAAAGAGAGAATTAAATAATAAATTATGAAAGTTGCATTAAAGGAAAAACCTCTGAAAACGCAAAGTAAAGCTTCAAAGTGTTTATAAATTAGGTCACGTAAAATGTTAACTTACTGCATATTTTGTATTATTCAGAAATATTTTCTTAAGATTGGGATCCAGTGAGTCTTGCTTATTCCATAATATCGAAGGTTTTACTGACATAATTTATAAACATTCTTTTGAAAATAAAAAGAAAAAAAGCTCATAAAAATGCATAAATCATGAAAAATGAGCAAATGATGGCTGATGGTAAAAATATTACGATTCATTCGTCTGCAGTCATATTATGAATATTATGAGTTATTATTCAAAGTAATGAAGCACTCGCAATGTAATTTGCGCATTTTTTGCTACAACAACGCTTGTTTGAAATTATTTATTAAATATTTGTGATGAATTGAACTCATTTGATATCATTTCACGTTTAGACGGTTTGGTTAAATTGCTAATTAATTGAGTGTATCATTGGGGAGTCTTTTCTGCTTCATCAACTTTCAAATTGTACCAACAAAGTGCTACAAATATTTCTCTCTTTGGTTTCGTTTTTCTTTGTGTTTTTGTTATTATTATTATTAAACATATAAGAAGCAGTCAATGTGAAAACTCACGAACGTGTTGAAAATATTTCAGTGCTTGACTAATTTTCAGAGTACGATATTCTACTCTCGCTTGAAAACATTTAATCATTTTATTATATTTTTTACGTTATACGTGAAATAAAGCTTTTTTATGAATGTTTAAATCCACAGTAATTCCTAACTCCATTTCATACAAATTAAAAAAGAGAATTTTGTTTTTTGTTATATTTTTTTAATTTACATAAACATTTCTCGGTTGTTTTGTTAATTTATTTATAAGTCAAGTTCCGGAAGGATAATCTGTTTGAGTACATTTTCGAGTTCACTTAAATTATTAAACAAACAAATCACGACTTGAATTCATTTAAGAAAATTTTCGCTCCTTTGAAGAATTGATTTGGCTCTTTACGTCATTCTGTCACAGTTCAGACATCAGACCCCTCCAGAATTCTCATCGTTTGCGCATTTCGAATAGATTTTAGGATTATTCAACCTTCTCCATTAGATAATGAAAATATTTTGGAACAATCTTAATTACATAACTAACGACATGGCTTGAACAGCGAAATATATTTCCATCATCAATCGATGTGTTTTGTCAAAAGAAAGAAAAAAAATTCAATTGCGAAATATTTTTATGTTTTTGACAGCTGCGACTCGAAAATAGAAAAGAGTTTGAGCGGAAAATCATCGATACGGGTAAAAGAAAACCTCGGAAAAGTGGTGAATGATGCTTTAAAAATATTATTCACCTTCTCACCGACTTATGGGGGGTTGTGTAAACATTTGATCAAAACTGAGCAGAGGTTCGCATATTTTTAACGAGAAGAAAATTTATTTGATGAAAAGAAAAAAATACGAATTTGAGAAATCGTTCACGTGGCTTTAAATGTTGATTTACAAATTTGAGAATTGTTCTTAAAGTGAAATGTTAAACTTTGTTATGAGATGAGATGAAAAATGTTCTTCATAAGGTGATAAATGTCGCTTATCTTCAATATAATTTCTCTTCCTAAGACATTTAAGACATAACTGAACTAAATTTCTATAAAAAAATGACTTTGAAAGAATTGTTGTTGAGAGTCAATACTGTAGAAAAATCATGTGTTATTCTGATGACAATAAATTCTGCTTCGCAACCTCTAAGAAGAGGGAGAATTTAATCTCTAATGTATACACTTGTGAGTGCAGCAAAAGCTTTTATGTTTTATTGATCACACATAAAATTCGAAGCACTGTAAAACGTTTCCAGTTTGATGACAATGATGTTATGCATTACCGTTTTGTAATTCATACAATATCTAAGTATGTAATCTAGATCGATGTAGACTTTTGTGCTTGAACACGTTCACAAAATGACAAGAAATTTCTTCAGGGAGTGTTCACCTGAAAATGATGATTCATTACTTTTTCTAGTTAGAATAACATAAGCAAATCGTCTCTCCAATGAGGTTTAAAGCCCCCAAGTTCCATATTTATGATTTTTTATGCATGAATACACAGATATCTAATTTACAAGAAATTTTATTTTATGCTTAACATGAATATCAATATTTTCAATTACATTATCAATGTCACAATGACATCTAATATTGTCACGAATAGCAAGCAATAAATGAAAATTGTGTTAGATTTTCCACTGATTAAACCTTTCTTTAAACATTCTACAGGAATTTGCACGTTTTTATTACTTATCCCACATTATTCTTAGCAATTTCATTTTATCTTACATTAATTAATGCCGTTGTCAAAACATTCTGTTATGTTCCATTACGGAATAAAATCTTAATAAATTTTCTTTACGACTTTTAGTCTTTTATGCAAATGGCAAAATTTTTAAAATAATTTTCATGTTTCACAAACTTCCAAAGGGAAAAAAACTTTTTGACGTTTGTAGGAGCATAAAATTAAATTTTGCTGTTGGCTTGCCCTCTACTCAAGCAATGAGTAAAGGAAAATATTGCTTCAATTGTGATTAATTTCGAAGTTGTATTGATTTTCCTTCTTTTTCACTAATTTCTCTTTCGCCGTTGTTTTCGCGTCTTACCCTTGTGAATTAAAGTATTTATATCTGTACGTATATAAAACATGGATAACGTTTCAACTCAGAAAATATTTCTTAAAACTTGGCGCTTATTTCCGACTCAGGAGAAGAATAAAACAAGTTGTGTGCATAAAATATCATATTACGTGCTTCCCAGAGAACAACAGTCTGAAGAAATTTTCGTAACAAACTTTTTACTTTACTTTTTAATTAACATGCGTTCATGTGGTGAAAGAGCTTATTTAAGTAAATAACTTTCATAAACAAAAAAATAATAAAGTTCTTGTGGAATTTGGATGTTTGCAGTCAATGACTTAAGCTCAACGCTGCTGACTTTTATCTTGTCAGTCTCTCTTTTTTTTCGTCCAAACAACAAGGGATTAGATCCCGTTGAAAACTCGCTCTCAAAGGTCAACAGTTTTAATATTTAATTAAGAGCATTCCATAGCAGTCAGTATAAAAAAAATTACGGTGCTTCAAATAAAAGAACATCATTAGGGTCGACTCAGGTAGTGCTTTCTCGGTCTCTTTATGTTTACACGACGGTAATTGCTTGTGTATTGTTTATAAGCTAAGTAAATAAGACATTAACTCCATGAACTTTTTATCCTGCGTTGCATAGTGTCCCATAAATATTGTCGTTAAAATTAATTAAATGAATTATAAAATGCTTTGTGACTGAGCGAATGTAATTAAATTTATTTCTCTTGTTATGATGGATTTGTTTGAATATTTTACAATTAAAAAAGTTCATGAACTTGAAAGTAAAATATGTATTTTGATAGCAAAATCGATTTATTCAAAATCAAACAATGAGAAATGTTTAGACAAATGTAGGAACAACTACGCTGTTGAGTGTGCTAGGAAACATTCAAAAAGAGTATTCTAAAATTATTAATGAAATGTGAATAAAAAAATTTAGAATAAACATTTCAAAGAAAAGTTTATGTGAAAAAGAATAAAAGTAAATTCAACGTTAACTTTGAGAAAACAAATGAAAATCCAATAAAAATTCATGAAATTCTCAATTGTTTTCTAAAGAAACAAAGTTTGAAGAAATTTTCATTCTAAATGAATAAAAAAGAAACAGAAATCTCCAATTTAACTCTACTTAAGGAAATGAAAAAAATGTTCAGATCTGTTGTTAAGTATTATTGCACATGTTTTGTGAATTAGAATTTATGGAATTTTTTTCATTCAAATCGTTATTTTCTGCTTTTCGTTTACGTGAAAACATTGAATAACTTCACGATTTCAATGGGAATTTCAGCCAATAAATAATTTAATTAAAGCTTGAATTAAAGCATACAAAAACGGGCCTACGAAATTCAAAAAATCGAACATATAAACATTTATGTAGATATTACTGGAAAAATATTTCCTGTATTCAAGCAATTTCCAAAATGACTTTCGTGTACTCTTTCGAATAATCGATAAGACAATTCGCGTATGAGAACGACGCGTTAAATCCTCAGGTAAATGCACTTAAGGAATCAACATGCTTTTAAGACAACATTTTCTTCATTGTTTTAAGCAATATATTTCAATTTCACATATTAATAAGAATAGATAGAAGACTTATAAAAAATTCATCGAGAAGATAGAAAAATTTGTTACTCAAATAAATCTACATCAAAATATTGTTTACTTTATAAGCCAGTAGAATCTGAACAATAAAACTAGCACGATGTATATCATAAACGAAAGAAACATTAAAACCGATAGCTTGTTAAGAATGTTGATATATGTGTTTATAATTTGATGGCATGGCAATGAAGAAAGAACTTGACTTTTGTTTTATTGATTTTCTTCAACATTTTTTCTTGCCTTGAAGTTGAAGTGTCTTCGTTAGAAGATCGTAAAGATTAGAAATGAAATTTTCCTTTTATCTCAACTTTTGTTATCAAGAAAAATCTTTGAAGACTTTGGTAAATAGCTTGTGTAACCAGAAATGTTCTCTTTAGAGAAAAAAATGATTTTTCTTGAAGGAAGTTAACAAATGTTTTTTTAAAAACGTTTCGAAATTTACAACGAAAAATATCTTACAGAGTTCCTTCCGCTTCCAACTCCACCGAGGGAAATGAATGTTTATCAGTGTAACAAGAGCCGTATTCATGTTTTCATTCTGAAGGTAATGAAGTCCGTATTGACTTTATATCTTAATGTTTCTCAAATATTGTTCTTCTTATGTATTTTGTTTTTTTTACTCCCCAGACATCGAATGAATAGCTTAAAGAAAAATCTAAGCGCAACATGTTAAATGTAAATTCTTGGCGATAATCTACATAAAATGATGAGATGTATGTAAATGAATTTACTCCCATACGCATTCACACTTAAAAGTATATTTCTTAGATATTTAAATTCTTTGGATTTGATTAATCTTTGCATAACATTTGGTAGACAAAACACTAAATGTGCTTTAAAGGATCAAAGCATTTGATGAACTTCACACAAATTGAAATGAAAATTGAAAACAAAAATATCCACAACACTAAAGCTTCAACAAATTACCTCATTATATCGTTTAGCAACAGATGGGAATCAACATTCATTTTCATTCTATTCGTTTATGACATGCCTGTTCTTAACCCACATTTATATGAGTCTCTGTTTTATTTCTGAACACAAACACCTGTTTTTCACATAACTTTTTTCTTACTTTTCAATTAAATATTTTGTTGAGACTTTAAACACTGATAAAAGGAAGACATTATATTATGATTTAACTTTATCGACATTGAATCCACTGTACACATCTAACGCATTTGAAGACGCTTCATTAAATTTGTTAAATTTAAAACTTATTTGTATTGAGAGATTGCATTTCAAAAACATTGAAACAAACATTTTCTTAATTAATTGCCCAGGAAACTAATATTTGTATAAGTTTATCTCAAAAAAGTTAGGACAATCTCGAACAGAATTTAATTTTAATTAAAATTTCTGAGAAACTGAAGAGAAATGACAAAGTTTTCTTTCCAATTCTTGTTTAACTTTCACAAATAAGAAGAAACATTTGCAAAGATAATTAGTCAAGAATAATTTTCATGTAAATGGAAAACAAAAGAAAATTGTTGGAATATTTTTTTGCGCGACTTTTGAAATTTATTCACATGAGCTTGATTTTACATATGACTTTCTGATTTACATGAGAAATTCAAAGTATTAAGTAAATGGAATCAATTTCATAAATAGAATGGAATTTATTTCATCTCCACACGTTTCCCAACATTCATTTGTGTTTTGATTTTTCCAAAATGAAGTTTGCTCTCATTCTGAGAATATTTAAGTTCTTCTTTAATGAATGAAACTTTATAAAGTCAAAATTGTGTAAGCTGAGTGCATATAAAAAACTTTCTCAATGAAAGAGTATAAAAGTGAAACAAAGAAGGAGACAATTTATTAGTTCGATATCGAGTCAGCACGTATTTTGACACTGAAGTCGTGTGGAAATGGAAAAAAGGACGAAAAGTTTCTTGGAAAGAAGAAACGTTTGTATTTCTCCTTTTGGCATTTTAAAATTCAGCAATAGTTTATGCTTGAATCAACAGTTGGATCATTTAGATATAAATATATGAAACTCAGCATTTGTTTGCACATTGAGAAACATGTTTCTTCTGTTCTTATCGTCATAATTTTTGAATTTCTTCTCAAATCAAACAGTCTCAACGAGTTCATAAAATACGAAGCAACAAAGAAAAATGTAATTACAATATTTTATTTATTACATCCATAACAACGCAGAGTTTTGCCTTAAATTTGCCATCTCCTTTCATTTTTAAAAAAGCAATATAAAATTAAAAATTATTTTATTTCTTGATCTTGAAAAAGTATAAGAAAAATTGTGGGTGAGATCTATTTTTATAGGCGTTTTTCTTGACTCGTTTTCGCTACGTGAATAAAAATTCGTGTGAACAATATTTTTTGATCGTAGACTAAGCTGATGTTCTACTTAGGAACGACAATTTATAAAAAAAATTTCTTGCAAGAAAAAAATGTCAAATTCTTGTCAAACATCTGAGCGATTAATCGGTTTAAATTTTATTTGTACTTTTAAGAAGACGTTATTTGCACACACATTTAATATTTTTCTTTCTCTCAATTGATATCACAAAAAATCCATTGAATTTTATCATCAAATGCTTTAGACTGGAAGATTCATTTGTTTGATATTTCAGTAGCTCATGTGGTCTCAAGCTCACAAATATTTTATTAACGACATTAGAAATTATTCACTCAAACATTTCTCCCCAATAATCGTTGGGACTTCTATTTTTAAACACCTTATATCAGCTTTTATTGTTCAAAACGATAGAAATAAAATAGTCTACTCAAACGAATTTCTACTAGAAAAAAAATCAGCTATCTGAGAATTTTCTTCTTTTATCTTTTTTATTATATCTTTTAACGTTCCGTTCGCGAAAACTACATCCAAACGGTAGCACAACGAAAAAAGAACTGAACTCAAAGCAAAAAAGTATTTGAACTTGGCTGTGAAAAACTAAAATACCATTTTCTTCTGTTTACATTTTTTCCTGAATTCTGAGAGAAGAAAAATGAAATGAGAAAGAAAATGAGAATTATGATCATTATGTGAGAGAGAAAAATTTAAGAGATTGAGATTGAATGAAAGAAGAGTAAAAGCTCAAATGAGCTTTTAAGATGTTAAATAAGTTTCAAAACTATCTTAACAGAAGCGATTCTGTCATGTGAAAAGCAAGATCGATTTTATTGATTTCATATTGTTTCATGGAAACTTGCCAACCTATTTACTTATGTACATGTCATTAAGTAAAGGAAATAAACGAAACTCAATCAACATGATAAGACATTTGTTATTCATGATAGAAGAAATTGAAAGTATGGGATTTTTTCAGAAAACTCTCCAAGTTAAAAATAAGTAAAAAGTTTTACATATAGGGACATATAACGCTTTCACTTCAATTATAATTAATTATTTATGAAACGTTGACAGCAAGTATTAGGTTGGATATTATTTCAACAAACAAGACATATTTGAACATATCAGCAATGGAATGACTTCAATACATTAAAGAACTCCTTCTTGAAGGAAACAGAAAATAATCAAATATGGAACTGAATTCAATCTGACGAACCACCAAAAAATATTCTGAATAAACCTGTCACTTCATCTGTATTCGTTGAGAAAAGTAAATGTGACAGAAAATGGAAAGAGTAAAAAAGAAATTTCTTTGTGTTCCTCAAACTTTGAGGCTTTGAAAGAGAAGAAAATGAAATAAATTGATATTATTAAGAAATACTGACAATATTTGCATGATTTTTTTAATTCAATTATTTGAAATAATATTTACGTTCCTTCATCAAATACTGAATCTATTTAGGCGGGTTAGACTATGACATGAATATGTTCTCGTGTCCTTTTATCTGAAAAACTGTTCTTTGAATCATTTTCTTCCATTCTTCAACCTACCTTTGCTCTGTATCATAACGTATCTTATTAAATTATTCATGAAGCAGTTTTGAAGTTTAGCTTCCGTTTTCATGTAAAACGACATTGTAAAAAATGAGATAACATTTATTTGTCAAAAAGGTTGCTACTAATGACACTCAAGTTTCATGAAGAATCTGAAAGATGAAAGCGAAAGCAACGTTGCTTGAAAGAATTTTCCTGCTTATGATATTATATACATCTAAATCAAGGAAGAATCCTCCCGAGTCCTTTCTTAAGAAGACTAAGACC
Source organism: Clunio marinus (assembly GCA_900005825.1). Taxonomy (NCBI): domain Eukaryota; kingdom Metazoa; phylum Arthropoda; class Insecta; order Diptera; family Chironomidae; genus Clunio; species Clunio marinus. Next base: position 515,870 of record CVRI01000065.1, on the reverse strand, counting down.
TCCCAAATTTCTTTAAGGTTTTAGTTTTTCAAGTAGTCACCATACATTTTTCTTCCTCTCTTCTATAATATGTAATATAAAATTTATGCACAAATTTCGAATCATTTGATGTGAAAAATTCAATGTTGACTTTGAATAAAATTATGAGTTGAATAATTCATTTTACTTCAATCATAATATAATATATTTTGCATGTTTACCTCCTACAATAACATAAAACTTATCGATTTTATTTTGTCCTATGAATATAAATTCATACAGTCGAAAGTTTTAAGGGCATTTTGTTCATTTTCGATTCTCAAATAAGCCGTCTCTTGCATCGATAAACAAAATTATATTAAAATGTTCGTTTGAAGTCATCAAACTCGTCGATACACTCAATTTCGTTGTATAAAGTTTATTAAAACATGAAACGTAAATGTAGATTGCAAAATAATTGCTTTTAATTAATCTCTGTTTGTATGTCTCGGAAATATCTGTGTTATTCTCAGCATAAGATTATGAACTATGTTTAAGTCAAGAACATGTCTTGTATACAATTGCTTTAATGGCCTTCATGTTGACGATTCCTTTGGCTTCATTAATTTCAAAAAGGAAAAATATGAAAAATTTTGTAATTATTCTCCAGTTTAACTAACTCTTATAATTTCACCATCAGAAGCTGCAGGAATAAACTGAAGAAGTCTTCATATTTGATGTACATGAAATGTAAAATTGCATGTAGTTAAATCACAAGAATGAGTAGATGTAAAACATAAAAATCATTAATGTTGAGAGAAGACTTGTTGATTCTAGTATGCACTGAGTCAAGTACATATGTAGTGAGGGTTTGGTTTCTATAGCAAAAAAAAATCTAACTGTGAAGTGAGTATACATAAAAGTTTTGTATGTTTTCACTGAATGAAAGCTTTTGCATAACTTGTACAAGTTTCTTGAATGGAAAACTTGAAAAATATTAAAGCCAAAACTTTTTGACAGTTATGAAAATTTTCCTTGCTTTGTTCAAGTTTTTAAGAGAAATAGAGAAACTCTTGAAGAAGTTTAGGTCATAATATTTAGTGTCTTTATTGTTTATTTCCTTTTCCTTCATTTTTATATCGATACATAATCAACCTTTTTTGCCACCATATTTTGTTTCATAGATTATACGCATACATTTCAAATACTTTGTTTTATTTTTAGTTATTTCAATTCTAGTTACAATTAATAATTCATTTCGACTCCAATCCATTTGTAAAACAGTTATTTATAAAAAACGAAGATAAAAATTTCATTCCAATTTAAAACATCATATAAATTTCAAATAAATTCTGAATTTTTAAAGATTTGAAAATACTTTTTGAATTGCATGGAAAATGCAGTTGAAACAAATGAAAGAGGTTCAAAAAAGGAAGTGAAAAAGATTTAGATAAAATATTAATACTTTTCTTTGGTTTGAAACTACAATAATAGACAGAAACAGTGCTCACACAATTTCTATATACTTTAATTTATATTTTTTAAGAAAATCTCTTCATGACTACAAAAAATAAAATCTTGCAATAGATAATAGAATATTTATGTCAAATGAGCTTTTTTCTAGTTAATTCTTAACCAACATTATATTCTGGGAAGAAGGATAGAAAATCAAGAGAATATAAAGACAAAATATAAGATTCCATATCTTAAATGTGTTGCTTTTGTTTACGTTGATGTTAAAAACACGTTCTCTGATATCAGAAAGAGATAGGCACGTGTTAAACATTCATGTTTTACGTCATCTTATTAATGGAAAAAGAAGGATGATTCAAGTTGAGAAGTTCAAAGAAAACATTAAGTTGGAACCCAACGTAATGAAGATAGAGTAGAATGGAAGTAATTCAACGATCGGGTAAGGAATGTGCGTACAGATTAAAATATAAAATTAAAGTCAAAGTAGAACTCCTTTAAATGGTTTTTCAAATAACATGAATAAAATATGTTTCATAAACATCTATATTTCTTTTCCGATGAATCAGATACTCAATTATCGTACAGTGTAATAACTTTTTGATTGTTTGTTTAATTGAACTCTCAATAAGACTCGTTTCAGTGAAATTTTTTTGAAAACATCTGCTGAATCAGTAAACGTTCATTTTGTTTTGTTCTTACACAGCAGTTTTGAAATTGTTTCAAAAAGTGAAATTCCTGCAGTTTTTTTTACTTTTAAGAACACAAGCGTCGTAACGCATTAAGAGAAATACTGCAATGTGTTATGTGGAATTTTTTAACGTACAATAAAGTTTTCACATGTTTTGACAAATGCTTTAAATGAATACCATCTCGAAATAAGTTGCTGTTAAATAACTAGTGACTTGATTTTAAATAAATTTGGAACATTAGTTTTGTTTTATGGGCAACTGTAACTCCACGTGATTTGGCCTTGCATTTTTAAAATATATTTCTTTTTGTCTTCTGTAATTTTGTTATTTTTCCCTTAAATACTTTTAGATCGATACTGAATGAACATTCATAAACATTCATGATGAGATATTTTGAATAATTCATTCGAAATAAATAAAAGCTTCATTTTTTTGTCTTTTGTTCTTCTTGTTCTGTTATTGAGTCTGATTTAATTTGATAAGTCGTCTTCAATTTCAAAAACAATAAGTTTTCATTACATAACAATACCATAAAGATTCCATATTTTCATATCGCTTTTTTTTTACTAAATTTTGTTAGGTTAATCGAACTAGAATTTCTTTTAAATATACTTTTACTCTAAAATGTCTCATTTGTGAATCCTTTGGTATGCATATTTTTAAATCTTTATTTACAAATTTTTTACATCAATGAACCAATTGATAAATATTTATTTTATTTATTTCATACGTGAACGTGAAACTAATATGGGGTAGAAAATATAAATAATTTTCAGGATTCTTATGAATTTCGGGTGAATTTAACTTTAAGCCATCTACGTTTCAATTCTACTCGGATATGCTTTCTCAATCCGGTTAACCAATCTAATTTAATTAAAATTAGTGAACTCGGTAAAGTCAAATACATAGCAATTTTCGCTTTATGGATAAGTATGAGTCAAAGAACGCAGAAAACCACTCAGTGAGAAGAAAGTGACACTGAACAAGTAAATATTGAAAGAAATATTATTTTAGTGAGTAAATCCACAGGATTCCACGTTAAACTTGATTCATTACTCGAATCAAGAAACTTTTTCAAAGTCACGTCAGTTCCACTTCCTTTACACTGAAATTAACTTCCACTTTCCACCACACATTATTATTTATTTATTAATTATTTTTCCTTGTTTACTTTTCGGAGAAACAAAAATCAAATAAAAGCTTTCTTTACGTTCGAATTCGTTTAATGTTGTTTGTGTATATGTGAGATCGATTGAATAATCTTTTTCCATCATCATCATCATCATCAATTATCAATCAATGTATTGAAGTTAATATTGAATTATTTTCAGAAGAAAATGCATTAAAAAGTAACATCATTTCATTAAATATGCAGCCGAATGAATAAAAAAATTAAAAAAGTCTTTAAATGTAAAGTAAGAATTTGGAGTTTAGCAATTGCAGTTCGCATTCGGTGTCCCTTGAGGTTGGTCTGTCAAGCGTTGTCCTTTAGGACCACCACCACCCACTAATGTTGGATCAGAGTCCAAGCTTTCTGACATTTTGTCGCAAATTATGTCTACTAGGCGTTCGAAAACATTCTGAAAATTATTAAATTATTAGACAAGTTGTAGAAATAATTAATGAGAAATATTCTTTACCTTAACATTGATATTTTCTTTTGCAGAAGTCTCAAAAAATTCCACGCCAAGTTGGTCAGCGAGTTGCTTACCTCGTTCGAATGATATTACACGTTCGTCTTCCATATCACACTTATTTCCGACCAATATCACTTGTGCATTGTCCCACGAATAAGTCTTTATCTGAGTGACCCTAAAATCAAATTATTTATTAAATTTCCATTTTAAAAAAAAATAGTTAAATAATTTACCAATCTTGAACAGAATTGAAGCTTTCTTCATTTGTGATGTCGTACATTAGGATGAAGCCCATTGCACTGTTGTATGTATTATGTGAAATTGTAAATGAAATATTCAAAGATGTGGAGAAACAATCATGACTTACCCTCTATAATATGCAGTTGTAATCGTTCGATAACGTTCCTGACCAGCTGTATCCTAAATATCAACGAAAAATGAAACATTCATGATATTTCAACTTCAGTAAAAGCAACAAGTTCCAATTTAGAATTTACAAAGTCATGATAAATAAATGAATTCTGTTTGTAAAGCGATGAGTTTCTTCATTCATATTCAAGCTATTCAAATTTAATCACATCTTATGTTCCAAGTTTACTTCACGAAAGTGATAAATTTTTCTTCTTATTAGTTATGATTTTTAAATTAAGCAGCATGAATTTTGCAACCTTCTGTTAAATTGAATTAAATTCTGATTTAAAAAAGATATTTTATAGGAATCTCATTGCTTTGATATGCTTTCAACGTAGAGACGTTCTTAGAAATGTTGATTTATGCTGCAGTTATTTTAAGGTTTCGTAAATATTACCAAGATATTTACTTTTAATATGATTTAATATAAGAAACATTGTTTCTCATCATAAAGGCGTTGCATGTAATTTATGCATGAAGAAAACGTTTTTGAACAATCATTTTGTGTTTCAACTGAAGCCTCAACGATACCCTAAGGCCCTTTTTTGATCATAGAAAAACATTTTCTTTTTCTTCTTTCATTTCAGTTTGAGATCAAATGTAAGAACCTTTTATTAAATTTCCTTGTTATTGGAAATAAATGTTGGGTGGTTTAAAACATTCTTTTCATCATTTATTTTTAATATTTTCATTAAGATATTTATTTTTATGCTGACAGAGCTCATCGAGACCTTTAAATTATTACGTTGCTTTCGTCGATGGAAACTAGCACAAGGTCAGAAAAATCATTTTTTGTCACGGGAATGTTTCACATGAACTGCGGTAATTCATCAAAAATGAAAACAAAATAAAAGTCATTTCAAATCATGCCATTATCGTGTCGTTAATGAAATTTTCTGACGAAAATAAAAACTAAAAGTCTTAGTGATTGTCAAGGTTTGTTTGTACATGTGTAAGCAAATAAAGAACCGCAGTCAATGAATGTACAAAATAAAGTTGGACAAACATCATGAAGCTTGAATTAATAAATGACATCACATAATTTCCAGCAAAACTTACCCATATTTGAAGTTTAACACGCTTATCGTGACGAAAAACAGTTTTCACTTTAAAATCAATACCAACAGTCGAAACAAAAGCTGATGTGAAGGAGTCATCTGCATAACGAAAAAGGAAGCTAGTTTTGCCAACACTTGAGTTACCGATAATGAGCAACTTGAACATGTAGTCAAAGTTCTGATCTGCTGCATCCTTTTGCCATTTTGGGTCGCCACCGCCAGCCATCTAAAAATAATATAGAAAAAATAAATTCAAAACTTGACATAAAATTCCCATCATGAAGTTGCTTCTTAAAAGTTTTTGTATTTAATCTTGGGAGAAGAGAAGTCAAAAACATTGATTCTCTTGAAACAAACTTTTATAAATTAATTTTTTTCTCATGTTTCTTTCGCCAAATTTCAACTCTCGTGTCAAAGCTTAGACAGAGGTCTGACAAACTGAATTACGACTAAAAATAACCCACAAAAAATAATTTTCTACGGTGGGGAGCGTGAAACGACTGCAAAGGATCTGACATAAATACAAAGAAATAGATTTTTTTTTTCATCGCAAATTTCCACATGATGAGAAGCTTTAATACTCTCTCTTATGGTGGTTGTCACATTTCAACGCAGAAGAGCTTTCTCGGAGTAAATTGTTATTCATAAAGGGGACGTCATGTTGTGAAAGGGGCATAAGCTTGAACTTTGAAATTCACTTTTTTGTCACGAACTGTTACAGTTGCTTTGCACTATTACTTTTCTTTATCTGCTTCTGAATTTCCCCATTCGTCAGCAATAGTGTTTCATTAATAACAAGAATATTTATGGTGAATGAAATGAAAAGCGTAATAACAAGCATTTGCATGATGATAAATTGTAAATAATTTCAGCGGTTTACTTGATAACTCTTTGTATAGCAATAAAAAAGAAACTTTTGGGTTCAAAAGAGTTTCCATATATAATATCACGTTTTATCAAGTCTCTTTTTGTACATAAAACCTCTGGATTCTCGGTATTGAAAAAGCTTTAAAAACGAACATAATCACATCAGTAAATATTTGTACGTAATTTTTTTTATCATTTCATTGTTCTGATTTAACCCTTGGGCCGCAAAGTGAAAGTTTAATTTAATTGCGACTTTTTTTTGAACGTGAAACATTTATAACTCATATTTTTATTAGCGTTTTCCGTGATTCTCCTTTTTTTGAGATTAATCTCCATCCGTGATGATGGATGGAAAGCAACACATTATCGATTTTTCCCCAAAAAACTTATAAGGAGGCGAAATACAACAAAGTTTCATTGAGCTTATAATTTCCATGAAATGTAAGAATTATTTTTGGTATTTCGTTATTTCGAAGAGATGAAGCGAAAGAAAATTAAGTTATAAAGCTTCTTAAACTTTACTTGATGATATCCATTAAAGACACTTGTTGTCTTCACTATGTTTTCATGATACATTGCACCAAGAATTCGCTATGATATTCGCTATGATATTATCCTTGATAATAAAAAAAATACTCGTCAGCTAATCCTTCTAAGGGTATTGTTTCAGACTACTTCTCGCTACCCACAACACGACACTGACACAAGCAACAGCAGAAATATGGAAAAAATGTACAGGAAAACAGCAATGTCTTCAGTGAAAATTTATTTCCTTTCGTTTTTTTACTCACAAATACTCACGCAATAAACAACGAGAGTTCCAACCTTTCATTCGTTCGAATGGAAAGGTAGTTAGGCAATTATTAAAATTTCAATGTTAACTTCAGTAAAGTTCCACAAACTTTCGAAGTTTCTTTTCCCAGCACGTTACCTTAAGGTTTTCTTATCAACTTTTCTATGCTCTATTGTGTGTCGTTTTTATTGTCATACCTTCACTATAAAATGTGAAACGTCGTGTTGATTGCAAAGTTTTCTGAACTCAAAATACATATTAACGTGTTGAAATTAATGTCAGACAATAAAGTTCTAAGTAACGTTAATATCATCGAGCTTTGGATGAGTAAACACCAACAACATATAAAACGAAAACCTTATTTTTATCGTTATTTGAATAGACAAGCATGATGAAGCATAATGGCATTTTTCAATCTCATGGGAACTTTCATGACGATCCACAGGTTTGTGTCAAGCTTTTCTTTAGTTCATAATCAACTTTGAAGTTGAAAGCTTTGGATTCAGACTGTCGTTAAATTTATTAGTGATTGCAGGTAATAAAGCAGTAGTTGACATCACTTTCCATGGTGTTTAAATATTAAACTATGATTATAAAAGTTTTAATCACTTTTTATGTGACAAGAACATTATCGTTTACCTAGTTTTATAAATATGTTCATGTATCTTAGAAAGAATTTCTTTCAAATAATTATGAAATTTATTGAAACGTTAATTAACTTGTCAAAGGTATTTATTTATTTACATTCGCTAAGATGTTTTATTAAAATTCTTAATTTTTCCTTTGAGATTTCTTACCTTAATTATCAAAGGTAGGTTTTTAAATGTTGCTATGAAAATTTTGCTTCCACTTGACGGATCAAGCCAGATTATTAAAATTTACATAAACATCTAAACCAGAGAAGATAATCGTGAATGTTAAATTGCAAAATGTTTATATTTATCGCCTTTTCACGGCTCTCAAGTTATTACAGAAACAAACAATATAAGTGAAAGCGAAAATAAAATTGAGAAATGTTTCACGCTAGAAAAACACTTAAGAATGAATTTGTTCGTATCGATTTTCTTATTCTATTTTCTCACGTAAAGCTTTGATAAATTTTAGACTATGATGAGAAAAAATTTCGAAGTTAGGTCTTGAATAAAACAAACATAAATGCAACATTTTCTTTAACGATTCTTCAATGTAATCGACTCTTAAGTATCAGGGAATTTTTAAAAGAAACAAAAAGATTTGCAGAATTCTTGACTGCAAGACTATTGTCTGAACGTTCAACGCATAAATAACGATAAAATTCCAATCCATACTCAACCTTCCCATTTTCTTCATCGAAACATTGTTCCGCACGATTGAATATTTCCACGCTACATGCGTATTTGTGTTGGTTTTTCTTTTATGATGACGTAGCCTTAACATCTCTTTGATAAGAGAAAAATAGAATGGAATCGAGTGGCACATCCACTAACATGTCATGTGTTCTCTCGTACACACACAGCCGAACAAAAGAAAGAGAAAATTTGGTTCAGCGCTTATTGTTCTCCACCCCCTATAGCTCCAAGTTACATCGTTGAATACATTACATATTTTTATCCCAAATTGTGACAAACTTTCATGAATGTGGATTTCTTTTTTATGTAAAACGTCGTCATCAAGTCTTACGTTAATTTTCCTTCTGTTTTTCGCTCCTTCCTTAATCCAAACGCAGAGAAATTTTCTCCTCTAAGTATTCAAGAACACTGCTGGCACAAATCAATATTAGCTGGAAGTTTTCACCAATCGTTTTTCACTCGATAATCAAAGTTGCACTTTTATTTCCTGACTTTACTTTCAATTCCACGATTTCCTACTTTTCCTTAGATGATACTATTGTAATACTTTAATGAAATCTATTTTTTCACAGTGATAACAAATTTTAATTGTGAAAATAGAATGAAAGAATTTTCTTCTGTCAATGTCTTCTATGGAGGAAAACTTTTTATCTACTGGAAAGAAAGGGAAAGCATATTGAGGAGAATTTCGAAAAAAGCTTTGTTGTGTGTGTTTGAATGTAAAAGAATTTCGAAGTTCATGTGGAAAGTCCTTTCGACGTTATTTTTCGCATTTAAATTTTATTAATAAAATTTCTCTTTGTACACCATTAATTGACTTCCATAAAATATCAAAATTAAAACTTCCATCTTTTTCTAAATATTTTATAAAATCGAGAATATTACCTGCAACTCCAAAGTAATAAGATTTGGCACTCAAATAAATTTTTCCTTTCCTATCTAATCTGGCTTTAAATAATTCAATAAGTTTTGAGTAACTTTCGGGATTATAAATTGTTTCAGATGTTAATATTATGTCGTATTTCCTATCATCACAAGTAAGATCAGCAAAACTTGTCCAATCACCACAATAGAAGGTACATTTTAGAAAATCTTCTGGTTTGGATCGTTCTTCACAATTGAGGATGACATTTGGCATCGTGAACTTTTCAAGAACTTCTTCATTCTGAAACACAATCAATAAAAACCAATTTTTAAGCCAATACATTTTAATACTTACGTAGTCTTGAAAATCCAAATGTACAGCATTCTTAACAAGAGAAAGAATTCCTAAAACGCCAGCTGAACATCCCAAATCGCAAACAATCTTATCTTGAAAATCAACTTCACCTTCGTTGTTTGAAAATAAATCGGCGAGATCTTGTGTACACTCCCATATTTTAAAGCCACCTTCATAAACTCGAGGGATCAAGTCTGTGTCATTAGATTCAACCATTGAAGTGCTATCTAGATATCCAATCTCGATATCATTAGAAACAAAGCAATTAACTTTGGAATTTCTGATGTTGTCAGCACATATTCTGTATTGTTCTTGTGTCCACTCAATTTTTTTAGACTCTTTTAAAGGAACATCTTGTGACTGTTTTGAAAATTCTTCATCGATTTCAGCACTTTCGTTATTAAAATTAAATTTGAACATTTTAAGAAATTTGTTTACATTCGCATGCTTTAGTCAAGGGGGTACGATTTTTTTAAAATTGTGAAAACCCTACAATTTCAAACCTCAATCGACCGTTAAATTTATGACAAAAAGTTAGGAAAAATTAAATGAATGTTTCAAAAGATAATAAGTAGGTAAGTGAAAAACATTGGTATAATTCTTATTCTCCGTTAACTCGTTTATTTCATCAATATGTGTGGTTTTCAATTAAATCATTACATATTTCATTTATTAATTTTTAAATCATTAATATCAAAATGAGCTCTAATATCCTTAACATTTTTCTTTCTTGACATTTTTTATTATGTTTTCATAGAATTTAATTTTCAACAACTCACCAACTCTTACTTCTTGTGATCTGATAATTTATAGTGTTAATTTTCATTTCCGTCATTCGTTAATTTGATTTTAATATCTTGGATTATAACAAACAACATTAGGAATTACATTTTAGGTTACGCTTTAAAAATTAAATTACTTTTCCACCATCGTTACTAATGATTATGAACTTAAATGAAAATGTTCTAATACACATGTTCTTTTGCTAGTTCTTATGCTAGCTGTTGTTGGTATTTCTCATTATATGAGAGAAGTTTGAAAGGAAATTGTCCTCGATGCTGTTAATACATTGACATCATCGTTAACGGGGCTTCTTCAAAGCGGAAATTAATTTGCTATTTTCCCTGTATTGGATGTAAATTGTAGCAAAAAAAACACGAGATTCATTTCCCAGGCTGCATTCATTAGAGAGCAATAGATCGCTTCAAACTTTTCTCATACATTTTCTTCACGAACCTCTAGATCATTTATTTAAAAATTACAATTGGGACTTGTCACCATTAATTTATCTACTACAGTTAATTGCAATTCATTAATGTGTTTTCGAAATAAGTTAAAAGTTTCATGGGAAGAATTTATTTGGATTAATTTTCTTTCTTTGGAAGGTATTCTTGCGGTTTTTTATTGATTCGAAAATATAAAAGCAAGAATGAATTTTTTAAAGAGTGGTTGGAATAAGAAAAGAAATTCTTTCATATATTATTGGGGATGTGGACCAAGATTGCAAATTGAATACTTTCCAATCTTTACTCTTAAATGAAATTTCATGGTTTTTTTTCTTGTGTTTTTGTATTTGTGTGTTTGTCTTCAGGCAGTGATTTCGTTTTTCATTTATTATTCTGGTTTCAATGGCATCAATTATGTGTTCTTCTTGAAAAACTTTCAAACATAAATTTCATTAAATTGTTAATTGATGATTTCTGTTCTGTGATTTGTTCGTTCTCTTAACTATTTTTGCATCTAATGGATGACTCTTATAGGGCATATTTGTGTGATGATAATCATTATCTTTGTGCATTAATAATTATGCGTAATATTTTTTTCTTACCATTCGTTTGCTTTTATGAGTGAACAAAAGGAAATGTTATAAATACGTTTACGTTTAATGTTTCAACTTTACCTGCAAAAATCAATTTTGTCTTTCTTTATAAAAATGTTTCTATTTTTTGTTCTTTTTCTACGAGCACACATTAAAAAACGGAAAAAAATATTAGATGCATAGAAATGTTTTGTTTTCCTAGTTTACGTGTAACTTTTCTGCATTTTAATGTTAACAATATTTTTTTGCCTTCACAACATATGTGAGTCAAGTTTTTTCTACCCTTTTTGAGAATGGAGACTTCTCTTTTATTTCATTTTTCTTTTCATCATCTATTGTGGGAGATTATAAAATCGATAAAAAGATGTTTTTTTACGTTTTTCCTTTACACTTTCTGATTACATATTGCGACTATATGTACTTTCAGGAATGTTTCCCTTCATACCTCCCCCATCATCTCTTTAAGAGATTGGAAACTTTACTTTGTTGTTTAATCTCACTTTTATTTTTACTTCGTTTGTTGCTTATGTGATTTGAGCTTTTTTTCTCTACAATGTGCATGTTTCAATTTTTTTGCTTTATGATATCATTTTATTTGCGACTACAAAGTTGAAGGAAAATTAAGTGATTTCATACAGTAAATAGTAATAGACACAGTGTTTGGTAGATTAAAATATTATCATTCTTTCTTAGCCATCTTCAACTTGAGCTTAATAAAATTTATTTCTCGTTCTTCCATCTTCTAGATAAAGATTTAAATAGGGAACAAAAATTCAAATGTTTGAGCAAAGATTTAAAATGAGTTACCTACAAATGTTGAAAAATTTTATTTACTGATACTTTGTGGTGTTTTCTCTGTTCTTGATGTAATTATGTTTCGTGATGTTATTTCAAGCTCAAGATTTTGTTTATTGCTTAATAGCATTAAACTTTTTGAGCTAAAACTACTCTGGGATGTGTTAACTTAAAGCTGATACCATCAAGAGAAATTCAAAGGATAAAAATCTCTTCATTCGCTTTCAAGTTTGTCAGAATATGCGTGACAAATCATAAAACACATATTTACTCCCAGCTATGTTTTCTAAATCTAAACTAAAACTTAGTTTACCCACAGTTTTATTTTTAAAGAAGTTGAGAGAGAATTTAATCTGCTTTTAAAACAATGAATTTAAATAATGTTAGTTTATTGTTATACGCTTTCACCATTCTGCAATTGCATAACGTTCTGGTAGTAATCATTGGCGCTGCCGTTGACATTGGGATTTATTGTGCTACTGATATTCATGTAATGATTAACATTGTTGTTTGCATTATTCAGTGTGCTTGTTATACTAATGAACGGATCATTATTCAATTCCGCATCCATGACATTCATGCCGCCCATGCCGTTCATATCGTCATTTAAATGTATTTGGCACTCTTCATTATCATTATCATCGTCATCATCATCATCCATATCGTCATTTGGATCGTGCAAGTCGTCTATAATTCCACCACTGATACACACATGTGGGGGTGGGAGGTTAGCTGGTGCGGGAGGTGCTGGAGGAATTCTAAGTGACCCTGTGCTGATACCATGAACACTTCCTGATAAACTACTTTGCAAGTTGCGTCTACTTGAATTTAGACCTGAAATTTCATTTCATAAATGCGACTCTAAGACTGTGGAAAAGAAAAAAGTTTAGTTACCAGTAGCACTTGTTGTTGAGTCGTAATGCGCATTTCGGTGTAATTGCCTATGGTGTCGACGTTTTCTTTTTCGATGACAAAGGGTGCATAGGAGACAAGTTAGGAACGAGGCGACGGCTACCACTGAGATAATCAGAATCCCGTGATCTTCCTTTGGCGTTTCGGTTGTGCCTAATCATGTGGAAAGTGCATCAAGCATGTAAAAAGAAAAAATATGGAAGAAAATTGTCGAATGAGTTTCTGTCAAATCAAATTGAAAACTTAATCGAACGTGAAGCACTACAGAATCATGACGAGCGAGGCGAGGCGAGTTTTATGAATTTTCTGTTTGAGTCTCGTATTGATGAGAAGTTTGCATTGTGTGCTCTTTTTTTTGTTTTGTGTGCTTTTATAATATAAGAAATTCTAGATTTTTTCTTCATTTTTGTCTTTCTTGGTAAACAAACTCTTATTTATGTTTTAAGGGTTGCTTATCTACCGTCGAAACAAAAATAAAAATTTTGTTTCTTCTGAGGACATACAAATAAATGAAAGATAAGAAATGTTTTAGAATTTTGCAACAAGCATAGCACATTCACAAGACAGGTATTAAAGCAGGGAAAAGTTTCTTTCATTGCCAAATGTAATGATGAATAAAGTTTATTCGATATTGTAATTCCCTGAATGTCGAGTGTTGAAAGGAGAATTGTTAAAGTTTAACAGTGTGTCGAATAACTTTTCGTGCATAATAAACTCTAAAAGTCTTTTAAAACTTTAACTTTGATAAGAACTTCATTTCGACAAGGGAATTGCTGCTTTGTGCTATTCATAGCAGCAAACTTTTGAAACATTTCCGAGCTTAAAGACATAAAATCAAATAGCTGTTCAACATGTTCAGCAGGATATCGATTTTATTATTATTTTAAAAAAGATCTACATAAATTTATTTAATGTCTTTTAATTAAATTCAACTCGTGATGACAGTTGGTTATGCTAAGCTTATTTTTGTGGTAATTTTGAAACAGAAGCAAATAAAAGCAATGTTGACAAGTGCTGCAGAATGAAACTATCTACGTGCAAAGATGGAACTGTAAATAAATCATGGAAAGTATAAACGCCAGTGATTTTTCATCTACATGAAAGGAACAAAACGATTTTTCACTACTTGGTGTTAAACTCACATGTTCATTGTCAGTAAAAATTGTCTTTTAAGTCAATCACTGTATTCAGAGAGTGTGTGTCTAAATTTCTAGAGTTTCTTTTTAAAATTTAACTATGATATTTGCTGGTGCCTTGTTACGCAGTAGAATTTTATAATATCGGTGGATAACCCAATGGCAAGCAAGAAAGGAGGTCAAAAGGTGATTTGGCAAGAGAAGATATTTTGAGCATCAACTGCTATCAAAATTATATTTGAGCAGATGCGACAATTCTGTCAATGATTAAAAGCTCAGAATTTTCTTTTTTTTTCAATTTTTAAGGATAGAAAAGGAGATTTTAAGAAAGGTGACAGTTAAAGGATGAAAGTTTTAGGCTTAAATTCTCTTTCATTGTTGAATGAAAATTGTAAGGAAAATGAAGGTTGAAAATGCTATGAGGATTTTGCTGCCATTAAAGTTGTCGCTTCCACCTGCGTTTATTTTTGTTCCATTATAATTTTCACATATTTTTTATTATAATAATTAAGTAGTGTTTATCCGAATATCAAATAGTTTAAAGGATAGAAAGAAAGAAAGAAGAAAAAAGAGAAGATAAGGAAAAATCAGCAAATGTTGAAGGATAAAACAGCCAAGTCAATTTTTTTTAATTAAAACGGAGAGTAAGGATGAACAAACTGAAGCTTTTTAAGATATTTTTCTAAGACAAAACAAACAATTGAAATCAGCCTTTCTTAAATAACATTTTAAACTTTAAATCGCTTTTAAAAAGCCTCAGATTAATGTTCAGAAGCTTAATAATAATATTCACAAGTTTGGCAGAAAATTTTGAATTTCTCTTTCATTTTCTCAAAAATAAAATAAAAATATCTGAGACAAATCTCAAAGAAATGGTTTTTCCTTTGTTTTAATGTAGCTTGGATTAGAAATAATAAAACTTTTTTATCTCCTTCCATTCACGAAAACAGTTTTCTGTTTGAAAAAATTATGAAAGCTTTTCTTCATTAGTTGAAATAAAATTTTCAGAAAATCCACATAATGAAAGAAAAAAAGAGATGAGAAATAAAATCTCCGTTTTCATAATTTTTCCATTAGCCAGTGAAGAAAACAAGCAGGGGAATCTAATTCCTTCACGAAATTACTTTAATATGAATTGCTCTTGTGAAATGTGTTAGGAAGCCGGGGTTGAAGTATTATTTTCTGCTTCGTTAAATTATTTTTCTATAAGCACTACAGAATATTGAATCTTGTTAAATGCAAAAAGAAAAAAATTGGAAGCTGGTAAGGAAATTGAGACGTGAAGATAATTTTAAACAGACGTTGTCATAAATGCCATAGAAATAAATAAATCAGTATTCTTATAATTTCCAGCGTCTGCCTTTCTTGCTAATGAAAATCATATGAGATGCTGTAATTTTATCGTGTACACTGTTCGTAAGCATCTTAGTATCGACTTCTTTCTCAATTTTCTCATCAGCAGCTTATTCAACCAAGACGGAATTTATTTTCATTTCATAAATAAATCGAAAGGGAAATTTAACTTATACAAAATATAATGTGATCACTTTTTCATCATCATAGCCGTCCCATTTTTAACGAACGGATCTTTTAGGAAAAAGTGTGTCATAAACGAAAGATAAAACGACGACAAAAAGAAATTGAGAAGGAAAAACGTGCTTCAGAAAGTTATTTTTATTGTGCTAGAAACGGAAATTTAATCGTTCAGGAAGGTAATTTTAAGCTTTTCATTCGATTCTTAATTAATTAAATTTAATAATGTTAGAGTTGAACAGTTTACAGTTTTTTTTTTTGCTTTTAATTTGTAATAATACAAAAGAACTGAGAATGAGAAAATCATACTTAAAAAAAAAGATTAAAGAAAGGCTTTTGTCTAAGAAAGAAACCTTGAGCTGTTTCGCTTTCATTGAATAATCTCATTATAGCCCAAACCCTTTTTGAAGCAGCTCAAACCTTCTGGAAAGATCTGCCATTAACTTAATTTATTTAACTGATGAAAATGAAATTGGAAGTCAACTGAAATAAAAGTAAAAGTATTCAAATGCTAAAAATCTTTTGTTATAAAAACAAAAACCAAACCCTTGAAGGAATAACTTAATAACTTTAACGCCCACAAAAAAAAGTTCCCTTAAATAAACCACAAAACAAAGAAAATAATAAAATAAATGAAAACTAAATAAAAACGATAAAAAATGAACTGAAAACCGTTCGACTCACTCACGACTCACAGTGCATTTCATCGCTATTATCGTCCGGACCACAATTCTTGATGCCATCGCAACGAAGACGTTCAGATATGCAATAACCAGAAACAAGACATTGGTAATGGTAAGTGGATTCGCACAATAATGATAGTGTTGAAGGCGGTCCAGTTCCAGAGTCTTGAACCTCAGTCCAAACGATTCGGAAGCCCTGTTCGAAAGTTTATTGTTGCGATTAAAAGTTAAAAAGTATACAAAGCGGAAATTTAGCTTACCTGTGCACCGATTGCTTTATCAGCGCTAGTGAAACTTACTCTAGCAGATTGTCCCTGTGTTATATATTGCCAATGTTCGTTCAACGCTTTCTCACCGCACATTTCAAGTGGTGGCAAGTCAGAGTCGGGAAGAAGCCAAAGCCTTAAAGCTGCAGCTGCACAACCTCGACCTATTGTTTAATCATCAATTATGACGTCCAAATAAAAATAAACCAGAACTTGAACTTACTTGCTGGATCACCTTCAACACCAAATAGCTCAAAATTAAGGAAAATTTTATAACCCGTTCGAGCTGTGATGTACCAATTGCAGGATTTTGATGCAAGACCTTTGCCAGGACCTTCATAATTTGAAGGATAACCCGGTGACGTTATTATTCCAGAATCTAAACCAGTAAAGTTGCCACCGCAATCTCCGAAAACAGATTTCGCTACTTCGAAAATATAACGAGCTTTAAAACCGCTAGCGACGTTCTCTTGATCTGTGTGCAACACAACACGAATCCCCACGGCACCGCGTGGGCTTTCGACGGGACCGGGGGCAGTGAAACCGCAATATCGACCAAGGAATCGATCGGTTCCATCTCGATACAACACATACATTTCAAGCCAATCTTCATAGCAAACAGATGTTCTAAATACGAATGAATGAATGAAAAGATTTTTGATAGATTAACAAAGCATGTCGAGATGATTAATTTTATAATCAATCTCACCCATATGCTCCACCTGTTGTGTTAGCATTGTCAGCTTTCACTTTAAAATGATCGAAAATTATCGTCACTTGCTCGTTGGGTGTCGCAAGGAAAACGAAAGAACAATTTGTATCGGATGGATAGTTGGAAGGATAACGTGGTGAATTAAATTCTCCTTTCTTCTTCGATGTGCTACGATAAGTAAAGCTACATGTCCCATCTGGCGCTGCTGTTCCTGGGATCTTATATTCCGTTTCAAACGTGTATTTTCCCTAATCATATTAAATTGATATTGAATGAAGAATTCAAGGGTTGATAAGATTGTGTAACAAGTACCTTGAAGCCTCTTCCTTGTAATTCTCCAGAGCTGAAGACCATCACTAATCGTGGCCCTTCGCTTATAACTGGATGCGGCTTTTCGGTTCCACAAAGTTCGTGATCGTATTTGTCATAAGCATCCATTGTCTCTTGGCCTTTCAAGTAGATTTTCAAGTATCCATCGGTGCAGTTTGAACTAATGGAAATAAACATTAATTAAACGTAACTCATTGTTATTTAGTAAAATTTATTAGGATTCCAAGTTTTCATTATTCAAACATTTCTAAGGCTTAAACCGCACGTTGAACAAGTTTTCCAGTTTAATAAACTACAACATGAGTCGAATGAAATTCTTTAGTTGGTAAATGAAGAATCGGAGCAGAAAAAGTTGGATTTCAGTGGTTTCTGTTAACCATTTTACATTTTCTTCTGCTTTGTGGATTATTTGAAAAGCATCTCACTGAAGTACTTTAGAATTCATTTCATTGAAAGCAGAGCTTGGAATTATTCACATCTTAAAATTCATTTTTGTTTGGAAATCTGCTATGAAGACTTTATTCTTACTTCTCTCTGATTTAATCAAACATTCTTCGAAAGGATGAAGTTGTTTGTTAAACGTTAAGCGCAGACAATTCAATACTCACTCGCTTTTTGGTTTGTGTTCACCTTTTGGAATATCAAATATTGAAAATTCTAATTTCACTCGTTCAAGATTTTGTGCATCCTGCATGCCGTAAATAAAATATCTACAGAAGTAATGAAGAGTGAAAAGAATAAATAGAAGTTCAACGAACTGTTCAAGTATGTAAATTTTACCTGCAAACTACTTTCGGTACGTAGGGAAATGGATAATTTGGCGAATAAACATAACCCGTTGATTCCTTTTTCGATAGAATTTTCTGATCGCATTCGGAGCCGCGAATGTGAACGCCATCGTTTTCGCCTAGATTTAAATATATCTCCCATAATCTATATAAAACGTGAACTATTTGAATAATACTCACGAATGAAATCGAGTTTTACGAAGCTCTCGCTAAATTCAAAGATTCCTTTAAAGCCACGATTTTGTGTATTTGCCGTACGTTGCAGTGTGAAGAAGTGAATGAAGAGATTTGATTCACTTGAATAAAGCACTAAATTCCTCTGCTGGCCACAATATGTTCCAATAACGGCTGAAGTGTTATCTATACCATCATGAACACGCACAATATCAAATGGACAGCTAGAAAGTTAAATTAGAAAGAAATTTTATGCATGATGAGAAATATTTATGAAAGGAGAAATGTCTTTGATTAAATTTTTATTGACAATTGCATTATCTTCATGAAAAAGAAATTGAATTAAATATTTTTGTGACGTAGCATTCTTGAATAAAATGAAATTTTAAACTTCAGTTATAAATCAAATAAAAAGCGTCATTGCCACCTTTTCTCGTCTCTTTCCACCAACTCGAATACATTTATAATCTCTCATAACGTGTTCAAGCTGTCAAAACAAGACCAACAATAAACTGTGAGAATGATTTGCTGTTTCTACTTTTTAAAGCAACCAACCCTATGTAGTGGAATGTGCTTTTGCTTCTGACAGATTTTGAACACAGCATGGCTTTGCTTAAATCTCAACTTGAGATGAAATTTATTAGATGATGAATTCACTATACCGACGACTGCCACAAATGGGTTTTCAAGTGAAGAATTAACAGGATTGGATCAATGAAAATGAACTTACTGTGGCCCACCATAAAAGAGATCGAAATCTCGAAATTCGATTCGAACCCTTTGGCCTGGCTTGCCAATGAATTGATATGTGCACGACATATCTTTCGGATAGGCACCGGGATACGTTGGTGAAACTAGAAAACCTGAACGTTTATGGGCAAAATTCACTACGTAGGAACAGGGAGATCCCATAACTGGCTGACCAACTTCATACTCGGCTGTGAATACAAATTAATTCATTATTTATTCATTCCATCAGTGTCAGCAAAGTGTCATAGCCTTACATTCGTTAATAAATGTGTAACGTCCTTCAAACAAATCTGGTGATGTTTCATTCTTGCCAGTATAGAACGAGAGTGCAATTGCACGAAACAGTGAAACACGACGACGTGGTGGAATCGGTCCACAATAACGACCACCAAATGGAGAATTTATGAGCTCGGCTGGATCAGGTGACTGCACTTCAGCATAGATATCCATATATTCGAGACCGCATCTGAAAATAAATGATGCAACATTATCATCATTTGTTATGCAAATTCTCATAAGAGTCAAATGTGTTGTGTGGGTGAACGAATGAGCGTCATCAAATAAAAAAGTGTTTAAATAAATGTTTCAAATATGCATATTTTAATATATGTTTGCTTTTAAAACATAACTAAATTCAAGATTATGTTTATTTTCATTCAGGATATTTGATGTGTGTGTTTGTTTGAAAAGTATTAAATCAATCTTACCCTGGAAGTTCTCCGACAGCAGCTCCACTGAAAATGATTAATGAATGTCAAAATTATAACTTGAAGCACAAATCAACGCCATTAAAACTCACTCTGGTGGTGTTCCTCTTAAATTAAAAGCTGTAAAAACGACATCAACTCGCTGACCTGGGCCGGCTAAGAAAATATAGAGGCATTGTCGCGAAATATTTGTAGGATTTTGTAATGATGGCGCAGTGAAAGTTCCGTTCTGCGGACCTCCAGCACGCGACACAAATGTTTGATCACATTCTGAAAGAAACGAAAATATTTTCTGTTATTTTAAACATTTCAAACATTTTGAATTGTTCAAGTTTCTGACTTTTGTTAAAATTCTTAAATTTCGGTGAGTAAATGTGGGGAGTTATCCTAAACACATATTTATATTCTCATGTTAGACATTTAGACTCTCTACGAAGCTTCATAAGCAAACAAATTTCAATTAAAAAACTTTTAAATTTCCTTCCCCCATAATAGCATTGGTTGAGTTACAAATGAAAATTTTTTTTGTATTTATCATGATGAAAAGCATAAAATGGAAGATTTTTAATTTCCTCTAATAAAACAGAAAGTTATGCTTTTTATAAGATTTTAACAACACATACTTGGTGCCTTTGTTGGTCTCGACAGAGGCTCCAAATTCTCGATCAATGTTATCCTAGAGCGCGAGACTAGTGACGCATCATTGGACGCCACTGTCGAGCCGAGAAGAGAGAATAAAGAGAAAAAGAAAAATTCATTAGGCAAAAGGCAAATGAAAGAGTGCTGAAAAGTCTACACAATGATCTATCTTCTATAATATTATCTACAGTGCAGTGCTTGTTTATATTCAATTATTTAATAAAAATTGATTATCTATCTAAAAAGTTTTGAAATACGATTTGAGTTTGAGAAGTTTCTATTTTTCAACTGACATAGTTTTCAATAAATAAATGAGTTGATCAATAAAACATTCAAATGGAATAAAATATAAGTGATTCTCTTGAATGTTCTTCTGAAATAACTTAAAAAGCTTTTCAGAGTTCTTTCGAAACATGAAGTCATACTAAACCTTTATTTTTATATTAAGTTTTATGCCTTGAGTAGCAAATTGTGACAATTCATTTTATTACAGATGCATAAAACTCAAACATCGTCATTCGCCATGATTAACAGCTTTAATTACCACTTTAGATGAAATGAAATGCTTATGGAGATATTTTGCCTTGAAAACTACACATTTTTGCCTCCCTGTTCTTCAATTGCATGCGCTTGACCTATTTTACACAAACATCATCGAAATATTGTTACAAACTAGGTTGAAACGAATGTGAAGTGCTTCTCTGACAACACTTTTTACTTTGATTTATTTTGCTTGTGTTCATGGATGTGATGTAGGAAAAATGCAAAAACGACAGTGATCAGAAAGCAATGGGGAAAAATAAATTCAAATTGGAGATGGGGAAGCTCCACATGGGGAGCTTCAAATTATGCATGCATAATTTTAAGTTACTCCGGCCGGTGTGGAGTTTCCGACTGTCCATGGACCTTCCGACTGTCCATGGACCTTCCGACTGTCCATGGACCTTCCGACTGTCCTTGGTCTTTCACTCACTCTCCCACACGCGCACCGATCGTCCTATTCAAAAGAATTCTCGGAAATACTCTAGAAAGAATTCTCAGAAAAATTCCTGATAAGAATTCTCAGAAAAATTCTTGATAAGAATTCTCAGAAAAGTTAACAAAAAAAAAGTTACAGACAGACAGACATACAGACAGACAGACAGGGTTGAAAGGCGACGGAAAAATGGAAGTCCATTTTTTCCACTTTTCTCGACGTTTCATGCTATTTTAAGCATATTTAAGCAAAAAAAATTTTCCAAAAAAAAATGTCGAATACAATACGGTGACCTCACCAAAGGTGGGCCTCCGTAATAAAAACTAGCACAACTGATCTAGAAAATAATCAACCCTTCTCTCATTGATGTTTTCTCATTGGAGACTTCAAATCTTCAAATTCTATGAATAAATCTGGGCTGGACGTCTCGACCTCTAAGAAACATTTATCAATGTGTGTGCTTGTGTGTTATTCAGAAAGCAGCAACTTAATTTGGATTATCGATTTTCAGCCACAAAAAATGACAACATTAAGAAAAAAAACTTTTTTGTTTGTTTCTCCTGTAACTTCAGTTGCGACTTTTTATAGTTTTCTTATAAGCTATCTACCTATCCCGAGAGACTCTTATTTTCTCAGTTAAACCGACATGTTAAATTTTTAAAGCATCGTAAAAGAAATGTCGCAATTTTATGTCGAATGTTTTTTCTTAGCTCGTAGCACTCAGTTTATGTAAAGCTTTAATGTTTCCATCTTAATGGAAATGAAAATTGCAAGACACCCTAAAGATTTCTGTTATAAAAAATTCAAAGCAGAGGAAGAATATGGAAGGTAATGTACTACGGTTAATAGTTTTAAGGTGTGTTAACTTAAAATATGCGAGATGAGAAGTCAACCATAATCTTCTTACTTATTAACATATCTACGGAAGTTCTTACAAACGAATTCTTCTGCTCTACCTTTCGAGCTTTAATTTCCGCCCACGAAATTTTCTATTCAATTTAAAGTCATGACATTCAATGAAGCTTTTGTAACTTCCAAACTTCCACATCATCAAAGACATTTCATATGATGAGAAAAACGCTCGTAGAATTTCAATTAATTCGACAAACTCGTAAAATGTTTTTCCTTTCATTTGTTTACTTTTAGCGAACTTGAATGAAAGCATCTCCATAATAATAGAATTAATGAAAAAGTTTCCAATCGTTAGATACTTCTTCAACATTAAATATATGAATGTATCTATGAAATGTACAAAGAACATCGCCCTTGTTTTTCATAGAAGTAAAAATGCGTGTTTGGTAGTTTGTAACTTCCCATCCGATTTTTCATTAATTGAAGGGAAAAGTTTCTTTTCATAAATGTGTCGGTTAGTGAAATGCTCTTGAATCATCACAAATAACAATTTCTTAGAAATTCAAGGCACGATCAGGAAATTTCTTAATTCCCTTTCTCTTTTGATACTTTCTTTTTTATCTCAGCTTCAGTGAGTAAATTCTTGGGCAAATTGAAGTTTTCCCATCATCTATTTTTCTTTGCAACACATTCAAAAAAATCATTGATTAAATGTTGACACATACACGCGTTAAGAACGAAATGAGCTATGTGACATAAATCGGTGATAACGGAAGATTGCAGAATCGATAGCTATTTAAGATTATAAATGAAAATAAGTTATTGATTGAACTATAAAATTTCGATAATTTATTTTTCGAGTATAGTGCGCACTATAACCGATTTTTTGAAAAATAATTAAATCATTAGCTTTGTCCCCCTTCTCAAAATCTTTCCAAAGTTTTATCCCCTTTATTATTATAAAAAACCATACAAAGAGACGAATATAAGATAATTTAAATTAATTCAAAAAGCGATATAAAGCAATGGCAAAGAAAACATACGACCTTTTATTTAAACTTCTCTTAATTGGGGTAAGAAATTCATAAGAAAAACATAAATTGCATAAAACATGAAGAAATTATTAATTTAATCTGATGATTCACTTGTTTTAGGATTCCGGTGTAGGAAAAACGTGTATTCTCTTTAGATTTAGTGACGATGCATTCACTTCTACATTTATATCTACAATAGGTGAGAAAAGTTCCTTCTGATTATTGCAAGCAATTTGGGCGGAGTTTTCCGGCTTCTGTTACAAAATTTATTCAAAATCTGATATTTTCTATAACATATGACTCATATGACTAAATATCTTGAAACTTTTAGCCTTGAATACATCAAATCCGAAGCATTTTCACTTTAAGAAATCGTTTTCACATTGTGATTTTTTTCAGGAATCGATTTCAAGATCAAAACGGTAGAATTAAGAGGAAAGAAGATAAAATTGCAGATATGGGATGTAAGTTGGATCAAAAGTAATTCCTTTGTTTAAATTATTATTTCATTATTCAACTTTCTTATTTGAACAGACAGCTGGACAAGAACGTTTCCATACAATAACTACGAGCTATTATCGTGGAGGTAAGTTAAATAAAGCATTTCAAATTGCAATCAAAAGTTTATACTTTTTCTCTACTAATTTAAAGCAATGGGAATAATGCTGGTTTACGATATAACGAATGAGAAGAGTTTTGAGAATATAGTCAAATGGTTAAGAAACATTGATGAACATGCAAATGAGGATGTTGAACGGATGATTCTTGGAAACAAATGTGATATGACTGACAAACGTGTTGTCAACAAAGAACGAGGAGAAGCTGTAAGTAATTTAGGAGCTCCTTTGATAAATTTATTTTGATTGTATGTTTTAAAATGTTTAGATTGCAAGAGAGTACGGAATACGCTTTATGGAAACATCAGCCAAAGCCAACATTAACATTGAAAAAGCATTTTGCGAGTTAGCAGAAGCCATTCTCGATAAAACTGCTGACAATGATAACAATCCAGAAAATCAATCAATCGTTGTTGATCGAAAAGCACAAGACAACTCTTCCGTTTACAAGGGATGTTGCGCGTAATCCAAAAACTTAAAACTTGAATACTTTTTTAATTTTGAAAACGACGACAAGTGCAACACTTAATTGCTTTCGCCATCGAATAATGAATGCAGTTCAAATCAAATGAAATTTATTCCAAATTTGAAGTTCGTAATAATAATTCAAAGCCGCAATTCATTTATTCTGTTCAAACGTAACAAATATTTGTAAGGAATAATGTATATATAAAAAAAGCTTAATTAAAATTATAATCGTATATTGAGATTAACTGGTTTTGGTGGTAAAGTTTTATAATTCATCATTGACGACAGAATTGATTAATTTTCCAATGATTCAATGGAATTTAATGAAACAAATTAAAGTTTATTATGATTCCAAATATGAATCCGATGTTCATTGTTTACAGAATTGAATATTTGTCATTCGTCTCATAACTTGGCAACAAATGAACATAAATTTTATATGTAGCATGATTTATGTGAATTTATGTTCATTTTGCGATGTTTAACCTTCGATCGGAATAAATTTACACTCTCATGAGAGTTAATGCATATAAAACATCTTGTAATTACATCAATTGCGTTTCACTTAATTCTCTTTCGATATTGAAATAGCACTTTACGAATGAATGTTTCAGATGACGATGATAAACTTTGACACTCGTTCGTATAGAAATAAACATTGATTCAACCTTGATTCAGAGTTTTGATTGAAAATGTAACGCGATTGCTACTAGGTGAATAGCAAATCTCTAACATTAAGAAAATATTTTTGTTGCTTGGCAAGTAAATGGAAACTTCGGAGACTTTGTTCAGAAACATCAACAAAACGCCTAAAGTTTGTTAAGAGGTGATGCTTGAAGTTGCTTCTAAGTAGCAATTTTATATCATTTAATGATCATACTCACATACCGTTGCCTCATGTTGGTCTGATGATGCTTGTTCAATCATAAAACTATTCATTTCACTCTTTTATTCTTTGACATTTTTGGCACATTGCAAGATTTGTGGTTGTTGAATATTCAATAAAATATTTTAATACTCATTCTTTGGAATGTCTATTTCTTATTATAGGATTCTCGTAGGATCAACATTAATGAATTGCAATTAAGTCTAGTCAATAAAGTCCTCGTTAAAGTCAAAATGTAATAAAATTTAATGAAATGATACGACAGCTTACATTTATGCTTAAGAAAGAGATTTTAATGACACTACTGAAGATATTCAACATTAAACAATTTGTTAAATTAGGTAATATACGATAGAAGACGTGAAGTTTTTAATAGATATCGTTATATAATTAATTTGAGAGGATTTTAACTTTGTCAGTCATCGAATGTTAAGATTTTTTATCCATTTATGTACATTTGTACAGGGTGCTTTATGACTTGAAGTTGTGACATCGAAACTATCCATTAACAACAGTTTGCTTTAATTATTTTATGTATCTACCCACGATTAGACAAAGTTCTACAAGAAAACTTTCCACAGAAAATACTTAATTTTCTTAACTTAATTAGGTAATATATATTTTTTAAACTTCTTTCATTAGCTATGATTAAAAGTACAATTTGAATTTTCCACATTTCTTGAAGGAGGAAAATATCCATCGAATGTTACATTCTAGATTAGCTCGTCGAAATAAAAATGAAATTATTAGGATGAATAAAACACAAAATTTTTATTATCTGTGTTAGATGTAAAGCTCAAAAGAATCGTTTTCAATACCAACAGAGAAACTTTGAAATGAAATTCGCTTCGTCTTCAGAAAATATCTACTTAACAAACAATTAAATGAGAAATTAAAGAATCATATTTCACTTGAAGAAGCATGAAATTAGGTTTGAAGAATTGTTGTTTTCGCGTTATTAATGCTACAGACCTTCACAGTTATCATTCGTTGGATATATTCATTTGAGAAGGTTTTATAAACAAAAGTTAACCTTTAGGTTACCAACAGTGAAAAATTTCTTTCATAAAAAGGTTGTTAAATGTTTTCATAAACTTTTCCGATTTTTTTTTAATTAATTCCTTCAGGCTGAGTTTCAACATCTTTTAAAAAAATTCCTGCGGTTTATGTTAAAAGTTAAAAGAAAAGTCGAGGCAGATAAAAGAAAGAGATGAGAAAAGTTTCGATGGTATGATTAAATGAAAAATGATATGTTGAACAATTATTTGGCTATTCTCTAGAATAAATATCTAGTTACGGTTTTCGATCGTGACTGCTTCGGGAAAAAAGCAATCTCAAAAGTTTCTTTCTCTGTTGGCTTTTTTAATTCTTTTTCTTTCTTTTTGGAAGAAAAGATGCCTTGAAGCAATCTGTTTACATACCGTAAAAAAATAAGAATTAATTAATGAACCGTTGTAGCATTTATAACGAAAGGAAGATTTTATAAACAAACGCAGAAATTATCTAGTAATTTTATGAGAATAATCAAGAATATCTAAATTATCAAAAGAAATTAAGATTTTTCATTAAGCTTTGTAATTTTCATTTAATACTGTCATGGAAATGTCCTTTTAAGGTCAAGAGATTTTCTCATTTTATTTCTTTTAAGACGATGTTAGAAGATCTAATAAATTAATTCTATCAACAAACAACACTAATTGATAGTTTCTTAGTCTATAATGCCACGTTTATCTTTTAATCGGATCATTCTCACCCATTTCTAAACAAGATTCAAAGCTTACTTTAAACAACGTTTTGAATTTCTTCTTTTTTGTCATTATGTTAAATAAAATTGGTTAATATTGAAATAGCTTCTTTAATTACTCGTCACTCAACTTTTCAAAAGAGATAAATGAATTGTTAAAGCTCTCATAAACTCCAACTGTTCCAGTGAATGATCGATAGCAAATTGAATATTTATTGAAATCTAATAAAATGTGTAACAACACTTCAATGTCACTTGGCTCAAGCAATCTTTTCGAATGAATTCATTCAATGAAAGCTATTTAATGAATCTGAATTTTTTTTATCGGAAGAACAAAAGAATTGGTCAAATCGACATAATTAGAAGATGGATAAAATGATAATCAATTAGTCTGATAAATGAATGTTTGAAAGTGTCTGTTCAAGTCAGTTGTCATAGGATTTCAATGCTGTTATCTCTGTTTTCCGCCTCTCATCATATTCTGTGTGTTGTTTGACACTGACTGCCATCAAATTTATTTACATAATGGATCTCAAACTTTTTCAAAAGCTTTTGTTTTTCCTTTTTAAAACTTTTCATTTTCACCAAACTGATGAATGTTATTCCATTTGTGCTTGATTCCTGATGTTGTTTCTCTCACTTTAAATTTTCCACTACGTTCAAACAT
Organism: Clunio marinus; assembly: GCA_900005825.1. Taxonomy (NCBI): domain Eukaryota; kingdom Metazoa; phylum Arthropoda; class Insecta; order Diptera; family Chironomidae; genus Clunio; species Clunio marinus. The sequence goes on along the minus strand of CVRI01000065.1, from coordinate 487,949 downwards.
TTCATAATTTCTCCTTTTCATATTATGAGGAAATAATTTAAAAATTTTTATGAATTTATGTGAACTTTTCTCATCTCTCGTATCCAATTTTGTATCCAGAATGTTATCAAAACAAAACAAAAATGCTTTGGAAGGGTTTTTCCTTCTAAAATATCAGCTTTCAGCACTTTTTGAATTTTAAACGAATTTACGAGATTTTAATTTATCAACAATTTTCTTCCTCGAGCATAAAATGCTCTAGTGAAACCTAACAACTGGGGGGCCTCGGCTATCCATGTTCGTTGACTGTGCCGAAAGGCCCCAACTGTAGTTTATCTCACTTTGGCTCTCCCATTGTTTGTCCAACGACAATTATGAGCACTATGAAGACGGCTAACAGCACGAGTATACAACAAATCGCTACTGCCACCATTGCACTATTACTCATTAAAGACCGGGTATTTAAAATCTTTGAATTGTGAAGAGATTCTTTATTTGAATGAGACTTGATTTCAGTCCCAACAGATATTGTGTGATTGTTGAATGAGTTGAGATTACAACTCTTGAAAGCAGGAACGAGATGATGCTTAGTATTTAGGAAGATTAGCGAAGAAATAGGAGAAAGAAATCAGAAAATGTTCGTCTCGATTCCTTCTGATTCTCATTTATGATCGATTTTATTTTTCAAATCATTTTCACTTACGATTATTAATTATTTGTTTATTTTCACAACAACCACATTGCGGCCATATTATTAATATCCACTGTTTTCTTTCTTTTCAACTAATCTATGTTCGATGTGATGCTTCATAAAATTTCTTTCAAAAGATGGATAAATCACTGTTCAATGAGAACTTTTGTAATCACTGTCATGCGATCGATTGAAAACACTCGAACCATTTTCGCCTTTTGCCATGCGAAGACATTTAATCGACATAGAATGTAATAAAAAGTGATATTAATAAAATATAAATTACGTTTTCGGAGTCAGCAGAGATATCGATTTATTGGTCATCATAGTTCTTTATACAACTTTCTTCCTTTTCAACTTTCAGATTTCCTTTCATATCCTTATCAACCGACAACCGAGAATAATAAATTTCTGAATACGTTTTTTATTTTTCTTATTTTTGATTTTGCCATCATAAATAATCTGAGAAATTTATTTTCGACAACCAAACAAGCATATAGCAAAACGTTCCCATGTCACTTCGTGAACCTACGTGAACTTGGAGAATTTAAATCTCACGTAGACATTCCAGAAAATTAAAAGTAAAAGAAGAAACCTGAAAACACGGGTCGACACTTTTTGATTGATTTAACAGTAGAATTTACTAAAAAGTGTAGACAGGTTCTTGATTGTTTAAAGACACCATTAGAAATATAATTCGCGTTTTTTCTGATGATACCCGCAAAAGATGTTTCGACAAACTGACACTTGAAACGATTCGCTATTCATTATCACTTTCTCGTGATTCGCAACAGTCCATGATTTAGCAAAGATGATTGAGAAAGGAAATGTTTTCACAAACTCTGACAGCCAGTGTTCGTTCAAATGAATATTGTAAAAGGTGTTCACAAATACTTAACATTATCTGTCATTCTTCGACGTTTCCTTGAAAGTTTTCTTCTTGAAGCTTACACAATATTAAGGAGGCTTAATATTCAGATTTTTAAAATTCTATTTGTTACTTCGAGCAAGCTGAGGTGATGAATATTTTATTAACAGGTACGAGTGATTAAAAGAAATAATTAATTTAAAGCTCTGTCAATTCTCACTTCATGATAAAGTAAAATTGAAAGCAACTCAAATTTTCTCTAAATTGATTTAAAGTAAAGTTTCTCTTGCCTTATTAAGTTCAACTCTTGACTATAGTTTTTCATCATAAAACTATGTCAAGTTATTAAAATTATCGTTAGCTATCTGCAACCTTTCAAAATATGTAATTATGAATCATTATAATTGATATTTTTACTTCCATCAACGAATAGAATATGGAACTCTGTACAAAAGTCTTGTTAAAAATTTATTGATTTATCGAATTATTTTAAGTCTCTTTTTCACCCTCTCTCCATATTGTATTTTCTATCTTCTTTTTCTGAATACTTATAGATATCTCTATATAAATACATTGAAGACTCTCTTTTCTATGTCAGCACTAAAACCTTATTTTTGATCACAGAGAAAAGTCATGACGCATCAAAAAAATGTATTTTCGAGCAGATAGACGATATCTGGATAGAATTATGTGGGCAGGGAAAACAAAATCATCTTCTAAAGATGCAGACAGTGCGGGAGGAAAATTCCGTGATTCTTTGTCATGGGCAATAATACCTTTTCCCTTTGAAGCATTCCATCAGAACTTGTAAAATTAGCGAGCCAATAAAATATAATGAGGCTGGTTATTTTTGACTTAAATGAATCCAAAAAAAATAATGAAAACGAGCGAAAGTTTCGTGGAAGTTGAAATCCCCAGGGTAAACAGCAAACAACCAGTAAAAAAGTAATTAATGCTGAAGTAGATTTTTTTTTTCTCTCTTACGGTTAATTTTGATCCGTTGAGGGTAGGATCTTCTGCACGGTTTAGTGGACCAGATAGCTGAGATATTCATGAAAAATAAATGAAGGTTTTTTTTTGCAACCATGCAAAGTATTTAGTCAACATTTTTCTCATCATACTTCATAACTTTCTTCATCGTCACTACGTTAAAAATTGTCTGAAAGTAAATTAAACAAGCCATCCAATTTTCATTCAAAGCTCTTTGAAGATTTTTGTCGCGATGTTTTCTCATTTCTTTCCTTTAACAAATTAGCTTTTCACACCGTACTGACAATTTTCATGTTGTGATAAAATCAAGAAGAAAATTATCACCTCAATTTGTCTGTTTATCCTCGTGAAGGGAAAGTTTTTTATACGATTTTGCATACTTGATTGTAACATCCGCTCATGCTTTTTAAAAGGTTTTCGTGTACAAAAATAACCCCGTGTTTGAATAACTTTTTCTATAATTTATCAAAATGTATTTTTTTTAAAAAATTCACATTGCTACAAGCTTGGCTACAAGTCACAATATTTTTCTCTCGCAATTAACCAACGTGAGAGGTGAGAATCATACGAATTGGTAAGGTTATAGACATGCCATTAGTCACCTGAAACATTTCCAAAAGCATTTAAATGTTAAACGTTTCAAGATTTTTCTGTAGTGTTTCTTCAAGGTCGTTTTACGGACAAGAAAGGCAGTTTCAGAACTAGAGCTTTACTTGAAGAAGAAGAATATAATCCTACAAAGCTTAAGAAAGGATATCTATGATTGCTCATGTGTGGTGAGATCGATAAAAAGGATCGAAAGAATTTTATATCGTGTTTGTTGGTCTTAATTGATTCATTTGCTTCTGACCTTTATAACCCTCTCTAATGTCCATAAAATTGATGCCAATTTATATTTGAGTAGATTAAAGATTTAGATTAAGAGTGAATCTTAAAATGGGTTCTAAAAAAGCTTCAAGATTTTGTTTCCTCAATATTTAAGAGATTCCTTATCATGATGGGAATTGCAAGATTAAAGGTGAAACTTTAATTATGATTTTAAAACCTTATTTGTTATCTCTTTTTTAAACTGAGCTTTAGAAAAAGATTTCGAAACCCTGAGGATTATTTTCATTCTTTGTTTTCTTCTTCTCTTCTTACATTTTCAGCTTTCGACTTTATTCCTTTTCTTAAATTCGCTCGTAAAATTCTTTAAATCTGAAGATAATCTTTCATTTTATCGTGACTTTTTCTTTCGAGAATGTTAATTTAAACATTCAAAATGAAACAGAAGCTAAAATATCAATAAAAGAGACTTTAAATTTGATCAGTTCATTGTTTTTGGTTAATGGTTTGGGAAATGCGTTCAATGTATTGTCAGGCATGGAGCTCCAATCAAGTTCGAATATTCCCACTTTGAAAGCTCACTCTTAAATAGAACATAAATCTCTAAATACTCTTATGCAACAATCACATGTCACAATTGACTCAATTTCTTGTGCAATCAACAATCGATACACTTTAAGAGTGTGAAATATCATATAAAGTGTCCTATTGAGAATAAGCTGCTACAAAACGAAAGCTCTTTACAAATATAAGCAAGCTCGTCAAATGAAAAGCTTCTTTCCTTGAAAATCATATGAATCAAAAGCAGATTGCTTGAAGATAAATTAAATATCTTTCGCCTCAGCAATTACGTGAACCTCAAACTTCATACATACTGAAAGTGTCAGTGGACTGAAGCATCAACGTGGAAAATGAAATCCGAGAAGAAGAACTGAGTGAAATATTCTTTTGCTAATCATGCTGTTCGCTTTCACTTAACTTTTCTGCTATTTGCCAACAGTTTTTTATGAGAAATGACGTCTGTACATAGAAAGAGAAAAGGGATCCGTTTACTTTTAATCTGTTTCACAGAATGTTTCGAGAAATGAGAAACAAAAGCCTAAGCTCGTTTTCTAGCCCGTTATGTTTATAACAAAACATGAGAAAATATAGAAAATTGTTGTGTCTGTCACTGACATTATACCATCAAAATCTGCTGTTGAACCCTCATAGAAATTCAAGAAAAAATGTTAAATTAAAGAGACTGAAAATCTTTTCTTCTCAGTTAAATTATGCAGCAACAATGGCAATAGACTAGGGTTAACAGATAGAAACAAGTTTTCCCTTTCTCAAGCTCATTTTACCTACATTTTATTATTTCTTTTTCTACCACCGTAAATCTTACAAGTTTAAGAAAAGAAAAATATTTTTCTGATTAAACTTCACAACATAGAATTTAGTTTAAAAGTTTAAATGAAGCTTCAAAGCTTTGGGGGCAAAATGAAATTGTTTCTTATTTAAGTTGTTTACAAACAAACTCATTTTGAGATCTAATAACAGTGATCAACCCTGAACAATTCATATGATGTCATAACACATAAATCTCCGCATTGTGGTAGGAGTGACGCTGTAGTTGTCTGAATAACTTGTTTTGTTTTGATTCCTTAAATGTTTATGTTTCATTATGAATTGAATGCTAATTTTCTCATTTCCTTTTGTTTTTGTCGATGTAAATATTTTTGTATTTCTTGACATGTTCGCATAGATTTTCGCTTAGAAATATATGTGAACGATGAACATCACACCACTAAATACAAGAAAGCTTTTAGTAAAAGCTCTTATTATACCACGAATTATGTATTGCAGTAATATATTTCTAGGATGCAATAGAAAATGCTGGGCAATAATTGAGAAAACATTTAACTCGTGCATTAGATACGCTTTTGATTTGAAAAAGTATGAGAGAATTTCCAGATATAGAAATGAAATATTAGGTTGTCCGCTGGAAAACTTTATTAAATTTAGAGCGTGTCTTTCTATGTTCTATCTTCTAAAGAATAAATTTCCTCAATACTTATATTCTAATATTACTTTCCCTAGATTTCCCAGAGGACGAACATTAAGTCTTCCAGCTAAAAGAAATTGTCGGCAGCTTGATAATTCTTTCTTTTGTATGGGAGTTCGCCTTTGGAACTCATTACCCTCAGACGTTAGAATTCTTGACTCTACGGTTGAGTTTAAGAGACAATCTTGGTTGCATTTCGCATCGACATAATACATAAACATTTTCCCTTCCTCATATTCCAATTTCACCCTTTCCTTTTTCTTACAGAGATGATGACGAAAGACTGGTCGATGACAAGCGACGATGTTATCAGATTTTATAAACAAAATTTATTTTTTTTTCTTTAAAACTTTCTACGAAATTCCAATAAGAATACAACGGTGTATATGAGAAATTTTCCTTCATTTGAAGAAAATTGAAAAAGAGCGAAGCTTTTATTTGTACACCGAATGAGCATAAACAATAAATAAATAAATAAATAAATAAATTCATCACCCTAAATATTTATTTCACGTACATTTCAAAAGCATGGAAGAATCTCACGATGAAATTTAAACATGTTTCCAAACAATAAATTTTCAATTTTCTAACACGAATCGTCAGTGATAAATTCAAGCATGAAGTTTCCAAGTCAACCTCGTTTTACTTTAAATGATCTGTGTAATCAGTCGCCTCACAGAGCTGTGACAAAGAATGAAAGAATAAAGGAAATTGTAAATAATGTAGCGCAATAAATAATATTCAGCATAATATCAAAGATTGGAAATATTCATTGCTTCGCTTTACTATGACTATGACTCTTGAAACGAAAGCGGGAGAAAAGATCCTGCTCTAACTTATTTAAATCTTTTTTTCTGCTTTTTCGTCCCTTCTTGTGAGCATTCCAATCAGATAAAAAAGTTATTATTCATTTTCTAACCGTGGAAAAGCAAAAAGCTCAAAAACAGCTCACAACAATTTTTCTTGTGTTTAACTTTAACAGTAGCCCATGAGAAATCGATACATTTAGTGAAAAAGCACGGCAGACATAAACTTTGCTTCATGGTATGTCTTTTCTTTCTATGATAAAACGAGTCAGAACGAGCGGCAAAGTCAATAAGAAAACGACAAAAAATGTCTTTGAATTATGTACGCTTTTCCTCACTCTTCCCCACCAATTTCAGTATGAAAAAGAAATGTGATCCGATATAAAGAAAAAAAAAAGTGTTTTTATTCGTAGTCATAAATCTTTTCATGGTCCTTGCTAATTTATAACCAAATTCACATACAAACACACACGCAACTTGTTTATATACATACACAAAAGCTTGAATTTTAGTTGGAGAATTTGACGACATTAAGTTTCCCTATTTTAAATCGAATTTTTTCAGTTTCAAATTATAAACATTGATCATTCTCGTGAATGTCTTTCATCTGAAAGTTTTTGTAATAAAAAATAATATTTTTTTGATAAAAATGGCGTTAAATGACCCAAGAAGCAAATCAACATAAAAATCACACGACATGATGGAGACAATAATATTGCGCTATTTACTAAAATAAATTCCCAAATTTACGAGCATTAATGTTGATGTACATAAATATTTTAAAAACATTACTTCTTAAAACAAACTTACAAGCTCTTTACTTTCAACTAGATAAATTCTTTTCTCGACAAAATCAGAATTTGTTTTGTTATCAGAGAGCACATTAAACTTTTTATATGAAAGGAAAACTCTTTTTTTATTGTAATCGCATTCTATTCTAGTTTTATTTCTTTTTCTTGTATAAAGGGAAGCGCACCCTTTCTTATAACATTGAATGACAGGAAAACGCTTACAGCACATTATGGAAATTTTGTGGAAAAAAAATTATTATTTTTTATTATAATAAATATATTTTAATGTCGTTTTATGAACACGTTACACTCTTGTTACGCTTTTCAAAGGTGGGAGAGGTAAAGAAAAGACTTTTCTGTTTTGCATTTTTCCCTTAGGAGTAAAAGAAAGCAACATGAGAAATTCAGGAAAAAGTCGAGAAAAGATAACAAAGTGAAGCGGAACTGAAACTAATGACACGCAAGGCTGATAAAAATTGCTTTTGCTTGGGAGACCGTTAATAATAAGAAAAAGAATTAACTGACAAAAGTGACAAGCAAAAGGAAAGTGAATAATTTTCTGTATTTTGCGTCTTGTCTCCGTTCTTGATTGTGATGGAAAGGTATTAGACAAAACACTTTTGTTTTCTTTTGATCGATATTAATTACAGCTATGAAAAGAAGCAATTTTAAGTAACACCAAAATGATGCGATGAGATTCCTTTTCTTTCATTAAAGCTTTACGTTTTAAATGCGAAAGTAGCATAAGCAGCATTCTGACGTATGTATATCAAAGAGTGCTTAATCTTTTGACATTGACTTGGAAGTGGCTTAATGGTATACGATAACGTACAACATATATTCATTGCAAATTGTGAAATTGTGGTACTTGATGCTTAGTGAACCATGCCGAATCACCTATAAATCTGTCACTTTAACATTTTTCTCTCCACTCTTATCTGCATTCTTTAGGTTACAGAGAACTTTTTTTACTTCTTTTACCATATTTCTCTATTTTTCTTCGATTTTGGAAACCTTAATCTTTTATCCAAATAAAGTTATCTTACATTGCTTTCGTTCTTTCCATCTCAAGAGTGTAATTGCGAGCGAGATTTGTTGCTAAACATTAGTCATCTGAAGTAATGGGATATTATTGTCAAAGTTTCTTCTTTTTTTTGCTGGTCCTCAGAGTGAGCTTTCTGAGTTAAGTATTCGATTTTTATTTCGGTTAGGATTTCATTTCATTACTCAACTAATTATCTTTAAATGCCTTCTCGAAATGTTTTAGCATTGATGACTTGCTTAAGGAAGTTTTCAAGATGTGATTAGCTCATTTGGAATGAAATCTGTTGGGTGGTAGAGTAAAAACCAAATCACTTTCTTGCTTTAATCAATCAATTTCATTTAGCAATAAAATAATTTTCTTTCTTTTTTTGTTCATTTAATTATCCGAAACAAGAAATATTTTCACTTCCTTATTGATTCGTTACATAACTAACAGCAGACAAGTTTCTAGTTATTTAAATACAATGAATTTCAATTTAATCTTGCTTTTAATGTCGTTCAATTTAATTCAGGCGAATACAGTTTTAAGTGAGCAAATTATTTGTTCATTAATTGGGTGAAATTCTCAATTGATGTATGTAAAATTGTCGAAAACACTCAGTTTTATGTTTTAAAATTTTGAAAAAAAATCATAAATAACAAAAAACATGACTTTTTATGTAAATCATTAATTTATATTTTCCATGTTTCGAATCAAAAACATGATGAAATCGTAGCATGAGTTCTTTCCAAACTTTCATTTTAAAAGCTTTTAAATGTTCTACTAACTCATCCGATTGTAAATAACTTGAGCACAAAAGTTTTCACACAACTTTCAACACATCACAATTTATTTACGGTTTGATGTGGTAAATCGCTGATAATCTAATTTCGTGTATTGATTTTTTTAACTTTATTTATGCATCATTCATAAGTGGGGAAAATTGAATAAATTTTCTTCAAATACTGTCAAATTGACCATTTTCGTTTTTTGTCATTTTCCCAAATTTATCTCGTGATGAGAAATAGGAAAATTTTAAAGAGTTCCTCGAATCGATTAAATTGTTATTGATATTATTTCGGTAATTTATCGAAACCGTTTTAATGAGAACTTTAAGAATAAACGCAATAAAACATTCATCACACTGCTCGTTTGTTCGATACTCTTGCAACACACAACTTACGATATTGTTTATAATAATGAAACGATCAATAGTTGGAAATAACTTCTTAATTGTGTTATTAAAATTCTTCATTCATGTCGATGTGAGAGTCTGTTTAGTTTCAAATTTCTCAAACTTCCATGAATATATTTTCCGAGTGCTAAAAGTATTTAAATGGAGTCTTGTTAATGAGTCTTTAACACTTGTTATGAGAGAAATTATTTTTTTCTTTGAAGTTTTTTATAGCGAAATTAAATAACAAAAATCGTTTTTTTTCGGTAAATTAAAGTTAATAAAAATTGTCAATTATCATACGAATTATGATTACTTAATTTCCAAGTTCAACATTAGCATTTCTTCTAAATATTCGAGAGTGTTACAAAACCACAATCCCTTTCGGTGTTTTCCGTAAAGCCTGCCAGTGTTCAACAAATAAAAATTCATTTTGAATGGAGTAAAGGTTGAAAGGAAGAAGTTTTATTAAAGACATACGATGAAATGTTATAAAAAGAAAATCTCTGCTTTGATAGGACGATAATTGCCATTTGCATAAAATATTATTGAGTCTTCCATTACTTTGATATTTACATTTCAATTAACTCTTTTCCGTTTTTATCAATTCGCTTTCCTCTTTGTGAAGTTAGCTTTCACTTTATATTGATTAAAAGAATTTCCTTTCCACTTTACACTTGAACTTTAAATGATGATTAGAAGTCACGGCACGGTTGATTGAAGTTTGACGATCTGTTATTATGCTAAAGAGCGACAATTTTCTTTCATTTAATTTTTTTTTCTTAAAGCACCAAAAACCGAGAAACGCTTTGAAAAGCTTCCAACAACACGTGCAAAAGCAATATTCGGTAATTCACTGGAGTTTTTAAATTCGAAATGTTTTCAGCTTGGCCGACAATCATCGACTGATGGTAGCATTAAGATAGATTGAGAAAATAGAAGAACATTGCGCCTGTGTGTGTTTGTGTGAGAGTTCGGAGAATATTTGCACGGAAAATTACAGTTTTTCATTTGAAATCTTCGGCTGCTAGGGCTGTTCGGAATATGTATCATCATCATCATCGTCATCATCAACTGAATTTTCAATTTTCTCACTCTCACAAAATATTTTTCGTGCTTCGTAAAGTTACACTTGATCATCATTCGGGTGCCTGGAGAGACGCACACCGAAGGAAAAACTAGTGCATAGGAAAAATTCTTTGTCATTGAACTCAACTTCTTATTTCATTTCATCATTAAATGTCATTATCAAGTCTCTTCGGTTTATTTTTTCACTCGTGTCAAGGTTTCTTTATCTTTTCTTACCTTACCGGATGTCGCTACATAAAATGGATTTTTTTACTAGTGTTGTTGTTTTATTTATGATCCTTAGATTGAACTTGTAAACACACATACCGAATTTTATCATACATATTCATGCAGCAAAGATTATAAGTTTTTAAGACTTAAAAGCCTTTTTTTCTTTTTCTCAATAGCTATGTTGTGAACCAGCATCATGCCTCATGTGTAAGTAAAAGAAAATCTTACGTAACGGCTCCTTAATTTCCAAGTAGAATCTCAATTCGTTCCCAACGTTTCAGCCTCAACTCAAAGATATAGAAACTCTCAAAATAATGAAACTTTGTAATGAATTTTCTTTTGTTTGTAGCGATGTAGAAATTTTCAATAACAATCAACTCAAGACTATTTCTTTTGGAGAAGTTCGCTAACTTCATATTTTTTTCTACAAAAACACTTTTTTGTGTTTCGCTTTAAATGCAAATTTACTTTTTTTATTTCTTTCCTTTATTTTTGTTTGCCACCAATGTTTACCTTTTTTTGCGGGTGGAAATTTTCTATTTTCTTTGAAGAGAAATTGAAAATGCTTTTTAAGCTGATTTTTTTGCGGTTCACAATCTTGTAGATTTTTTTTGCAATATAAATGCTCATATCAATTTGTCTGATGGTTCATCAGCTTTTAACAAAATTGTAAAGATGAAGATTCTTGGCACATTTCACACTCAGATGTTTGTTTATGTAAAATGTTGATGTTATTATTCATTGTGCTTTTTCATCATAACTGGGAAAAAGTTTAATGGTAATTCACTAGTGGCAAGCCACAGCTCTATTCATTCAGCAAAGACGGCAACTTATGTTTCATAAGGGAAGCAAATAATAAAATAAATTCTTTCATAAATTCATGACTATTTCAGGAATGATGTTGCTTTTAATCTAACTGAAGCAGAAAATCTTCATTCTTCAAAAATATTTTTAATTTACTTTCATTTATCATAAAAGCAAACATGATTGTCATCTGAATTCTTTATTCATCTCATATGAATCATTTGCATTAAATTTAAGTATTCATTTAATGATTGTTTACGTCTTCTGTGTTTTCAAAAATCTTTTAAACAGAAAGAGTTTCGCTAATTTCTACTTGAAATCTCTTCTAAGGTAATTGTAACGAGTCTTATTATAGATTTTTGTTATTGTTATGACTTTGTGTATGAGAAATGATGGAATAAAAGTGGAAGAAAAGCTAAGCACATCACACGCAATTGAATATAGACATAAAGCCATCAAAAACCGATTATTTAGTTACATAAAAGCTTAGTCATTCCTATTTCTTATTCTTATTTATTCCTCATAACAAATACGACCAAGCAGAAATTTTATGGCCTTAAATATATTGAAAGGATTACACATTCACGCATAAAAGATAACAGAAGTGTGGGCTGGTGAAAAGCTGAACAAACTTTTATTACTTTATCAAAAATGAACTTGGGAGATGATTGCAGAAGTTTCGATTCACTTCGTTACAAGTTTTTAACATTCACATTGAATTCTATAATTAATCTTCAGTCGTTATTTATGTAAAGCCCTGACTTCCATGAAGCGTCATTAAATGACACATAACTTCCACGCTAATATTTTCCTATGGTTTATTTAAGTATCGTCGAAGTTTTTTTTTCCAATTTTAAGGACATCTGCGTCTCTATGCTTATAAACTTCAGAGCCATTGTTTCGAAAAGTGCCTTAGGTTCCTTGCTATTTCCATACCGGTTGAAAAAAATCACAGCCAAAACTTTTTTAACGATTGTTTGAACGAACATTCTTTTTTTCATAAGTATTTTCACAGGCACGATGAAAAAACAGAACGTTTTTCATTAATAAACATTAATTTCAGAAGGCTGTAGTGGGATAATTTGTTGCCGCTGATTTCATCTCATTTTTTCCAAATTACAAAAAAATTATTTTTAGCGGAACGAACGCAGAACATTTTTCATAGAATCGTGAGAAAAAAAAGAATTACGCTTGGAAGCACTTAATCGAATTGCTTTCAATCAGGTTTGCTCATTCAATTTGCTTTTTGTTTCATTATACTCAGTTGGTTAAGCTATTGACTTGAATCATTCGCGGGAAGTTTGAGTGAGACACATAAATTTAATCTTCTCACTGTGAGTATTTATTTACAAAAGTTGTCAAAACAACGATATGATGTGTGACGTTAGATATGATTAATGATCAAATTCATGAATGTAACAAAAAATAAAAATATCGAATACGTATTTACAGACTTCAATAGCACAGAAAAAAAAATCAATCACTACTTATCCTTCAAAGTTTTCTCCAAGTTATAAAAACTTCCATGAAAAAGAACTTTAAATCGAATAAAAATTGAATTTTCATTCTTGATTCTTTATGTAACCGCAATATGTAATAATTTTCAAGTATATTCAACGTGGTATTCAAAGTGGTGACGACGTTTTGAGATTTGTTATCAGTTTTCGTTTACAAGAGGATAAAATGAGTTGAAGTGATGAGGGGAGGGGGGATATTGATTTATGATGAGCTTTCCCAAAGATGCTTCAAGATCTTGAACAATTGATGTTGAAAAAGAGAGTCGAAGAGGCATGAAGTCTACATACATTATGTGTCACATGTTGTGTCGAAGAATAATTTAACATGAGAAGCGATGAAGAGTATCACATTAATATGATATACGCTTCCAGCTCAAACCCTAAGGACTTGTCGAGGTTGTTATTTTTTAATCTTCTCTGATTTCAATGCTTGCTCGTGCATTACAACAAGATTAACACAAATTGTGGCAAGTAAAGTTTTTTCGCAAATGAATCCCAAGAGCTTTCTTGATGTCTTCAACTAAATTTTAAACGTCATACTTAAATTGCCTTAAGATATTTAAAATAAATTCTTCCCACGGACGCTTTGAATGATGTAATAACTTAAAATAGAAATCATGAATCTTGTAGCTTTGAATGAAATTCTTGATGGGGGAAAGGAATTCATTTTGACAAAAATTGTATTTCAATCTTTAACCCCCATAAATAATATCAACATTCTAATGTACAACCGTAGTTTGTGAGATTTTCTAGTGACAACATCAAAATGTAACAAACAAACATGACAAGTAATTAAAATTCTTACCTGCATACAAAAATGGAAGCATATTAACGAGTATAAAAATTGGCAACAGTTTTCTGATACCGCTTGCAGTCGCCCAACTTTGAAGCCTACGACAGCTGGCATAGTCACGCCTATGTGACTGCTTTTTATCATGGAAGTGTGGTTGTTGGTGAGTGGATTTTTTGCTGGGGTAGCTCTGAGTGATGACATGACGATATAAACTATTAATTTCAGTATTGTTACGTTGAAATATTTTATCAGCATTATGCACATTATGTGTCAAATTTTTCTGTGAAGATTTTGGCTGGAAGCATTTAATGTCTTGATGACTCTCTTCGTGACAGTTTGTCATTCGTTGTTTCTCATTTTTTGTTGCATCATCGCATCCACTTTTACTGAGCTTCCATCTATGCTTTACGGATTTACTATTTTTTGTTGTTTCGTAGAGATTGCATTGCGATTGCACTCGTTTGATGGATGGGATAGTGAGTGATGTATTTTGATGTTCAGTTGGAATCAGTTTTATGTTTGATTTTCTTCTTCGCATACACTTAAATGAAATGATGTTTTCATGGTGAGTTTTGCTAAATTGTTTTTTGATTGATACTTTAGGGGCCATATTGTTGTTGTGCCCTGAAATAGAAAATGAAAGAATTTCGTTATTGATTCATAAGGAAAGGTCAGTGTCTAATAAATATAAATTAAAAATTTGAAGACCATTTCTTCAATTAAAAAAAAGAGAAGAAGAAATAATAAATATAAAATCCAAACTCAGAAAAATATTGCTTTTGTGAAACTCATAATCTCAACTTACAAGAAAAACCCATTAGGAATCATCAAAGAGAACTGAAATCGCTCTACATTTTCATTCAATGAACAACATTAAGTAAGCTGTTTGCAGTTTTCCGATTATAACGATTTAAAAGCTTCTGCTATTGTGAAAATTATAAATATTTTTCCAGTAAATACTTTCAATGAAATGTTGTCCCATTTTAAATATTTTCTCAAAATTCACATTTTCAGTTTCTGTTATGATGTTCATGGTAAACAAGATTTATTAAAGTTCTTTACGCCAGATAAAGTCTCACTGAAGAAGACTCACTTTTATGGATTAATTTATAAATTTTTAACTTAGATATGCTTTGAGTTGGATTAATAGCACTTAATATTTTCATCAAGAATAAATAAACGAAAGAGGAATTTTTACTTCAGAAATGGAAAAAAATTTGTAAAAAAGTTGAAAATTTTCATGCTTCTTATGATGAGCTCATGTGAAGATGAGTGAAGCTCAAATTTGTTTTATTTTTGGATATTCATCTTTCTTCTTTAAATCTTAAAATCATCGATGCATGAAAATTCATAATTTTCCTTTCGTTGTGAAAAGGTTTCCTGGTTTTACTTTCTCGTTCTTTCCGACACAGCTCATACTTTCAACCTAATTTATGGTTTTGTTTCCAGCTTTATGGATTATATTTCTCATTTAGCAAGTCTTTCCGTTCTTCGTGATATATATTCAGGTTTCAGTTTCAGTTTCGTTTTCTTCCGTTTTTAGTTCTCATCAAAAATCTGACAACACTGCGAATCAAAAGAAGCGACAAAGTAAAATGAGCTATTAGGATCAAGGAGAATTTTGCCCTTTAAAGTGTTTGAAAAGTTTCTCTTCATCGATGACAATGTCTTTTAGAAAATAAGAATATCATCGTTTTCGTAAATCTAAATCGTATTTAATGTTTCTTTTGCATTTTAGCCTCAGGGTAGACAGCATTTTATTTATTAAATACATTTGTTTCCATGAGTCATGAGAACGGTAGAAGTACGTGTTTAAGATACTACACATATTGCTACTGTTGAGCTTGATGTAGTGAATACAAATTTGAAGTCTTCGAAACGAAGATGAAAGTATTTTGATAATTTTGCTACATGATTAATTTTCAATAGAATTTACAAGAAATTAAATGACAATTAAAGTAAAATAATTCAAAAGGCTATCAGGTCAATAGGCTAACAGGTTATCAGTCGGAAAGTCTTTACTAGGTTATTTTTGTGACAATATCAACGTTTCGAAACATGTTGGCTTCTTCATCAGGCCTTTCATTTAATAAATAAATAATTAAATAAAAATATATTAACCATAAACATACATAAAACTAATTATAATAACTAGATTCAAATTAATTAAAACTCACTACAAAAATAATGTAACGTTGTCAAGGAATTTTTTGTTATAGATACGTAAATTTTACATGTTGGAAATCTTGCAAGTTTTCAATATCTAAAAACATATTAAAATCAATTATTGCAACTTTTTGAAAGCTTCTGTCATAAAATCTACCTACAACTTAATTATCACGAAAAGAATTTATTTGAAACTTTTTAAAAATTGTTGCGAAACGTCTACGTTACGAACACTCACAGGCCTTACGAACCCACGAGTTTTTGTACTCTACTTTGTATGGAGATCGGACGCCTCAAGAGGCCGGCGAGAACTTAAATCTCAAAGGGTGTGCAAATTGTTGGTCTCAATTTCTTCAATTCAACTACAATAATCCGTTTGAATTGAATGTAAATTGTCAACATAACTTTTGAGAATTACAGTTTGGTCGCTTACAAGTTTAATGTGAATGATCTTGAGTAATTTTAGATCGTTTCAACGTTTTCCTTTATCAAAATCCAATCTGTTCAAAAAATAAACAAGCAAAAACTTTACGACTGATAGCCAATAAATTGTTTTATTTTAATCATCAATCAAAAGACAATTAGGTATTTCACATTATCCTTAAAATGTAAATTCAAATTGTTTGCTGCTTAATTGTGGATTTTATTATAATTACTAATACAAAGCAAACTTTGCATTGATGAGCTTCGGATTTTAAACAGCAATTATTCATACATTATCATGCTGTTAAATCCATTTAATGCATTTTAAGTTTACATTAGCCTAGATATGATTATGCACTGCTGGATATTGATTGTCGATCAAACAGGTAAAATATAACGTAGGCGTCTTATAAGAAATTGATTCAGCCAGCTAATTGAATCATCACATAATTTAGAGACAAAAGCTTGCTGTTAATGGAAATTTTAATGCAACGATTAAAATATTAAGTATCGTTCAAGGCTGTTTCTAAGCTTTAACATAAAACATCAACATTAAAATTTGTATAAATATTAAATTGAAAATTATGAAAGCTTCAGTTAAATAATTGGAAGCAACAATGAGACTAGAAATAGTTCTTTTCTTTGTTGTGTACACAAGTGCAATAAAACTAGATGGCCTCTTAGAAATATCTTCACTTGAAGAAGAAATATTCAAGAATGTATCTAGTAAGTTGGCAGATATTATGAAGAACGATGAGGCATACAAAAAAGGTTTTATTGAGCTAACTGTTTCTGAAACTAACGAAACAATTGAAAGTGGCAAAGGATTACAAGAGCTTATCCGACAGTTGAATTTACAAGATATTTTAATTGTTTTTCGATCAAGGAAGAGTTCACACAATGAACAGGAATATTTTCGTTTACCAGATTTTGGATTAATTCTTTTGGATAGCAAATGTGAAAGCACAACGAATCACTTACTAACTATGCCAATTAACTTTCCTGATAAATTTGTGAATTTATTTGTTATTTGCAATAGTTTGGTTTCCAAAACATCAGCAAGAAGAAATATGAATTTTATTAAAGATGATTTGATGGATCTTAAATATCGCAAATTTATATCAATCCTTATCTTCAACTCATCAGAATATGAAATTTCTTCAGGATTGACGGAAGATAAAATTATAAAGGTAGTTCAGTACGATATGCAGCCATTTACAAAAATTGTCAATAGAAAGATTACTGGACCTGAAGGTAAATTTTTGGATACTTTTTGTACGAAATACAATTTGACTTATGAGCTCATAAACTCAAACAACATAACAAATCAAGTAAATTTTGCTGAAATTCAAAACTCAATCTTTAACGAGATCGCAGATTTGAATCTCAACAACGGTTTCTCCATTTCTCATCCACGATTTGTGAAGATTAATATTGGAATACTTGATGGAAGTTGCATGTTGGCTCCAAAAAATATTTACATTTCATCTTATGAAAATTCTTCTTTTCCATTTGATACCATGACAATTGTACTGATGATAGTCTCAATAATTTCAACTATTCTTTTGTGGAAAATGCTTTCGAGTTATGCAAAGACACAATTTAAAATCTCGTTCATAATGATAAACATCTTCAAGTGCACGATTGGCCAAGAAGTGTCAGGTGAAAAAATTATGTCAAGAAAGGAAAAAATTGTGATTTACAGCTACATTTTTGCATCTATGATTTTTGTGAGTCTTTATCAAAGTATTTTAATTGCTCTGATGTTATCTGAGCCTTCATTGAGATCAGTTGAAAGTTTAAAAGAACTCAACGACTCAAACACTAATATTTACGAATATATGCATTTTGATAGTGATTACACACCATCATTTCGAGAAGAAAAAATTTTAACTAAATTAGGTGTTAGGGGGAAATATGCTCTAGAATTAAGCGTTCCAATGAATTTTGATCAAAATTTGGCTTATTTTGTGACCTGTTCATATGCTGATGAATTTTTAAAATCTGAGCGTAATTATGATGGCAATCGTCGATTGTTGGATAAAATACCTGAACAACTCAGTTTTTTTCCTCAACAGTATATTCTTTCATCAGCTTTCCTTTTGCGAAAGGAAATCGAATTTGTTGCCAGTGTTTTGAGGGAATCAGGAATAAGAAATTATTGGATATCAAAAGCTGTTGATGATCCCCTTGATCAAAGCAAGAAAAAAGTTGTGCATGTCGAAGAAAAAAGTTATGTTGACTTTAAGAATATGATAATGCCATTTGTTGTTCTTTCTTCTGGCGCTGTATTGGCTTTATTTGCATTCATTTTTGAAATCATTATTAGTTTCATGAATGAGAGGAAGATGAGAAAAGTAGTAAAAGTAAAGCAAAATCCGAGACGACATTCACCGAAGCAGTTTTTAAAGTAATTTCATAATTTATGAAGTAATTAAATGTTTTGGTTGAAGCATTTTACCTTTCATCGCACATTTTATTTAGAATTGTAATATTTGGTGAGTTCATAAACAGAATATTGGTCAACAAGCCAATTAAAATAGACAATTAATTTGTGTGTAATTGAAACTTCAAATTATGTTCCTTAAACTGAAAGCTTTCAAGTCACGAACTTTCATATAAAGCTTTTTTAGAAAGAGTCCTAGAGCATCTAGTACTACATTTTCATATTTTTTTAAATTAACGGAACTCGATTTAAAAGCTTTGAAGTCTTCTTGAAATTTTCCACAGAATAACAATAATTTTATCCTATGAAGAAAGAAATTAAATCCACCTACCATATCTTTTCGTTTAACTCGTTGGCATAGTTAACATGTACGATAACTGCAATGCCTAAAAAGAAAAAGAAAAACTTTAATTTTCTGAAACCAAAAGCATGTTCGATAATTTTAAAAACAAATAATATTAAAACATTTTTATGCACGAGATTATTAATGTTATAAACACACCAGAAAATGTATTGTGTGTCCAATAAAAATGATAATAAAAGATTTGTTGAAAATCTCGAATATGTTTATTGAATTCATTAAAAGCTTTGTAATTTATCATCCACTGAATTTTCAAGAAGTAGAATGATGAAGTTTGATAGTAAAGATTCACTTGAAATTTAAATAATTGTGTGTCTATGTTAAAATCATGCCTCAAGGTGTATAAAAAATTTAAATAAACTTCTTTCATAATCCACTTACCCATCAAAGAGCATATTTACTCTCTCAAGCGCCATAACAACTTTTCTTCTCTTCTAAGTATATTTCACAGTGCTTTGAAATAAAGTTTTACAATTAATTAAACTGTCATACTTAAACACGCTATTCAGGAAATGATATTTTCGTTGAAATGCCGTTTATAAGCTTCTGTTGAGTACTTTTAATTTTATTCACATGCGTTGCCTTAAATTACACTCATTTATTTTATTATCAATTGAACTACATGAAATCACACAGTAACAACAATTATTATGTCCAGTTCATTGAGGAAACATTTTGCAAGATATTTTGTTCGATACTCGTTATACTTAATTTAAGTTTATGATAATTATCATCTCACATTTCTCATTATAAAAGTTTGAGCATTTATTTAATACTGTAAGTTTACGAGTGCAATGAAACCTCAGCTAAACTGTAAGAAGTAATGAATTAAAATCTTTCAAAATTTGAGAATTTTGATTATTAAATCAAATCTTAAGAAATTTTCATATTCCTCACGAAGAATTTATGTTTTCTTGATAATCATTTTGGACTCTTAAAAAATGATTAAATAACAAATACGATTCAAAATTTAAATAAATCTTTTCAAAAGTCCTTTAGCTATCATTTATCCGCCACGTCTTTAGCCAACACGTGACTCATTTAAATATTTCTTCCCTTTCTTGTATCTCCCTCACACACAATACATTTTGATTAAACGTGTCCATCCTTTATTCAACCTAAGAGTTCTTCTACTTATCCCCCAATCGAATGAAGAAAGAAAAAGTTTTTATCATGGAAAATTAAACAATTTTCTCCATTTCTTTTGAGTTGACTAACAGAGAAGAGTGAATTGAAAGCGAACATGAAAAAGCGATAACACTGGAAAGAAGATGAAAAAAAAACATCATGAAATGTTCAACTTTAATGACCCAAAATGTACACAAAAGCCATGTGAAATTTGTTGCCTTTATTGTGCATTTGCTGACTTTTTAAAAAGTATAAAGTCAACGAAGAACGTTTTTCTCGTTTTTTCTTTATTCTCTACTTAATAAGAATGTAAAGAATTCTTGTAAATATTTTTAAAAAATGCCATGCGCTTTCATGACGTCATTGTACTCTCGCCTTCATTCTTCTAAAACAAAGATTATTTTCTTGTTTAATCTTCTGGATGTTATCTTCATGAAAAGGAAAATAAATCTTACTTCAAAATTTAGATATATCTGAGAAGTTTTTTCTTAAAATCTTCTCACATAGATTGTGCTACAGTTAAACATAAGAAAAAGGAAACAAATGTCATCACAACTTCGAGATACAACCGAGTGTAAGGAAAAGGAAAGAGATTCCACAAAATCATTTCCCATCTCACAAAACTTCTCTCATTAAGTTCAATTTAAAATAAAAGAAGACTGAAATCTAATAGCAAAAAGCATCACATTATTTTTATTTCTCCATCAGATGAAAAGAGAATAAGAGAATACATGATGCGAAATAAAATACTTTCCAAGAGTGAAGTAAATGAAATAAATATATAGACAAAAAAAACGAAAAGAAATGGGAAAGGAAATCTTCAGTTTATCCGTGATAGAATATTAAAAATACAGACGGAAATGAAAGGAAAAATGGAGCAAAACATTTTATGAGATCACATGAAAGAAAACCGAAAAAAGCGAGCATCGTTTTTGGGGTGTTGACAGTTTTCTTCTCTTCTTGTTATCTTCTTATTCATAGCTTTCAAGGAATCCTACACTTTCACATGATTACAATGATAATCATTTTTTTAAACACATTTAAGTTCTTTCAATCATGAAGTTGGTTTGAATAGAAACTTTAAGTATGAGTCAAATTCTTCTTGGTAAATTATTAATATTCTAGTAAGGCTTCTTCACTTTTCTTCACAAATATTGGCTCATGATAATTCGCTTACGACACTCAACCTTATAATGTCTTTGAACAAGTAAAATTTGGAACTTAAATTCCTTTATGAATCAAAACTTTCTCATACAATTTACGTTGCTTAAAAGCAATTATCATTCATTTGAAGTTTTCTCTTCAAACTTTCATAATTTTATAATTGATAATCCGAAACATAAATTAGGCCATTTCACTTCTCTGCTGTTTTTCTTTTCATTGTTGTTGGTTTAGCGTCAGATGTATGATAAATTTTTGTACTTCAACCATGGTAAAATTGTTCTACTTTTTCTCTCTTCCATTCAACCATTCCCTAACATAATAAGATGTATGTTTTCAACCAACATTTTTCTCCTTTTCCTTTATTTAGGTATTTGGTCCAAAAGAAAGGAAAGGAAGTTTGGTTCTGAATATATAAATTGGAGAGAAGAAAAATCTTTAAAATTTAAGAACACTTTCTTTTGTCACCACCCAATTCAAAGTTTACTTTGTAAGCTTTTATGAATTTCATTGATAAATATTAATAAAAGCTTTATAAATATGGTTTCATTTATAGACACGATTGAATATTTTTCATGAAAATATGAATTTCTTTTTTATCTCATTTATTCAAAGATTTGATTTAGTTTTTCACAGAAAATAATGAATTTTTTCTTGCTACTCTTTTCACTCGTATGTCTAAGGATAATCACACTCTTCTTACGATATTTTAGAAACTTTATACAACCACTAATGTACGTTTATGAAAATGTAACAATCTAAGTCTTATAATTTGGCTAAAAATTTATGTAACTTTTTTTCTTTGCTGAAGAATAATACAAAAAATTGTTTTTCTCTCCTTTCGACTTCACTGAAGATTTTTCTTGGGGAGCGGCTTGAACGAGTATGAAATGTATTGTGGATGTTCAGAGTACGAAACAACAAACATTTCCTTTTGAGCGCATGATCATGGCGAATAATCTAGTACAATTTATTCTGCAAATTATAACAGTTTTTCGCGGGAATCCTTTTCTTATTTTCTTAAGGAATTCTATCAAATATTCGCAAAGCGACTAATTTTTGCAACTATTCCGATGAAATGAGAGAGTCTGACTGAATTAAAACGACACTTACTTTCAATTTATGAAATAGCGGGAGCAGCATTCAGACGAGTTAATTTAACAGATAATTTAATCAAATCATTTTGTTTTTTACGTTTACTTTAAACCTTGCTTTGAACTAAACAGATGATTTGAATTTTTGATAAGCACTTGATTGTAAATGATTTCGCCCTGTTCTTGGTTTTAAAAGCTTTAATGTACATGTATCTACATGTCTGTTTGATAGTCAGATGGAGATAAGGAATCGTGAACATTCTAATCTCGGAATTATGTTGCATTAATACTCTGAAAAAGAAAACAAAACATTTTGATTAAGAATCTTCCGTCAAATTAGCAAAGACAAAACTTTATTCATGTGTCATATTTGAATAATAATTGAGACTCGACAAAATGTTTTACAATTTATTTACAAATTTTCGACACATTTACCTAAAACATTTACTCTTAAAAGGATTTTTTTTATTCGCATTATTCTATAGTTTGTGCTAATTCAATGACAATGCCTCAACAATCATTATCGCTTTTTTTTATTTCTTCATTTAATTTATTTTATGAATAAACGTCTTGTGGGAAGTTTAATTGACGTAATTATCAAAAGAAACAAAATTTAAATTAGATTGAAAATGATATGTAGATAAGTAAATTTAAGTTAATCTTAAAGTGAAATAAGATAATGAAATTTTCTATAAATAATTCTCCCGGAAGACATTAACATCTAAGGAAATTATAAAAAGACTTTAATTGCTATGTAGACAGTTAATAAATAAAATGATTTGTCATAATAGATTGTTTCTGATTCAGTTCAAGTGGTTCACGAGGCTAACAAGTCGTCATTATGTAGTTAATCGAATAATGATAATTTTATTAAAAGCGTAAATGTTAAAATGTTCTTTGTTTTCATTCCTAAATAAAAATTTGTTTGATGTTTTATGGGAGAGAGGAGAGGGGGAGGTGGAAATTGACTAATAACTTTAGATAGATAGAATTTCATCATTTCTTCTATACATGAATAACAAAAATTATGTAGAAAAAACATAAAAAAAAATTACCAAACTTTTTGTGCAATATTTTCGACGGTTTGATTATTTGTTGATTTATTTCTAACATTTTTTCATTATTTAGAACTTTTAGTGATTGCTCTTTCTAAATCTTTTTTAAATTATTATTTCAGATCTCGTTAAATTATTCTCTAAGTCTCCTAATGCTCTACATTATGAAGCATGATCGCTACAATGTTCATTTGCTTTAATTCTAGCAAAGTTGTCTTCAATTTATGATGTTACACAATTCTAATGCTTAATTGGAAATAAATTGAACAAAAGCTGCCTAACTTGTTTCTCTTTCATTTTCCTTTTAAATTGCGATGAGTAACTTAGCTCTTGTCTTTCATTTGATGACCTTTAGTTTACAAATATTCAACAATATCACATTTAATAGATATATTAGGACAACTGGCGCCAACGACGTTTCTATTTGCTTTATATCTGGAATCTTTTTCAGTTAAAAGCTTTCTAAAGATGGGCAGTATTGCAGTGTCGCTATCCAGCAACTCTGATTCAGAACAAGCTCCATGCATATTTGAAGAAGATCGATGATGATGATGGTCGCGACTTTTGGATCGATGCTTATGCAATTTTGTGGTTGTTGGGGTACCTTCCGGTGCTACATTCGGCACCGACTGGTGATGCGAGTGATGAGTTTTTACGAGTTTTCTATTTTGAGCACATAATTGCGCTTCTATTCGCTGTTCACGCTCACTATCAGTCTCACTCTGACATACTTGAATCTTTTGTTTATGTCGATGTTTGCGATTCTTCTCAGAAACACTTCGTTGCATGATGCCACTGCCGCTTCCAGTGCTTAGGCCACCTGGTGAACCATTCTCGTGGTAATGTTCATGTTGAGGTGTTGTGACCAATGATGATGATGGAGTCGACTGTGATTGCTGCTGTTGCTGTTGTTGCTGTAAAGGAGCATTAACGTATGTGTGATCGGGACATCGTTGCTGTTGATTCCTTGGAGAATGACGAGAATGTTGCTTTGCATGTGACAATGTTTGAGTGTCCCATAAATCACTTTGCGATACAACAAAATTACTCTTCATCGCCGCTCCCATACTGACACGTCTTTGTTGTTCAGCCATACTCAAATCTATATAAATAGGAAGGATTAAAATGATACAGGAAACAAATTAATTACTGCTTCAACTCATCAATCACTTGTTGATACTTAGTAAGCGGATTCAAATTTCAATATTAGCCAACAAGACAGTCACTTCAAAATAACTCAGAAATTGATATGTTAAGCAACATGTTAAACTGATACATTCGCCGATATATGATATTTAATGTAAGAGTTAACTTTTACACACCCAGTTTGCCTACCGCTTTCATAATCCCTTTTTATATTTCTTTTTCAACTCACTTTTTGTGCTTCCTTTTCCGTGTGGGCAAATATTATTTAATTCACTATTCGACATTGTCATTGATGTTGAATTGACATGAGTATTGTATTTTGTCATGTTACCCGAGCTTTGATAATCATTGTGATCCTAAACGAAAATGAACTTTAAAGAAATTCAATTTCAAAGGAAATTTTTATTTACCATGAGATGTCCATTGTGCCCGGGGGACCAATTGGGAGTTGCTGTTGACGCTTCCGATAATTCCTTTCTTATTTCAGTGACATACATTTTATGATCAGGCGTTTGAGCTTGTACTTGTTGTGGTTTAACTTCCGCTGATGCGAGAGTTGAAGAGATAGTTGTTTGTGTTGAGACAACCTTCGGCTCTGTGTTCATTTTGCTTTGAGAAATTGAATTACTCATTTTATTCTTGTCTTGTGTGTTTTGAATGCTGACTCGCTTTTTCCTTGGGGAGTAATCAAATAATAAAAGCATATAAAATGGCGAAGGAAAGATAAGAACAAAACTTACTTTGTATCTGGCGTATTTGTTCCATAATCCAAGTCTTCATGACTTGACACACAACTTCCGATTGATGTTACTTCTGTAACTGAGGAAGCTTTCATTAAAATATTATAATTCTGCACTTCATATCGTAAGTTTTAATGGCATAAAACTTTGTACCTGTTTGACTTGGAAAATCCTTTCGAATGGGTCCAACTGATAGACGTCCCTGATCTTTCAAGATAGGTTCAGTCTCACTGTTTCCACCATCTAACCAATTTGAAGCTTCCTGTCCTAGTTTTCTTATCAAAGCTTGCAATTCAGCTTCACGATCCATCAAAGCTTTTCTAAATCTACAATTATTTGACTTCACATCACGAAGCTTTTGTTCGAGTTCACATGCAGATGAGTCACGTCTTTCAGCTTTCGACATGGGACGAAGCGTTGCACGAACACGTTTGTCAATCACACCGCTTGGGTTGCGTTTCAGTTCGATTATCTTGAAGTAAATGTAAGATAATCAGTTGAATAAGAAAACTGAATCTGATGATTGATTACCTTGGGCACAAAGACAAGAATTAAAGTTGCGGTCGTGCAAAAGATAATGAAGATAGATATCAAAATGAAAACAGCATCTTTTTGATCAGACAACACTAATCCAATTGCAGCTCCCATTACACACATGATGACAACGTTATAAACCGAAAGCCCGACATGCTTAGAATCATTCAGAGCCGGAATTGAGACATTGCGAGTTTCCCATGCCAAAAATGCTCCGAAAATTAACAACATTCCTTTGTAGGCATAAATAACTCCAACGAAAATATTCATTTGCTCTGACTGACAATATTCATTCTCTCGGACTATTATAACATCTTCGAGGGATGGATGAGCCTTAAAATGTTCGCTTAATGAAAAATTCATTGATTAAGTATAAAAGAGAAAATAATTTACAAATGGTTCCAGCTGTTTTGTGTCGCGATAAAATGGATCGGCAACCTGCCATGTTGTCATGATTGCGATGTCGATAGTAAGTAAAATGCCCACAACCATGAACAGTTGATAATCTTTTATAACTTTCTTATTCAATTTCAAGTCAGTAAAAATTGAATGAACTCGCCAGGTTTTCGAAAACATCGCTCCAAATGCGAGTGTAAAGCCAGCCATTAAAAGCCAAACTCGAGCTGTACATATGTAGGGAAATGCTGTGACGCTGCTTAATCCACTGTCCATGCCCAAGAAAATGACACTCAAATAGGTCAACATACAACCGATGATGATTAAATTATTCAAATGGGGACTTGACATTTTGATGTAACGTTGATTTCTAAATTTTATGTTAACAATTAGGAAGCTGATAGCAAGAACAATGCCTAAGACTGAACAGCTAGCAAGGATTAAATATATTGTTAAATTAACTTGAGCGTGTTCAACAATTCTCAAAGTTCTGTCTTTTGGCGGTGAACGACCGACCTAAGAAAATTGAAAGGAAAATAAATTTACAAATCAAAAGAAGACGAAAAGTTTATTTATTGTTAACTTACCCATCGCATTGGTTCACCTCTTGTTAAATCAAGATGTGATAAAAGCGAACTGTATTCACCAACTTTAACTTCCATTCCATTTTGAAATTGATTTAATAAAAAGCTCGCTTTTCGCTCGTTGTTATAGAACCGAACCGGCCCTGTAACACCTTCAAAACTTGTATTTGCTAATGCTTCAAGGAAAATTGTTTCCCATTCTTTCGCACGGTATTGAAAATTTTGTAGAAATTGATCCTTCTTCTGAGAAACGTATTGAATTGCTAGAGCAACAGCCCAGATACCATCGTAAGTGTAGCCATGGAATCGTGAATACTCATTGCCTCTTCGTCTGTTGTATTCTTTCAAGTATTCATCTGCTGTCTGTATTTATTATTAAACATTGTAGAGAAATAGGTAAATAGCTTGTTATCGATAAAAGCTTTATTAAGACTACAAATAACTTACAGTTCCAGACACTGTGATATCTCCAGACGTGCTAGAAATAGAAACAAAGGAAAAATTGTTAATTCAAATGTCAAGATTTTGTGTCAAGCAGAAACCCTCTTGGATTTGGTCAATTTTCATTTATCTAATAAAACTTTAATATTAATAAAGAGAAATTTAATCCTTTTCTCATATCATGTAAGATAATTAATTTTTAATGAGATGTTCATTTAAGTTTTGAAGCTTGTCTTTGGGATATTTCGTTCGTCAACATTAATTCATAAATCATCAGAGCATAAAATTTAAATGTATACTCACGAGAGTGGTAATAAATCTGTTGTAATTGTGAACTCAAGAGCTGTTTTCAACTCTTCAATTGTACAATCAGTGTCGCTCACATTCCACCATTCCTTTCGAGATGGTCCCATTATTAGCCATTGATATGCTCGACCGTACATTTCAAGTCTAGTTATTTTCGTTGTTAATTAAATAATGAGATGATTTCAGTACATGAATGGCATTTATGATGATGGTTCATTATTAAAAGTCCGACGACATCATTGAAAGCATTTATTTAGGGAGGGAACGAGAGAGAGAAAAAAAAAGGTAATTAAATATTAAAAACAACGCAAATTTTTCCCCTTTCTGTAGTTAAAAACTTTACAATCGCTTTGATATTTACCTGAATGCTTCACAGAAAACCTTTCGCGCCCATACTTCGTTGAAGTTTGCTAAAATAATTCTCACATCTTTTTTAAGGAGTTTCTCAAGCGACTCTTTAACATCTGTCGCAAAGCTTTGTGTTTCAACGACATCAAGTCCCATTGAATCGAGTTCAGCGACCATATTATTGTGTGGAAGTGCATAACGTGGCTCATTTTGGTACACAGTTCCGACACGTGTCCAATTGAATTCTCTCAGCAATGCTAACCGAGGTGCATTGAATGCGTTTTCACTTGGAACAACACGGAAGAAATTCGGAAAGCCATCTTTTGTAAACATCGGATGCATATCAGCGTATGAAAGTTGAGTCAAATGCCAATGCTTGGATGCTTTCGCAATAGGATCTGTAACATGAGTACATGCGGCGCCAAACAACATCAATTTATGAGGTCCACTGTGCATCATATCAAAAAATGATTTCACCCCAACAGCCGCATTACATTCCGTATCATTCCACCACATATGTAAACGGTAGTTTCGTAGAATTGTTGAATGTTCATTCACATGATCCAATGCTAATTTAACGCTTGGCATAACGCCACGGCCAATATCGGAATTCTCAACACGGTCACCATAAGGAAAGAATCCGGCTATGTAAACATCCATTCGTTGTCCAGAACTCGGTCTTTGACATTCAATGACTTGACTTGCGTAGAACAGGTACATTAAGACAATTGTCAGCATTCTCATTCCTCGTGATCCGTATGAATAATTCATGTTGTTTCTTTCCATCCAAATCATTCCTTGAAAATCTGAAAAGAAAAATTTGTTTGATGAAACTTAAAATGCTTTTCATTCTTTTTTCTTTTAAATTTATTCAGCGGATGAAACAGAAACTCGTAATGAATACAATCATGGTCAGTTTTCTTTCCTTTTATCATTTTATCTAAACTTGGTTGTTCGAGGGTTGTTCTGAATGCAAAATACTGAAGTTGAACGTAAAGGATGTTTAACATTCCCTCAGTGCTTGTTTGATTTTCATTATGCTTATTGTATGCATGCAAATGTTTTATTAACTTCGGACTTTCGTAGTTGTAGAAAAGAAATTTTTCTGACCTATCACAAAAAAACATCAACATTTATCAGTTTCAACAAGTATCCGGTTTTACGACGATTCAAACATCCACATTTAAATATGAGATACATACAAATGTACTTTAACAACAATCTTCAACATAAATTTATGTAGGTAAGACAATTTATCCAAATTACTTAGCGTAACAAAGCTTTACTGAAATAATTTAGAAAACTTTGAACTTTTCTCTCGTGACATTTTCTTCTTTTTTCTTTCTTTTCGAAAAGAAATGAAGAAGTCATAAAAACAATTGACATGAACTTAAGTAGCTTAAAATCGTAGAGAGAGAGAGAGTGAGTGACATTTCTATAAAAAGAAAAAAGAAAAAAATAATTTTTCATTCGTCTTCATGTTCACATGGATTTGAGATGAAACCTTTTTAGCTTAGTAGTAAAAAATAAAAAATTTATCTTATAGGAAGAGCTAAAGATTCTGCATTTAAATGAAGGGATATGAAAGCAAAAGTTTCAGAGTAAACACAATTAAACTCATCGAAAGACGGAAAATTGAACTTCATCGAAGGAGCCAAGAAGTTTGAACTTATCAACTTTTATCTTCATTCCAGTTTCAACTATAAACTGAAAGAGACCTGTTTGTAAAACGATCCAGTAATCCAGTGAGTATAATTAAAAAAAAGTTACATTTCAGATTTATAATCTCAATNGAGCCCTTATCTGAGATACTTTTCCAATAACTTTTTTTGTTCATGTTGTATATTAAATTGGTCATGCATGAAAGAAATATACACAAGAAAACTTTAATTTTAGTCGTCGAAGTATATCGGAAAATGTTTGAAAGGAAAAAAGTTTTTCATCGGTGATTGTTCCATTAAGTAATTTTCGAGTAGATTTTTCGTAATTTTTTTTATAGACGCTTAAAACATTCTTAGAAAATTTGAAGTTAAATTATGACCGGTGAAATTATTACAGTGATGATTACTTTGCAATTTAATCCACATAAACAATCTGTTATAGCAACAACAAATTCAACTTCCTTCACTTCATAAACATAAAACTAAAATTGTTTATATTTTCTGTTTTCATAAAATCTGCTCTACTCTTGATACATTTTAAGAAAACACTCGAATAAAGGATTTTTTTTGTAGTTGAGAGAGGTTTAAAAAAGGAAAAAGGTAAAAAATGATTAGGAATATCATAAATACTCGTTCTTGAAGATTCAAAGAAAGAAAAAAATCAGATTGTGAAACATGAACATCTCTTTATGGTGCTTTCGTCCCCTGCGGAAAAAGTTTTTCCATTATTAACTTGGGAAAAGGTAACAAAGAGAATAAAAATCAACGGAATTGAAGTGAAACAAGGCAGATAAAAGAGTAAGACTTTAAGAACCATCAAGTTCAAATAAAAACTCGTCTAGTTCTTTTCTTCTCGAGACTTCGCAGCAAAAGAATTGAGCAAAAGCGTTCATCAGAATCACAAGTGGCAAATCAAGAATTATGTGCTGTAAACATTCGCTTCCCTTTTGATAAATAAACTGGAAAATCTCCATTCGAAACAGAAAATTTTCCATTAACTTAAAAGCTTTTCTCTTTAAACGGAATATATTTGAGAACAATGAAATTGTTTTTGTGCTTCAATTTGAAACCTTTCAGCATTTATGCTTCAGACGTTATATCAACCTATGTTCTTGAATTATTTTCACTGCGCAAAACAAAATTGACTGACCTATAACTACGTAGATTAATCAATGAATTTTCATCGTAACTTGAAGAAGTAAACAAACGCATGATTCAAACGTTATGTTTACTTAACATTAGAAAAACAAAATTTGTGATCAGAAATATTTAGGACATGTCATAAATTAAATATTGCTTATGAAAGTAAATATTATAGTTGAGTTCTCTAGAATTTTTATTCATGTTGTAATAGTTGGGAAAGAATAACAAAAGCTCGAATTTTACTATCACCCCAAACTTTTCCATCGCTTCATGCATGTCCTTGTTGTACGCAGACACAACTCGCAATATATTTTGTTTACAATCTTTTTTATTTGTGTGGCTATTATTTCAGAAAGATGGTCATGTGTACTTTATATGGAACCTTGAACAAAAATTAGTTTTGACAGCAATTGGGTCGGCTGTTTATTATTGTCACGCATTTCTCTATCGTTAGTCTAGAATCTTTCCGATTATCAACTTGTTCTCACTCGTCTAACCGCTACTCATCCATATTTTAATCTATAAATAATCAAATATTGAAACTTTTTTCCTTCATTACCGAGAAAATTTTCTTGACATTTTCTTAAGTGGAAAAATTGATTTGCATTTTACTTCACCCTGCTTACTAATGAGTTCTTGATGTAAGATTTCAAGGTTGTTGCGCGGTTTGTGCTGATTTTGACAGAAAATGTGAAGCATATTTTCATAAGCATGTTTAATATGTTTTCTTGAATAATCTTACAAACTTTTGCATAAAAATGAAGGTCATTCGATTTGCAATTTATTTCTTACTTTTTCATTTCACGGATAAGTAATGAACAACACCCAATTGTGATCATCTTAATATTCACTTACCTACCTTTAATAATCCTTTTTATAAGTTGAAGATTTTCGTGAGATTTTTAATTTTCAGATGTGTCCTCGACAAAATTTAATTTAGTTGTTCAAGTTTGTTTCGATGAGTGAAAGCTTTATAAGCGGAAAATTTAGTCGGCCTTCTTCTAGTGCACTTAAAAGTAAAATTTTCACCCACGAGAACCCCTCATAATGATTTTCAGACAAGCTTTTCTCACAGAAATAATCATTTTGCATGTTTCATTGTTGGTTCTTAAGACTGGGCATAAAAAAGTTTTTCCTTCTTTCCTTCGGTTGGTTCACATTATATAACTAATCTGCTTAAATCAAGCAGTTTTGCTATCAATTGTAAAGTTAATAGACTCAGAAATATTCTTTTCAACACGTTATTCAATCAACATCACTTCAGATGCACTTTAAACGAGATAAAATGATTAATTATACCAATTTTCCACAATATAATTGAATAAATTTTAGTTTAAGATGTGAGGAAAAATATTTTTCACTTTATATTATTCGGAGACTCAGAATCGAACTAGCCTGAAGGATTTTTTCCTGTTCTCTCTAAATGAAAGGAAAAATTGTGAAACATCAAACGAAAGCGCATGATCCAAAGCTCTACAACATTTATTTTTTATGCTCGCAAGGGAGCATAGAAACTTTTCTCTCGCAGCATGCGAAATGATTCAAAAATAAAGTTTTGTGTACACATCACAAGTTTAGAAGAGCCATGTGAAACTTTTCTTAATTCGCTCTGAATAGAAAATATTTGTTTGAACTTCCGAGATTAATGACAATATTCTGAACATAAGGTCAAGATTCTTTCCAATAAATTGAATATTTTCTTTTATACAGTTTAAAGATGTTGATATAATTTCTAAATCTGTTAAAAAAGGAATCTCTTGAAAAAAGTTTCAAAAAGAAATCAAAAAGTTTTCTTCCACAATTTTATTTCCACAGAAGCATCTTAAATTATCTTCTTTGATGTACGTTTGAGAAAATTCCTTTTCATATTTATCTATTTATGATGAAGCCTGATAAACATTCGTCAACCGTAAATAAGAGAACAAAATTTAGAATATTTGCGTATTTACATACAAAAAATTATTTATATTTAGAAACTTTTATTTTGATTTTTTATGTAGGATTTTCCTTTGAAATATCAATTTTTGAGGGATTCTTGTTACATGCGTCTATTTACAAACTTAATCTCTGTCTTTTGAGTTCATTTTTCCTTTTTAAATACTGTTTGAAGGAAAAATAGATTTCTTTGATGTTTATCGATTATTCAAAATTGGAATAAATGAAGTCATCCAAAATATTCATGACAAAGTGCCTGTAAGGAAAACAAGAACATGAAATAAAAGTTGAAATGAATCTTGAACAAAGGCTTACTTCAGATGCTGTTAGTCTATGCTTTGGATTATACTTCACTAAATCATCAACAAGTCTGATCTCTTCCTTCGTTGTAAAGCTTGGGAAAATTTTGACCCACTCTTCTCGTTTGCTGTTTGGAAAACTGTTGACGGTTATTGAGATCGTTAAAATTTCATCAATTGACATGACCATAAATCGTAGAATTATGAATGAATTTTTTTCGCAGTCATAGCTTTGCCATTTTTCATGTTATTCGACAGCAAACGGAACTCATTCAATTATCTTCTGCTATAAAAATGTCATCATTGACACTCTCACCTAATTTTATTATAGTCAGGTAAATTCTTTACTTCCGGCCAATCTGCAGTACTCGGCGTTCCAAGTGTTCTTATAACGAGCGCTAATTGTTCAATGTCGGTGTTGCCCTAAAACATTTAACACATAATTTAATAACTGAATTATGAAAAATGATTGTTTCAACAAAATTTACTGAAAATAATGGAACACCGCGAAGCATTTCAGCGAATACGCAACCAACCGACCACATGTCGATTGATGGACCATAAATTTGAGTTCCCCATAAAATTTCAGGTGCTCGATACCAACGTGTAGCAACTTGTGGTGAGTAACATTTACGAGGTTCATCAGGATTGTACAACCGAGCGAGTCCAAAATCAGCAAGTTTAAGAACATCATGTTCGTTAATTAGAAGATTGGCTGGTTTAATATCCTAAAAGGAGAAAGAGAAAAACTTTTACATGATTAAAAATTTATCGTGATAATTCTCTTACCCTATGCATAATTTTTAATTCATCATGAAGATATGAAAGGCCGCGAAGTAACATTTTTGTATACGATTGAATCTGTTGCCTTGATAAAGGATTTTCTTCATCTTTCAGCTTTGAGTATAAAGTATTTGGCATATATTCAAATACAAGTGCAAGACCTGACAAATCCGGATACATATCAAGCATTGAAATAATCTGAAACGATTCAGTTTGTTATGTTGTGGGGGAAATCGAAATATTTTTATTTTTCTTACATATTCGTTGTCTGCATGTTGTAACGATTTTATCTCTCGAAGTGTATTAGGTGATATACCTGATTATATAATTTTTTGATAGTTCAATTACACATTTTTAAAAGATATGTAAATATCACCTCCAAATTTTGTCCTAAGAGAAACCATTTTAATAGCGACTACTTTGTTATTCTCTGTAGTGTCGATTGCTTTAAGAACAACGCCATGAACACCCTCGCCAATTTTCTGAAGAATTTTATATCGATTGGGAATATATTCATTCATTTTAGAATATGTTGCTTAAATAACTAATCGTTTTGAAATGAATAAAATATCAATAAACCAAGTAGGAGAAAAAATATTCTTGATTTGTTTTCGTTTTATATTGTCGTTGTCATGGAAATTTTCTTTTAAAATATTA
Source organism: Clunio marinus (assembly GCA_900005825.1). NCBI lineage: Eukaryota > Metazoa > Arthropoda > Insecta > Diptera > Chironomidae > Clunio > Clunio marinus. The sequence goes on along the minus strand of CVRI01000065.1, from coordinate 453,537 downwards.
ATTAAAATTATATAAATATCGACTTATCTAATTAGATAGAAATCAAATTAATAATTTAGTAATATTATAGACGGATAATTTAAATTATAAATTTTCAAATATAAAATTAATCGAAAATTAATAAATTTTGTAAAGTTTCAAAATGTAGTTTAACGTTTTTTGAATATTCAAATTGATTTTGCTGAATATGCTGAATTTGATATTCAAGGGGAATAAAATTTCATTTAATCGGCTTTAGTCAGAGAGGAAGCTTAGAAAAACGAAACAATCATCTCTGAAAAAGAATTTTAAAATTCAGAAGGTAAATAGTGACAAAACATCTACTATTTTAAAGTTTAGCTTGTGGGTAATTGCTAAAAGTTGAATTTTGAGGTCTTCAAAGACAAAGACGCTTAGTGTGGTAAAATCTGGAGGAAAATTAACTAGAAATTTTTTTCAGCATCAATTCAAACTTTAAACAACAAAATGAGCAAAACAGGCAAGGATAATACGCAGGAGGAGGAATATTCAGTCGAAAAAGTCTTACAAAAGCGAACTCGAGGAGGAAAGGTTTGCTTTCAGAATTTTAATTTTTTCGTTTTTTTTTTCCCTTGAATTTTTTCATTCAAACATTTCTGTACTGATTTTCTATTGTTTTCAACATAAAAGGTTGAATATTTCCTTAAGTGGAAGGGTTACACTGATGCCGATAATACATGGGAACCCGAAGAGAACTTGGATTGTCCTGAATTGATTGCAGCTTTTGAAGAAGCACATAAAAAGAAAGAAAGTAAGTACCTAATGGATTGATATAAGAGGAATAATGTAATGTTATGCTCATATTTATTTTTAATCATATAATTTTAGCTACTGTAAATGAAACCAGAAAACGCAAGTCTGGTTCAATTGACGCAGCAAAACCGTCTGCAAAAAAGAAGACAGATCGTAAAGAAGGATTCGATCGAGGTCTTCAACCAGAAAGAATTGTTGGAGCTACAGATACATCCGGTGAATTGATGTTTTTGATGAAATGGAAGGACACAGATGAAGCCGATCTTGTTCCAGCTAAACAAGCCAATGTTAAATGCCCACAAATTGTCATTCAATTCTACGAAGAACGCTTGACTTGGCATTCTAGCAACAACTCTGAAAAGAATTAAAACTTATTTCTTATTTTTTGACCATCTATTTTTTTTTCAACATAAGAGGAATTAATTAAACATGAAAAAATTATTCTCATTTAAGACAATGTAAATTTTAAGTTTCGCTGATACATTTAATAAAACATTCTATTAATTCCATACACATTTTATTTTGTTCTTTTAGTTCAAAACCTAATTAGGTTAAATATTTAATTAGTTCTCATTTCAATAAAGGCGCGAAAATTCTTCAAAATATAGATAAAAAAATATTGAAAAGGAATCTTTAATCTTATATTGAAAAGATTGATAAAATATAAAATCATTTATACCACTATAATAATCGTATATGTCAGCATTAGAATGTGTTTTCCACATTAGATATTTACGTTCTACCTTTTGAAAAAATCATTTTTAGGAAAAAGGAGCAAATAATGAAAGGGATCTGAGCGTGAAATATTTAAATTTCCGATATGAAACATTTGTATGGTTATTAGTAATTTGTAAGGTTTATTTGTTGATTTATTTGTTAACAATTTTTTAATCAAAGAATTCTTTCATTCTTAAACGATTTTACAGTAAGTTAAGAGTTAAATAGAGTCTTAGAAATAAAAATAGATCAACATCAATTAATCACCAATGGAAGAAGGCTTCATAACATCAGTTATTGACATCAGTGCAGCTAACCCAACAATTTCATCAGTGGTTAGTCCGAAGGAAGAAGTCAAAACATTCATAGTTAAAGAAGACGAAGTTGTGGAAGATTTAAGTAGAAGAAATGAAAGTGTCGATAAATCTTCAGCACCAACAGAAGATGTGAAGAAAGATTTAGTCGCAGCGTCCACAAGATTCGTCATAAGTTCTGATCAAGGTAAAGATGAGCAACCTGAAGAAAAGAAATTGAAACTTGATTCGCCTTCGCCCTCTAATAAAAAAAATAATATTAGATCAACAGCTGAAAAACCTTTATCAAAGAGTCAGAAAAATAAAATTCGATATAGAAAAAATCGACTTCGTAAGTTGATGTCAGTCAACATTGATGATGTGCCGCTGGTGACCGCAATCAATCAGGCCCTACAAGTCCAAGCGTCCCCGCCTATTCAGGTAACTCCACAGTCCCCGACAGCTTCCAACATCATCCCAATCTTGAATAACTCGCATGTAATTTCGATCCTTGGACGAATGGAAAGCGACTACACAGTCGTAGACCATCCCGTACAAATCGCAAATCAGGACTCGCTTTCTGGCGCAACATACGATCAAATGCAAGCAATTTGCTCAACCGACATGAACTTGACCAGGAACGACTTCATCCGAATGTGGAAGACATTAATCCTTAAACGGGTTCAAGATGTCTACGAGATCGAAAAGCATTTGCGACCAGCACATTTCATTGCAATCTCTCGAACCATCATGGTTCCAGCTCCACTCGGCGATTTACTCGCCAACCTTGGCATGTTTCACTCATCTGCAACTGGTCACTTCCATCATATCACACCGCCAGCATATCCTGCAGAACCAGACGATTGGTGGGTCGTCGATAATGATCTCGTTGCTCGATGGTCTCACACCATGGCTCGTATGCAGTATCGCTATCGCATGAAGGAGTTTCCATCTAATCGCGAGGTCGACAACCGACCCATGATACTCATCAGACGTAGTCCCATTCAAAATGGGTTTCTACTCTTAAAAGCAAACACCAATGAACCAAGACTTGTCGATGGTGTCATCTCCGCTGTGAACGACGAACTCTTCGACGATGTCGCTTGCTTCACTTTCGACAACGCGGCACTTAACGTCAGCTCAAGCTTTCAAGTGGCACCCGTCCGCGGTACTTATATTGGCTCATACGTTCTCGATTAGAACGCATAAACAATGAACTTTCAAATGTGATCCCGCGCTTGGGTACAACAGAAGATTAATTTTTTTCTTTCACTTAATTCCCACTCATACATTTAATAAAACATTCTATTAATTTCATAAACATTTTTCTTTTTCTTCTTATAATTCAAAATCTAATAAGGTAAAGCAATTTTAATTAATTCTCATATCAACGAAGGCTCGAAATTTCTTCAAAATGTTTAATATTAAGCTTTATTGTATTCAAATTTCAGATGTGAAACATTTGTATGGTTTTCCATAAATTATAAGGTTTTAATGTTGCTTTATTTGTAAACAAAGTTTTATTTAAAGAATCATTCTTAAACGTTTCTACAGTAAATTAAGAGTTGAATAGCGTCTTAGAAATAAAAATTAATCATCATCAATTAATCACCAATGGAAGAAGGCTTCAAAGTTCCAATATTTCCAGCAAGACCTCCAAAACAAGAAGAGAAATCAGCAGAAGATGTCGAAGTAACAAAACCAGAAATTCCTTACAAAATCCCAAAATGGAATGGACCATGTCCTGACCAATCTTACAGTTTTGAAGTTCTTAAAAATGGAGTGATCGTAGAGGAAGTGAAAAATCTTCAAGAAAAATCATTCTGGATGATCGGTCGATTGCCTTCAGGAAGTAGCGGCGTTGACATCAGCGCAGCTCACCCAACAATTTCCAGATATCATGCAGTACTTCAATATAAAGACACACACTCTGAAGATGAAACAAATAATGAGAAAAAGGTGGAATCTGGATGGTTTATCATTGATTTAGGTAGATATTCAATAATCGATTCTCATACAAATCTAAAAGATTCATTTCATTGCAGATTCAACTCATGGAACTTTTTTAAATAAGATGAGAATAAAACCACGAATTTACGTTCGTGTAAGAGTAGGACATCAGTTAAAATTTGGAAACTCTACACGAAATTATATTCTTCAAGGCCCACCGGAAGATGAAGAAAGCGAATCAGCATTTACAATAACAGAATTAAAAGAACAGAAAGTTCAACGAGAAGCTGAATTACGACAAAAAGAAAATGATGAAAAGCTGAAGCAACAACAGATGGAAAAAGAAAAAGAGGAAGCTGGAGTAAGTTGGGGATTTACTGATGACGCTGAAGAAGAACCAGATTTAAACGAAAATCCTTATGCGAAAACAAATAATGAAGAATTATTCCTTGATGATCCCAAAAAGACTTTAAGAGGTTTCTTCGAACGTGAAGGTTACGATTTAGAATATCGTTGCGATGAACTGTCTCCAGGAGTGTTTATATGCCGCGTTGAGTTACCAATCGATGACGAATATGGAAAATCGATTGTCTGCGAAGTTCAACATAAAGGAAAGAAGAAGGAATGCGTTGTCCAATGTGCATTGGAGTCATGTCGGATTCTAGATCGTCATGGAGTGCTTCGGAAAGCCAATCATGAACCGAGAAGATCAAGAAAAGTGCAAAACGATGATGATGACTCTGACGATGACATTTTCTTTGATCGTACTGGCGATGTCGAGAAGAAACGATTGAAGAAACTTGGTTCAACATCGACTGAAGCTTTATCGTATGATCAACTCATGGAACAAGATCAACAAATTCTCGACACGATCAACACAAAAGAGCACAAACTTCAATTAATGGTTCAATTAGAAAAGAGACAAAAATTGGCAAACGATGACGATTTAGATCAGTTTATGAATAATTTATCAAATCTTGATCAGAAAGTTGACAAATTTGCAATAAGTTTGATTAAAACAGAAATTCAACAATTGAAAGTTGAAAGTGAAAAGATCAAAAAACTCATTAACATTGCCAAACCTTCAATCTCATTACCACCAATTGCTTCAACAAAAAGCAAACTTCCACTTTTTGGAAAGCGAAATATTCTGAGTCGAAACTTTGGAGTGAAGAAATCTGAAATTTCGCCGTTGTCAGTGGTTTGTCAGAAGGAAGAAGTCAAAACATTTACAGTCGAAGAAGAAGAAGTTGAGGAAGGTTCAAATAAAAGAAATGAAAGTGTCGATAAATCTTCATCACCAACAGAAAATGTGACGAAAGATTTAGTCGAAGTGTCCACAAAAGTCGTCACAAGTTCTGATCGAGATAAAGATGAGCCAGAAGATGAACCAGAAGTGAAGAAATTGAAACTTGAATCGACTTCGACGTCTGTCAAAGATAATTTTAAATCAACACCTGAAGAACATTCACCGAAGAAGCGAAAAAACCGAATTCGAATCAGAAATCGACTTCGTGAGAACATCGACATGGACGACAATGACGAATACATCGATGAAGAAAAGATTTCAACTTGGGTTGCACCTGAAAATCAATCTGGCGATGGTACAACTCATCTAAACCAAAAGTATGGATACTAATTGAATTTTATTATGAAATAAAGTAAATTTATAAATTATAAACGTGTTTGAGGATTGTTAAGAAGTTTCTGTAATTAAATTTTCGTCCATTGCTATGAGTGGCAATTGAGAATGTTTTGTATAAGACGTCAAGTTCTTTTTGTGTAATGACGTCCATTAAACCCCCACAAATAGTCAAAACTTGTCGGAATGTTTCCTTGCTAATAAAACATTTTGTTTCTCGATCTTTGAAGAAAGTTTCCATGTTTGAAACGTTGTTGTAATGTCGTGCAAGCTTCTGAAGTGCATGAGATGCAATATGACGTTCTTCGTATGTTAAGAAATTTAAATAATCATCTGAAGATGGAACGTGTTGTGTTGGCACAGTGCAAGGTCGTTTCTCAAGTTTCACATCGAAGAATGCTTGATTCATCATTTCACAAAATGTTCTAAAGTTAATTTTATCTTTACACGTTGAGTACTTGAAACTGAAAATTTAAATGAATTCAAAATAATGTTTGACACTTTAATTCATCTACTTACGCATTGCAGAGAATATCAAGTTCACAATCGGTTAGAAATATTCCAGCAGATGGAAATCGAGCTCGAAATTGACATGCTGAAAGCATTCCGTTATTTAATTTCTCTCCATCTTTCATAAATTGTTCAATGTTGATTCGATTTCGTGTTACTTGATTTTTAATTTTGGCCAAGATCTCAACGACTGAATAATTAGGATTACTGCATGGATCTTTTTGTTGACAATGAAGACGTTGCAAGAACTCAACAATTTTCTTATGTTTTGCTTCACAAAATTGAACTTCATTGACATCTCTCATGAACTTCCAATAATTGAATCCCATGTCATCTCCATAACATAAAATCAAAGCTTGAATTTCCTTCTCAGACAATAAAATTGAATTCGAACTGAAAACTCTTCGCATTTGATCTGAACTAACATGAAAGTGATTCAATTTATCGAAACCATTAAAAAACACTTCGATGAAGATGCGACGAGACTTGACGATGTCACGGATACGAAAAATTGCTTCTTGTGCAGTTTCGTGCATTGATTTTGAAGCTGAATTCCAATCGATTGAACCTTTACATGGAAGATCTTTGATCTCATCTGGTGGTGACTTAACGACAACATAAGGTAGCTTGTCGAGATTTCTATTGAACAAGAAAAAATTAAATTGTGACAATTTATTTAACATAAAAATTCTCACTTGACGGTAAAAACTTCATCAATGTCATCACAAAAATCCTTCCATGAAATTCGATCAGGATCGCGTTGATATTTGTAAGCATCAAAAATTTTCTCCAAATCATGCTTTGCAATGTATAAACGATGAAGTCCAGAAATGCCGATAGCTTCCAATCCGCGATGAAACTGAAATTTTGTCACGAAACCTCGTCGAAGTTTATCAAATTTCTCAAAAAATTCTCGTGATCTGATTTTGTTGTCATAAATATGTTTCTTGATACGAAGCAACAATTCAGACATATCCATTTCTTGTTTCCTTTTATTTTGATCATTAAACGGATGGCATGACTTTGTTGTATCGAAGACTTTAGCTATATCAACATTACACACTTCAGGACGTGGAAGTTGTTCGAGATTTTCAATTGTTATAACTTTTCCAGGATAGTTCTCAAGAAAATCTTTTCCAGTATTAAGAAATCCATTTCTATCGAACCATTTTAAAATTTCATGGATAGCATCAAGAAATGCGATGTAGTTAATCACGTAACCGTATTTTAAGAAACGTCTGACAACCAGTTGAAACTCTTTTGGTCCCAAAGTGATTCCAGCTTGGTCGAGAATTCGTTGAAAATGTGCAATTGACATTGTTCCACATCCATTGCCTATCCATTCGTAATCCTTGAAGTAATCGTCAATTTGACATTCTCGACATCTCAATGAGTAAGTTATTTTAGTGAGAATCAAATCCAATTGACGTAATTCAAAACTTGTCAAAACATTTACGTGATCATGGCTTTCCCATTCTAATCCACTTACAAATGCTTTACATTCTTTTTCTTTTGGTAAGACTTGATCAAGAAATTCTTTGTAGCAAACTCTTCCGTCTTGTTCCTTAAAGTAATCAGTTAACTCTTTCACTTCTTCTTGACATACGCCAAATTCATGTCCAAGTTGATTGTAAATCACAGTAAAGAATTTTGTTTCCGTAACTAAACCAGTACGCTTGCAATCAAGTGATATAAAATATGATTTTAAATTTAGTTCCTTCCGCATCAAAACAGATTGAATTTTGTCACAAGTTCGCCGGATTCCAGGTAATGTAATATCTTTACTCATCTCGAAGACAATATTCAAATATTAAAGGAATAGGAAGAATCGAATGAAATGAAATTTTCAATAAAAATGACAAAGTTTTCTTTTAATAAAGTTTACTTTGATATTTTTTTAATTAAAACTTTTCAAATTTTTTTAACGTTTTTAACTTCAAATTAACACGTGAACAAAAAAGATTGGAACGCATTTGAAAATGAACCGTGGAAAACTAACACAATTTCCCAACCTTACAGAAATTCTCCATTTTCATCAAAGTCACGAATCAGACGCGTTCCAGCTGCCGTGGTGGAAAGTCGAAAATAATTTCTGTTCGCATTTTTATCGCGTTTCCTTCTGTTGTTTCAAAAGAAAGAAAAAAAATATTTAAATTAGTCAGAAAATAAATAAATAGTGTGGAAATCTAATTTTCCTTTTTATTCTCGTGTGAGTGTTTCGTCAGATTCAACATCGAAGAAGAAAATCTAATCAAGAATTAAAAGGAAGGAAACGAAGAGACGTCAAAAGTTTTCCATTTGACCTTAAGGAAGAAAGTTTGTTACGTGTAAAAGCAGAGAGAAAGCTCTATTAGATTTTCATTCCTTCGAGTTTGAAAGTTGTGTTGATTTCATTTTCTGCGTAAATTGTAACTTTTTTCGCGGGTCGAGTTATCAAAATTTACATCTTACAAGCACATGTGCGGGCTACGAAATTTCAGAACTCGAAATAGTCCATCAAAGAGGACAAGCCTTCGCTGGGGAGACAGTTGCTTCTGCTTCTAAATTTATTCTTCTTACACTTGAGCCAACCCACCCACGCGTCAACATCATCATCAATTAAATGCATCAACAAAAGTGAATAAGAATAACAAGCTTTACATTATACATTATTGAAAGATCATCTTTCAGATTAATTAAAAGCTTCTTTGAAAAGCTCAAAAAATACTTCAGAAGAAAGCTGAAGAAAACATCATTTTTTGATTATCTTGTTGAATGCATTCATAAAAGACCATTTTGTGGAAAAATCTGTGATTTATGTTTAATTAAAAAATCAAATAATTTAAAATATAAAACCTGAAAGTTCCAAAAAACACAAGAAGAAAATTGAGAAGTGTATGAAAGTTTAGTGGAAAGTTTGAGAGTGTTAAGTTTGTAAAGATGTGTTGGTGAAAAGAGGAGAAAAAGCATTTTCCACTAACACATTCGCACAACCTACCATTTTTAAAATATTATTGGGTAAGTGATTTTTCGTCTTCCCCCATCTTCCCCAATTTTCACAACAATGCGATTGTAGTACGGCTGTGTGTGCATGTGTGTGGAAATATTCTTTGAGTTACATAATCAGATGTGGACGTCAAATAATTTCATTCATAAATTTGAATTTTATATTCCCAGATCGAGATGAGCTTTTATATTTTGAAGCTTCCTTTCCTGTCAAAGAATGTCTCGTTTATATTGAAATATGTGAAAGAATACATAAAAAAGTTTTCTTAATAAATTTTTAATGCATACTTGAAATACATTGTAAAGGTAATACTTAAATAGAATGAGAAGCGAACCTTGAAGGGGAAAAAGTTTAAAATTACCTTTCGTTATTGCACGAGAGAATAATTAAGAACTCGCCATAAGAAATAACGAGAATTGTTTTATACCCTTGTTTAATGTTGGCACGCTGTTTTATTTATCTACTCGTGAAAGTTTGGAAGAAAGTTCAATTTAAAAATACGCAAAAAATCACCAAAATATCAACCCACACACGCAACAAAGCTTCTTTTAAAAAATACAAATAATTTATTCTGTTTATAAAACTATTTACAAGAAAATGTTTTCGACGTCACTTCTATTGATTTTTAACGCGGGCTTTTATTTTTCCCTTTGTTATTTTTTGCTGCTCTTCTTACATTTTCCGTTCGATAAATGAATAAATTATTTACTCGAAAACTTTTCCACGCCACATAAAACGAAGGGTCAACATTTTGAGTCAAGAAGAATTGAAAACAAAAACGAAGGAATGTAAGATGCAAGAAAAATCGATGGATAAAAATAACATGTAGTTAGATTAGTTTTTCAATAACACGACGGTTGTGTGTCTTGTCCATAAACCTAAACCTGACGCTTACTGACTTTTCTTTTTTTTTTGGATAGCTTAGAAAAACAGACAGTCATGACATGTCGTCCATGAACTAGACTTTGTAAATACATGTATCAACATCATTACAAGTCAACTCATAAGAATGATCAATTAATACTGATAAAGTGATTAGAGTCACTCCTTTTTATCCTTAATGATCACTTATTAAGTATCTGTATGACTGATACTTTCGATATTGAAGCATGTAAAGGTTGTCTTTGTCTCACTTTATTTATTTGAGAGATTAAGAAAACGATAGAAAATTGCATTGATAGAAAATAATTTTCAGATATCCTGAAGTCATTCAGCTATCGATTCAATTGATATTTATTTACAGAACAACATCAATTAATCTTATTTATTTGTAACAGAAACATTATTTCCTTTCTAGAATTCTAAAGGTTAGATTAAAGTTAATGAAAGGTGCTTCGTTTATTTTTATTAATGAACAATTCACAGACACGTTTCCGAAATGTCTTGAAAAAGTGAAATAAAAATTATTATTTTGACTTTACTACTGAAAAGAAATTATCTTGAAGTGTGTGAAGACTTTTTTCGAAGTAATAAAAATATAAAGATAACAACCTGTCTGCAAGACGAGAAAATTAGTAATCAAGTCATTCATTCATTGACAGTTATTATCAAATCAAAATTTATAATAAGTCATATCAAATTGATAAGATAATAAGCACATCACACCTGATCCAAAACTTTACATTACAAGAAAAAGCCGCTTAACCATTAAGCTATTAAACGTGAGAATGTTGGAGTGTCAAAATATTGAATTTTTAAGCTCTTCAAATTGTTAAAAACTTTTAAATAAAAATCTGTAACGTCAAGTAGGTAAAACATTAAGAGTTGAAAGACTTTACAGTCATGACAAGAATTTTTTCATCAACTTAAACAATAAAATTCTTTTTGTATTCTGTAAGTACAATCAAGTGATAACATGTGAAGTCAGACAATTTTATGAAGTTTGTTTCAGAGTTGAGCAAAAGTTTGATTTTAATGAGATGTAAAACGAATAATATAAGAACTGATTTAAACCACAATTCAAATAGACAGAATTTATTAACCCTCCTTACATTCAATGCAATTTATGTCGTGCTCGTGATAACCACAAACTTTTCATAAATTTTGTGATCAACTGAATAAAATCATCGAGAAACTCCCCCAAAACGTTCTGACGTCAGCAGCAGCCATTTTTATTGTTTTAAGAACAGAAAGGAAGTTGAACAATCTTTAAAAATGAATCAGTTGGCAGAAAATTGTTGGAACCCACAGCCCTTTGTCAATGTCAAAACGTGGAGCGTTGGCACAATGAAGCAAACAATCATTAATTAAATTTACGTTAATCTTGAACTTCTTCATTGCTTATTGATTGCATGAAGATTGAATTTATTTCAGTAATATTTTTTTCTTTACATTATTGTATTGAAAATAAATCGAGAAATACCAAAATTGATCTTCTGAGTGATTTCGATATTTGTTCAAATATGAATCAAATTTTCCATCAATCAACAATTTTTATTTGATTCGATTCCAGCTTTAGAAAAGCTTTCTTTCAATTCTTCCCGCAAGCTGTTTGGATAAATCAAATGGTAAACGCGTAGGCATCAAGAATTATAGAGGGACAATCTAAATATTAGCCATAAATAAAGCAAGGGTCATAAAACGACAGCCTATTCTGAATGATAAGGACACTTATCCTTATTCCTTATCCATCACTCTTCACAATTTTCGTCGTTTATAATCGCAAATAGTTTCGAATTTTCCTCTTCTGATAGAAAGCTTTTCTAGATGGCACAGTAAATTGCTTCCATTTTTCTTTTATTTTTCTACAAATTTCATACAAAGTCGACTTAAAGAAATTTGTAACTTGTAGTGACGTAAGATTAGAAGCATAAATCATTAGAAAGTCATTATTCATCTTCTCGTTATATTTCAAGGTAAAATTTTAACCGAAAAGCGAAGATTTCTTCTACTTTTTCCAGATTGATTCTGGTAAAAATGAATTGACACGGCGTGGGTGGAAATGGAATTGAGAATGATGTTTTTCTTTATAAAGTTTTATTTTGACATTTTCAGCTTGTCTTGATCTCTGTCGAGCATTCTCAATTAATATTTAAGAACTCCACGATTGAATTTTTTTCTATCAATTTCCTTTTATTTTTATTTATTTATTTATTATTCAATGAAATAATTCATGTTTGAAACATGTAACGTTCATAGCGACATAGGCACAAAAGAATAATTTAAAAATTCTCACGTTTTCATTTATAAAATAAATTGAATAATGTAGCGAAAAGGTTTCTCTGCGAATTTTCACTTTCGTAGAGACAGAAAAAGGAATTTTCGTAGTAAAATTAATTTACAAAACCCTCCTCAGCTTATTTTAAATGTGAAATGTTTTTTCGCAAACAAAATAATTTATTCCAGTTTAGACGCTTCTTTTTCATCGACTAGACGCTTCACAACATCACGTGCTTTTATATGAAACTTGATAACATAAAAATTCTTATCATGTCTTGAGTCGGTTCTGTTCAGCTTCAGTGTTTTTGTTTTGATTTCCATAAAAACATTTCATTAAACTTTATACATTTAGCTAATTTGCATTTTTTTGACAGCTTTGGTTTCAAAAATGTTTCTTGTCTTAATAAATGAAATATTCTCTCATTCTTTAAATTGAGCTTAATCGTGGCTGTAACATAAATATTTATAAATACACAAAAGCTCATTTCTATTTAAAACCAAATTACTTAATAAAAGCTTCAAATGAATCTCATTAAAGCTCCGCAAGAAGTCATAAAATTTTTTGAACCAACCAAAATTCGAGTTTCTTTTCCCAAAAGAAAATTCATTGCTTTCTCATTTAGGAAATATTTTTTTCCCAACTTTTCCACTTTATCTTCATATCTATTTTATATAATCCTAAGAGTCTTATCTCGTTAATTGACCGTAAAGTTTTCAACGGTCCTTACCCTCCCTTTTTTCTGAGGATTAATGTATATTAATGTATTGCAGACTCACGCTTTTGGTTTCGATATAAAAATTTACAAGCGGAAAACCAAGAAAACCAACTCAGAATATTTTCAACAGAAAACAGCTTGAATGTTTATTATTATTTAAACGGATTTATTTTTTAATTGAAAGCATGGAATGATATTTGTAATACCATTCTCGATATAATCCACTACATAATCATAAATATTTAATTAAGAAACATAATAAATTATTCGTCAACATAAAAGTTAAAAAAACCCTCATGAATAGTAAAACAAGTTGTGTTAATTAAAGGTTTTCATTTTATATTTTCAGTTAGCTGAAGTGAAATCTCATATAAAGTTAAGGAAAGGATTGGAACACTCGTCTGAATCAATAACGATGATTAATATAGCTGGAGTTGTCAGTATAACTTTGTTTTATTTGCTTATTTTGGGCGTTGGAATTTGGGCCGGTCGGAAGAAAGAAGAAGGAAATGATTCGGAAGAAGAAGTTATGCTTGCCGGCCGATCCATTGGCTTGTTTGTCGGCATCTTTACGATGACTGGTATGGCCTTTCTTCATTTTTCTCTGAAGAATAATGATTAACAATAAAACTGTTGATGATGTTTTTGTTTCCACCTTTTTTCATTATTTTTTTAGCTACATGGGTTGGTGGTGGCTACATCAATGGAACGGCAGAAGCAATTTACACCTCTGGGCTTGTATGGTGTCAAGCTCCGTTTGGCTACGCTTTGAGTCTGGTCTTCGGTAAGATAAATATCTGCTTTTTCACCCTTAAAATAAAATTTCAGCTCCATTTGAAGTGCGCAGTAATTTTATTTACGATGTTTTGATGGCTTCACTTGCCACAATGTTCTGTTAGAATAAAAATGAAAGAAAAATCGCAAACGAAAATGAAAGCTTCAACAGAAAAGGATTCTGTTGCTTGCTTGTCCTACCGATTGAGTTTTTTCATGATATTGAATTACCCATCTTGCCAATGTTTCCACCTAGATTAAATTTAGCTTTTGAGTGGCATTTGTTGAATTTAATTTGATATCAGAGAGAAGGGAATGGCTTTCAAATGGCTTCATATGTATCCATATTAAATGATGTGAAAAATGTTTTCTTCTTCATTTTTTACTTTTTATTCTTCCCTCACAGGTGGTCTCTTCTTCGCAAATCCGATGCGTAAGCAAGGGTATGTGACAATGTTGGATCCATTACAAGATAGCTTTGGTGAGAGAATGGGAGGGTTGCTTTTCTTACCGGCACTTTGTGGTGAAGTCTTTTGGGCAGCTGGAATCTTGGCAGCATTAGGTAAATAATAAAATTTCATAAGTGACATGTGATATGACATTAATTGAGTTCAATGAATGTCCCAATGGAAATTTAGGAGCGACATTAGCAGTGATTATTGATATGGAAAAAGAAACGTCAGTGATATTTTCAGCATGTATTGCCGTATTCTACACACTCTTCGGTGGATTATATTCAGTCGCTTACACTGACGTCATTCAACTGTTTTGCATTTTTATCGGTCTTTGGATGTGCATACCATTTGCGTGGACTAATCCACACGTTAAATCACTGTCAGGAATGGAAGTTGATTGGATTGGTGAGATTGGGGAGAAGAAGATTTGGTTCTATTGCGATTATGGACTTTTACTTGTCTTTGGTGGCATCCCATGGCAGGTTTGTACGATAAATCAAATGTCATGTTGTTTCGTGACTACGTAAGATGAAATAATTCCGACGCATTTATTCTGCTTTTAGGTTTATTTCCAAAGAGTGTTGTCTAGTAAAACAGCGGGACGTGCTCAACTTTTATCATATGTAGCTGCTTTTGGATGTCTTGCTATGGCAATTCCTCCAGTTTTAATAGGAGCTATCGCTAAAGCAACTCGTAAGCATAATCTTCAATGTTTATGAATGTGCATAAAAGTTTAATGTTTGAAAACATTTTTAGCATGGAACGAAACAGGTTATACAGGCCCGTGGCCTTTAACAGAAGAAGAGACAAGCATGATACTGCCTATGGTCTTACAATACTTAACACCAGACTTTGTATCATTCTTTGGCTTGGGTGCTGTATCAGCAGCTGTAATGTCTTCTGCAGATTCATCAGTATTATCAGCAGCATCAATGTTTGCTCGCAACGTGTACAAACTCATCTTCCGACAACGTGCATCTGAAATGGAAATCATTTGGGTCATGAGAGGTGGAATCATAGTGGTTGGAATTCTCGCTACAATTATGGCATTGACAATACCTTCAATTTATGGATTATGGTGAGTTAATTTTATAAGTTTCACTGTAGGAAGTCTTTAAAATTCTTCTCATATATTGATTGAATTTATTCCCAATTAGGTCCATGTGCTCGGATCTTGTCTACGTTATCCTATTTCCTCAGGTAAATGTTTTATGCAACTTTAACAATTTAATTAATGAAAGAAGAGCTTTTTCAATTGTTAACTGGCATGAAATATTTCTTTACAAAATATTTAATAAGATCACGTAGAAATATAAAGAAAGTTTTCTTGAAATTTAAAAAACATCTGCAAGTTTAAGTTTAATTCTTATAACAAAAATATGAATTTTAAATTAAAAGCATAAATGAGAACTTGTTGAGACATCTGATGATAAAAAGTTCTGTTGAATATAATCAGCACGTTCTTAATACCATTCTTTGTCTTCCTTTTCATGAGAAAGTTGCTTCACTATGACATTTCCTTACAGTTACTCATGGTCGTTCATTTTAAACATCATTGCAACACATATGGAAGCTTATCAGCATATATTGTGGCATTCTTTGTGCGGTTATGTGGCGGTGAGCCAATTTTAGGATTGCCTGCAGCAATTCATTTCCCTGGCTATGATGAAGAGACTAATGAACAACTTTTTCCATTCCGCACCATGGCAATGTTGATGAGTCTAGTCACGCTTGCTGGCGTTTCGTGGCTGTCAAAGTAATTTTTTTAGAATCACTTTTAAGAATTACTTCATTGTTTTATGCTTGTCTTATGATTTCCCAGATGGCTTTTTGTGACTGGAAGGTTGGCACCAGAATATGATTACTTCAGGTGCGTAGTGAATATTCCTGATGACCATAGGAGAGTTGACGAACCTTCAGAAGTAGACGGCGAACAGGTCAGTATTGTTTGTTGCTGCAAATAAAAAGTTCATGACTGAAGATTCTTTATTAATTGTTTTAAGTTGTCTGTGATGGCTGGTGTCATGAATCGAATGTACGGAGCAGCTACAATGGTTGGAAAAGATGAAAGGAATGGAAGAATCAACCCAGCGTTGGAACCAGATGACGACTTACCAGCGATGGAAGCACAAAAACAAATGCAACAGATGGCGATTCAAAGCGCCGCTGCCGCTATTAGTGGAAGTGTCCCTGGGGGACAAGGTAGTACAGCATTTTAACATTAAAACAAATTCACTTCATTAAAGAAGTAAACAACTTAATAAGAAATAAAAGCAACTGAAACATATCAACAAACGAACACATTTAGAAAACTTTTTGAAACTCATACATATCAAAGTAAAAGAAAACAAAGAGTAAATTATGTTAAAGTTAGTATCGTAAAAGTGATTAAGAATAATTAAAGAGATAAAGTAGTTCAACACTGCATTTTAATTAAAGTTGAGTTTATGAGAAGTAAGATTGCTGACAAAGATGGTGATGAATTAATAAAATGGATAAAATTTTTCAAACTGATTGGAAAAATTTTAACATTGAATCAATTGAACAATCTCAATCTACATCGTAACTTCTCCTACCTAATCTATTTATTATGTATCTACATAAATATGTACACTGAGTTTTTGTTCACTCAATACCGGAAATAACTCGCATTGACCTACACAAAAATCTATTATGGCAAAGTTTAATCTATTGAACTTAAATCTTAAGACATTAATTAAATCTGTTGTTGGCTATTTGTAGTTCTATTTATCGACTGTTCAATATTAATTACTGTTATCATTGATGAGTTCACTGACTCCATAAAAACCATTAATATTTAAGCTTATTTTTATCTCAATTATCCTTCTGATTGAAGCATTATAAACCATGGAGCTGTCATGATGAAGAATCACCTACCAAAGATTACTTAAAGTGGAATAGTAAGAAGAAAATGAAATTTGTCAAGAGTGCAATTGAAACGGTGCTAAGTAATTCGAAGAAATAGATGAGAAAAGAATTATTTATGATGAAACCAAACAGAAACCAAAACTATAACTAGATTTATTTTGTTTATTGATGCTTACCTCGGATGAACATAGTTCAATGTGAATACAAAACTCACAACTGTCTCTTTAATAACTGAAGGCTTTTAATTATTCATCATCGAGTAAATGTTAGAGTTGAGCTTTTCCATGGTAAATTATAATTGATTATATAATTGTCATCTTTTTTTTTGTTTCCAAATGAGAAATATATAAACTTAGTTCTCAGAAAGTTAATTGAATTCTATGACGTATTAAAATTAATGTTGAAGAGTGAATTAAATTTATCGAAAAAAAAGTTACAAAACCCAAAGCTTTGACTAGAACTGATTTTAGACAAATACTTGAAGAGAAATTTATCAATTAGTGAACTTCAAATGTATAAAAGCAAAGTTAGAAAATATTATTAACATGGGAATGAAAATGGATAAATTAAAAGACGATGATATCATGAAAAATTAATTGAAAAAAATCAATACATATCACTAAACGCTAGCTATACCTATTTACATATACACAAAGATCGTCATGGAAAATGTTTCTAAAGAATTGTTAAATGTAAAATTGAATTTAAAGAGATGAAAGTTCTATGAATGTCGCAAATGATTATTTTATCCCATCACAAAAGTAATTGCTATAAGTCGAAGTGAAGAAATTAAAACGATGATGACATTTGTGTCAAGAAATTCTTCAAATTGTTTTCCAATCTTCACTAAGACATGGAGTTGAAACAAGAGAAACTTATACATATCAAATGGTGTCCTTCCATATACTAAGGATAAGCAGAAAATAATGAAAGTAAAACGAATGATAATATTTTTAGTGTTCTATTAATCTCAAAGACAAGCAAGAAAAATATTATTGCCACTTATTCGTGATGTTATCGAGTAAAAACATAATAAAAGTGAATTAAAAAAAGTTGTTTGTTTTATTCATAATTTTTAATTTTATAGATCGTTGACAATATCAAAGCAACGACACTTTTCAGAGATATAATAAATGATAAATTGTTCCATTACTGCTGAACTTTATCATTTATCTTGCTTTATTTGGGAGATTTATTTCATTGGGGAATGTTTTCAACTTCGGTTGCGACAGAGCAATTCACCTTTTTTGCTCGAATAAAATCAATAAGTTAGATGCCTACATCCATTCCTATAATTACATAATTATATGTTGAAGTTTCTGCTTCTAAATGCAACTGAAACTTTCCGCTCTTAATTTCAACTTCATCATCGTTCATTTTGTACACCATTTAGAAACCTTGACGCTACCACCAAAAGGCATTCAGGCTGAGAATCATTAATAATCTCTCTCGTCAGAATGAAAAAACGGAATAATTCCATCCACCCACGTAAGGCGTTTGCAGTGAAACATAAATATAAAAAAGTGAATCGTCATGGCATAATTTTCCATTCAATTTCAATGGCGCAAATTATCTTTGTCATTATGATGATACTATGTAGATGAAATTGTTAATTAATGACGTGAAATACGTAGTAGAATGAATGCCTGTCGTCACTTAACGATAGAGAAAAAAATCAATAAACTTCCCACAGTTGCTTTCAATTTACGTCTCTTTGAATCTTCATCAATACAATAAAAATTGATTGAAGCGGAGTGAATTAAAAATGCTACTCTTCAACTCATTGCGTTTGATCAAGCCGAAGGCAAGAGTTCTTCTTGTATTTCAAATAAAAAACAAATCAAGAAATGAAAACACTGACAGAAGTTTCAATGATGATCACGAAAGAAATCATTTGTTGTTTACATGATGCACTCATAATGACAAAAATGACCTCAAATCACTGTAGGTATTCGTCTGCAGAAAAAATGTATAACTCAAGTACTTTTTGAATAACAAATAAATGAATGCAAACCACTGAGAGCAGTTTAAAGAACTCTTAAAGATAAATTGAAGCTTTTTTTATATATTTCTGCAGAAATGTAAAATGTTTAGTGAATTGAATGAGAATGAGCGTGAAGATTTATGATCACATCTTGGTCACATTAACAACAGAATTGTAATGATGTTATCAAGCAATTTTTAAACACTTTGAAACCTTCAACTTCTAAAGACCTGTTTAAAATCCACTTAAATAAATTTAAATTTTTACATGCACATAATTCGTTCATATCCATAAAATTATTATTGCTAATAAATTTCTAGCTTAATGAAGTTTTGACTTTCGCTCTTTTTTTTTTCTTAAACCATGGCATCATTCCAAATCTTTCTTTATTGTTTATGAATCATAAAATTACAGACAGTTCATCAACTTCTTCTTTTTCTTATTGTAAATTTTTAGGAAATAAAGAAACATCAATGATTATGAAAATGAAATAACATAGTCACGACTTTTCATCAATTTTAAGATGCACATCTAACTTTACTTCCACATTATGCATTTACCGTTGCAATATCGCGAACTTTGTGTTGCTTGATGCTGTTGTTAAAAATTATAAAATCAAACAAAACTTGCGCAAACGATGATCTCAGCGCTCTTCTCGCTGTTTTATTCTCTTTTAATACTAACATGCATCGCTTGAATCTTGTGAATTTCTTCATTCCTTTTCTTCACTTTATTGGTTCATTGTCAAGATTTCTGATTGTGTAGAAATTCACTCATGTGGGTCTCAAAAGCCCGGAAACATTTATTGGTTAATAGATTGAGCAATGATTGATCGTTTTTGAATCACGATGTGCTGCAAGGTTGCAGAAATAATCTCAAGCTGTAAAATTATTAATGAATTAAGGAAATTGCCATGCATTTTGCATATTAGCTACATTTTACGATGTTGAAAAATGGAAATATAAATTGAAAATCTTATACGAAAGTTTATTGAACTTTATTTGTAAATTAAATCAGCATGTGTCTTATTCGACTTATTTATATTTAGAAATTAATATCCTAATTATCTACTAGAATAATAATTAAAAGATATCTGCAATTGCTATTTTGTTCATTTCATGGATTAAATTTGTGTGAAGATTCTTCACAATCATAAAGTCACATCACGTTTAAATATTTAAAAAGAAAAGAACCATAAATCCCTTGAGATATTAATTTTATCTATTTTTCATGTCGGTTTATTACAGAATCCAAGGCAAACATATGTCATAAATCGATAAGTTAGAAAAAAGGAATGAAAACTGATAAAAATTTCAAAATATGAAAACTTTGTAAGCGAAAATCAAAGTCATAAGTCAAATTCAGGAGTTATTAAAGCAATTTCTAAATAATAAATAATTCAATCAATTATGTCTAATTCATCCATTACTACGTCAAGAAGACAAGAGAAGCAACATACAATTACTTAATTGCCCAATTATTAAAAATATCTTCGTTTCTGCATTGTTTTTCGTTGAGTCTTGAATGATTTAAACAAAAACTTGTCTTGTGCACGGCGTTATCTTTTAATGATTGTGTAAAAGATTTCATCAGAGAATGAAAAAGAAAGTGAATTAAACTCTGCTTCTTCTTGATATTGCATAAATTAATGTAATTAGCAAACCTCAACGTTATATAACGTTAAAGGAAAATTGTCGAAAGGGGGAGATTTGAGGATGTAGATAAGAAAACATAAATTATGGAAAGACCATGAGAATAAACGGAGGGTTGAATGCGAAACTGATTTATATAGAACTCTGCATTTATTACGAGTGAAACAGTACAAACAATGCGCTATTCACTACTTCATTTTCATTTCATCGGCAATTAAGTCTTAAGATGCATTTAATGCTGTATTTATGTTTAAATTCAAAATTTTAAGGCATTATGGCGTGTGAAATCTGAATTTTTACTGCAACTAGTTTAAATATTCAAAATGTTAAATCTAAATTTGATTTTAAATATTCAGTTCTATTAATTTCTCAGACTTAGAAACACAAAAGCCTGCACGTGCTCTTAAGTTGACACCAATTTGTTGTGCATGAGTACTCGAAACATAAAACAGAAAAATCATTATTCATGATTCCTTAATGCAAAATTGATTATGTTGAGCGTGAGTGAATGCAATTAATTATTTTAGTTGTCATATATTTTGCAACGAAGGCTATCTAATAAATGTCTTCATCTCTGCACGAACTAAAAATCTGTAACTCAACTGAAGTTTTCATTTTGCAAAACACTTTAAATACGTTCATGTGTCACTAACAAATTGACACACTTTTGCTTTTACTCTTCGCACCGATGCTTAGGCTAACAATAATATTGAATTAAATGAAGCATTCAAATGGTGATAGTTGAAGCAAAATATCGTGCTTCTGAAGAAGATGGTAATCAAGTATTATTTTGCTGCATAAAGATTATCTAAAATATTTAATTGAATAAACGTTTTTATGCTGACGCTTGTGCTTGCTGAATATTATTTATTGTGTACTCCAATAAGCTTAGAGTTATTTAAATCCAATTAATATTTTCAATTTTAAACGATGGTGGAAAACGTTTTCTCTAAGTTCACGTACATTTGTCTCAATTTATTTTTCAACTGGAATTAATAAATTACGCTTATCAATAATTAATAAGTGATTACCAAACTATGAAGCAATTGCTACTTTCATAGAACATGACTGATTGATTAGTTATCATTCAATTAGATTTTGTTTAAATATTTTATTTCTTCTCAACTTGGAAGAAAAGATTTTGATTAAATGCTTGAAATAGAGAAGGAACAAACTTATATGAATTATTATTGATTGTGAGATGAGGTTCAACTAAGTTAAGCAACTTTTGAAATCATATTAAAAGGTAGAAACTTCACAAAAAAGTTTTGCTATAGCAGTCATAAGATTCAAATTAATATCTAATCAAAATTTCTTTCTTGATTCATAACGAAGTTTCTCAAATTCCTTTTAGATTATTTTTTTTAAAAAAAGAAATGTTTTATGAGCTCATAGTGCGTTTGTGCGTGCCTCAAAAGTTTAGTGTATTAGAAATATGGCTGTCATCAAAATATCATTCAGCATTAATGGCTTATGAAATGAAGCAGATCATTACATCTTCTATTAACAACTAATACTCTCATTTATAATTTAAAAATCTTGTATTTCTTTTTTAATTTTCAGATCACTAATTGATTGATGTAAGAACCAGAACTTTACAAATAAAATATCTTGTGACATGAAATTCGATATTTTAATCTCTCACTAACACTATTGAAGAAATGAGGGGAAAATTGGAAGCTTTCTCTCGTACTCACACTATCACACAATTTCAGGAATATTTTCTTCCTTTTCTCAAGGTTTTCTTATTGATCGATAAATATTTCATTTCATTGTTCTGTTTAGGAAATTCTAACGAAATTTCCTTGTCTTTTAAAATATAATGCATTGAAAAATAGAAGGAAGGATTTTGCATTTATTATTTTAGTTAATAATATTTCTCATTTAGTTGTTTTTACATACATTTAAGAAAAGAAAATTAACTACTGCTGAAACAAATCCACCAATCCAAATCAATTTGTTTTTCATGGGACAACAAACCATGTAAATTGAATGTTTTGAAAAATTGCAGGTAAACCTGATACAAAAATCAATATATCTCGGAGGCTAATTGTTTTTTTCTTCTCTCTCTAATGTTTTCGATCATATTTTTCCATCTTAAATTTAATATGTTGATGATTTGTAACCTTAGATTACATTCGATACCTACTTTTGAATTGAATCAAAAATCAACATTCTAATTTTTTCAT
The DNA here is from genome assembly GCA_900005825.1 of Clunio marinus. Taxonomy (NCBI): domain Eukaryota; kingdom Metazoa; phylum Arthropoda; class Insecta; order Diptera; family Chironomidae; genus Clunio; species Clunio marinus. Next base: position 430,850 of record CVRI01000065.1, on the reverse strand, counting down.
AACGCATTATAGTTGATTGAGTTTATAATGAGACCTTAATAGGGTTGTTGAATTACATTGTCCGTGGCATTCCTCCCTCTTTTTCAATGAACATTCAATTTTCCCTTCTATTCCTAAAAAATATTTCTTGAAATCTATAAATAAACTTTTGAATAGATAGCGCTTTAGTTAAAAAATTATGACAAATGCTTGGATCATTATTAAGATTTAACTCTATGATGATTTCGAGCTTAAAATTGAAAAATCTGTTCATTGCTCATATTTTTTCAATTCTCGGTTCAAACAAGCAGTTAAAATATTATTATTGAATAAACGGAAAACAAAATGTGGAACAATGTCGAGCAACCACGATCTTCACGATCATCTATTTATACATTGTACATGTAATGGCTTCATTGTTATTGAGATGAATAACAAATGATCGCATTTTAACATAACAGAATGATTTTTACATGATATAGTGTGAATTTTCGTGACTGAATAGTTCAATCACTCATTGAAGTCGTAGTAACTTTTTACTCATTATGAATGCATAAAGCTCTTGATATTCTAGTTAACTCTTCACTTCTGTGTAAAACTTTTTGTATTTATCAGAGCAGACTTTTTTAATTCTTTAAGATAAGTGAATAAACATTTATTCATTGTTTTAATTTTCTTACTGAGCTTTCAAATTAAAATTCTTTTTAAGAATTTACTTCTTCATTTCATATCTAATCACATTGACAATTTGATTTCCTTCATTAAAAGGAGCATTTCTTGTCTGAATTAAATGAAATAAGTTCTGAGAATTTTCGTTTATAAATACAAAAAGTTTCTTAAGAAGATTGCAAGGATAATTCATTGTAAGAAGTTTATTCGTTAAGACTGCTTTGAAAATTGAAAATTGTTACTTAACCCTTATTAATTTAATTACCAATTTAAAAATATATTAGAAAGTATTATGAATTTTTATAATATGTAGTTGGTCTTAACTTATTTTGGGTTATAAATTGACATGCATGAATATGCTGATAAGGAGCTTGTAATGTGTATTAACACCATGTGCTTTCAATAATGTGTTTTATTATTTCTTCATACATATTTGATGAATTGACAATTGATAATGTTACTTTAATAATAATCTATTTAATTCATATCATAAATAAATATTTAATAAAGTTACTTATGCATGAAGGTGTTATTGTAAATATGTATGTGGCATTCATGATGAAATCATACATAATTGGAAGTAAGTTAATCGATTTATTTTATTTGTCCCATTCAACGTAGCATAATTATTTTCTTTGAAGTTTTTATCGCAGATCTGTTTAAAATTATTTTCACTTCATTTGCATAAGACAAAGCAAGCAGAAGTAGATGATGAATGGCATGGTGATATTCAAGCAAGTAATAGACAAGTTACAAGCTTACTTTTTTAATTAAAATTATGTTTAATTACTCGACTGCTAATTACCAAAACTATTTAAATGCAAAATTAGCATAACAGTGCACAAAAAATTGCACATGCATCAGCAGCAGAGAAACAATGACGAGATGTTTATCCATTCGTTGTCTATGGAACTACAGCCCACAAGCAGCATTCGTCGTAACATAATCGTTTTCTTCTTCTTGACGCTTTTTAAACTTGCACGTTTCTTCTTCAGATAGTCTCAAAATTGCAGTGAGAAAAAATGCTCATCGTGATTTGTAGTTTTTACTCTCTTGAATTCTTTCATGTATTTTTTTATTCTTCGCAACACAAACATGAATTTGTTCAACTTTTTTTATTCTTCTTCTTTGACCTAAGAGCAAGTAAAATTTTACTACACTCTAGAGATTTGCAAATACTAAAAAAGATGTAGATATTTTGCCTACAAAAAAATGTTGAGAGTAAGTACACATTAGGTTGAAAAAAATAATTGCAATGAAAATAATTTTGGTATAAAACTATGAATGCTTTTAGCTTTTTCATCAGTCAACAAATTTAAATCATCAAGTTCGCATCTTCAGTTGTTTCTAGAGAAAATAAGCATTGGATAACGAGGTACAACAAACTTACAAATTTAGTTTTCCAATTCATGAATCTTGCAATTGTTGTGAACATATAAAAAAGAAAAGTTGGTGAATTTGACATATAATATTTATAATTACCTACTATAAACAATTTCAACTTGAAATAACAGCAAAAATGAATTATATAAAAATAACTAGATAAACATAACATTTTGCCAAAATTTCAATACAAAAGATATTCTGAATTCAAAATTTAACACTTTGTTAATGTATTAAATAAAGTTGAAGTGCACCCATGATAAAAGAAAAAACAAAAGAGTTAATTGATAGCTTTTGGAGGGAATTAAATGGAAGTTAAAATTTATTTTAATTTTCTCTTATCGTAAGAACTTTTAAGCAAAACTTTTGAGGGATATTGAAACAATAAAAGAGTTCAAATATCATTTCATATCAAGTGTTAATACTTTTTCAAATTTTTGGAAGTGAACAAAACCTAAGCATGTGCATAAATTACTTCATGTTCAACTGATTCTTATCACATCGTGTGCAATGCAAAGTGTCGAGTTTTGAAGGATCTTATGAATTAAAATATAATCAGAAATTAGAAAAATATTTTCAAACTGTTAAATACCAATAAAAGTTAATTAAATTCTTTTATTCTTCATATTTTGACTGAAATGAGTATTTTTAATATTTTTGCTAACAGGCATTCTGATAGATTTATATCATGCAGTTAATACAATTTGTAAGTTAAATAAAAATAAACTTTTCAATACTAAATTAATTTTCGTTTCTTTTATCAGCGCACAGGAATTATTCTCTTGTTTTTAACAGCAGAAATTTACTGTGAAGGTACAAAAGATGCTTGATGAGATCGTATTCATTTCATATTTTTGAATATTTAAATTACAGCTCCGCTCCCAGGAAAGAATTATTTACCTCCGAGTACAAGTTATGGTACTCCGGATTTAAGTTCTACTAAAACTAACGAAGCCCATTCACCTTCCCCCTCTTATGGAGCTCCTTCGACGAGTTATGATCCTCCTGCAGCAGGTGAAACTTTCATTTACTTTTATTTCATTTGAAAAACTAAAGTTATTTTCTTTCCACTCAGGTGTACCTTCTGAAATAGGAAATTCTGGTTATGCATCACAAAACCAAAATGGTAACGGATATTCCAGAGGGCCACAAGGTTCATCATCTCCATCAAGCCAATATGGACCTCCTTCAAATGGAAATAATCATGGACACTCCAGTCAGCAGCCATCAAGTCAATATGGACCTCCTTCAAATGGAAATGGAAATGGATACACAAGAATGAACGTGGCACCTTCAAATCAGTATGGTCCTCCATCCCACAGTAATGGTCAAGGTGGAAACGGATTCTCAGGAAACGGATACTCTAGCATGGCTTCTTCGCCTTCAAGCAAATATGGGCCCCCAACAAACGGAAATAAGAATGGAAATGGATATTCTAGAGGACCTTCCCAACCTTCGAATCAATATGGACCTCCAATGAATGGAAATGGATACTCAAAAATGCCATCTCAACCATCAAATCAATACGGACCACCAACCCATGGAAGTAGCTACTCTGGCTCACAAAGTCCACCTTCAGCCCAATACGGACCCCCAGCTAATGGAAATGGAAGACCTGCAGCACCTTCCAGTCAATACGGACCTCCAGCTAATGGTAATGGAAGACCCGCAGCTCCTTCCAGTCAGTATGGACCTCCAGCTAATGGAAATGGAAGACCTTCAGCACCTTCCAGTCAATATGGACCTCCAGCTAGTGGAAATGGAAGACCCGCAGCTCCTTCCAGTCAGTATGGGCCTCCAGCTAATGGAAATGGAAGACCTGCAGCACCTTCCAGTCAATACGGACCTCCAGCTAATGGAAATGGAAGACCTACAGCACCTTCCAATCAGTATGGACCTCCAGCTAATGGTAATGGAAGACCCGCAGCTCCTTCCAGTCAGTATGGACCTCCAGCTAATGGAAATGGAAGACCTTCAGCCCCTTCCAGTCAATATGGACCTCCAGCTAATGGAAACAGCTATTCGGGTTCACATAGTTCACCATCATCTCAATATGGGGCACCATCTAGTGGAAATGGAAAAATTTCGACACCTTCAAGTCAATATGGGGCACCTGCTAATGGTCATAATGGTAACGGATATAGTACACAAGCGTCAAAGTCAGCAAGTTCTCGAACCAACGGTAATGTTCCTTCAAGTCAATATGGGCCTCCAAATGGAGGAAACAGTGGAAGTGGATACTCTAGCGGGCCTTCTCCACAATCACCTTCAAGCCAATATGGAGCTCCATCAAGTGGCCAGCAAGGAGTGTTTTTAAAAACCCTTTCACTTCCATCAGCACAATATGGACCACCATCAAATGGAAAAGGTCAAAGCAATAATGGTTTTGGACAAAATAGTTATACTGCCCCTTCATCTCAATATGGACCACCCAATAACAGAAACAATCAAGGTGGAAATGGATATTCAAATAGTGCATCACCATCTGCATCATATGGAGCACCTTCTGGTAAGCTTTGAAATGAAAAAAAAAATTTTAATTATTTTCATGTTTATTAAAACTTTCAGCTCAAAATAATCATCATGGAAATGCTGAAAATACCAACAGTGTTTATGCTTCTGATGGAGGTTATTCAGGAGGGCCGATGAATTCCTTCTCTCGTCCAAGTGTGCCTGAAACAATTCAACAATCTTATGATTCAAATGGAGGTTATCAATATTAGCCTAAACGTTAAAAATATCAAGTTTCAGTGTGCCTTATCATCGTAAAATTTTTAATATTATTTCAGCAATTTCCATTTTCAATTTAACAGTTTCAATGTATATATCGTTTGATCTCGTCACACTAAATTTCAATGAAACTGTTCTATTTTAAAACTTCGAGCTTCTTCACATTATGGAAAATAAAAGAATATTTATAGAATTTAAATGTGTTTTCATATAACATATCATAAATGTAAGCTTTCTTGTTGAAATGGCAAATCTTGTTGAGAACAGCTACTCAACTTGAATGATGTTTTCTAATCTGAAATGCTATACTCAGATGATTTATTTGCTGCACACAATATTTTACTAATAGCAATTGAAGCATTGTAAAATTTGTGCTCCTGATAAATTTATTGAGAAAACAAGATTCATAAATTGCCGATTGTTCTTTTTTTAAGGCTTCTCGTGTCAAGTTCAAAGAAAAACAAATCCAACAACTTTTCTTCTTTTCATTTCTCGTTTTAAAAAGTAATCAAGTAATTTTAAGTCTTTTATTGTCTCTAATCAGCAACAGAAACATAAAAAAATATGAAATAATCATAAAGTAGTAGAGCAATTGAATCGTAAAAGTATAAGGAAATCTTTTTTTTTAATCCAAAGTAGTTTATGCAAGATTTATCAAGGAACAGAAGGAAATGAACATTTTACGTAACTTTCTAGAAGCAAAGAATAAGTAAGAAGGAGAGTGAAAGTGAGAGAAGCAAACTTATGGCTGTTGGAAAGTTGGAAGCTTTAGAATATAATTTAGAACTATAGATCTTAGTTGCGTGTATTGGTGAAAAATCGATTCAAAGGTCTTATTTTTCTCTCAAATAAAATACAAAATAAATTTTCGAAAAGCAAAAAACTTCTATCCATGTTTAACTAACATATTGCTTTATTTGCAACACAATTGTGTATACGTTTCCCTTTGCAATTCTGATACTCATACTAAGCATCCTGATTCCTTTTTGAGAACGTGTTAGTAATTCTTGTAAATATAGCAAATTGCTTACGTCATCTTTGAGTATTCCTCCAATTGAAAAGAGAAGAATTTTCTTACTTGCCATGCGCATGTTAAAATTTTCCAGGTGAATAATGAAAACCGAGTGGGGATGAATGAAAGTAAATTTTCTCTACGCGTTCAGAGAGAAGTTTCGTTTTGCTGCGACCAGGTCAAGTAGTCCTCTCGGCATCCCGTGTGTGAAAGAACTGAAAAAGAGTGGAAGCCAAAAAATATATTAAATGGTGGTCCATAACTGTGCAAAAGGCAACCATTTTAGAAATGAAAAATATTAGAAAAACTTAGAAAAAATGTTATGAAAAAGCTTTTTAATCAAACGTTTTGTTATCCCTCAAAGGAAAATTCATCTTGAAGTGATAAAGTTTAATAAAATTAAATTTATTTAATTGAAAGAGTGAAAAGTTGATTTTTTTGTTAAGTCTGAAATAATTGAAAAAAATTATTATTGAAACATAAAAGTATAAAATACAAACATCTTTAATTTATCAAAGAAAGAAAGGAATATTAAAGCTCTTCACAAAAAAGTTTCTGAAACATTTCTGATTGCATAACAAGAAGAAAAAAAGCACAGTGGCGTCACAAGAAGAAAGTTCAAATAACACCACGGGTGAATCTTCACCGTCCGCGTTGTTTACTAAATTTGGAGGATCACTTTTCGGGGCCGCTAGCGGATCTCCCCAAAAAGTAGTTACTAATATACGTGGATTTCTTTCAAATCGATTGCCTGGCACAATCTCAATCCCGTCAGTGCCGGATACAGGTAAGAATTTCCTTTCTCTCTTAAGTTCAAACTTACTTCAAATCTTTAATTTTTCGAAATGATTCTCATCAATATTTTCTTATAAGAAAAGTGTCATTAATAGTTGTTCTTCCGAAATCAACAACTTGGCTTTTTGAAATGAAATTTTCATAAGATTACCTAATTTCCAGATCATGCTTCAAATTATGAATGAAAAAATATTTATTTTGCGAAAGCACTTCCTCATAACTCATGATTTACATTCTTTTTTCTTGTATTGATTTTCAATGCTCCATGAAAATGGTGGTGAAATAAACAGCTACAATCATAAAAATCTTTTGACTTTCTCATACACTTTCGTTCAACCTGTCATTCAAGTAATTTTTTGTCATTTTTGGTATTTATTTATGAACAAAAATTCGTTACTGAGTCAAATAATTTGATACTAACGTGACCCTGAAAAGTCAGATTTACACGCGTGTAAATAAAAGGATAAAGATGAAATAGAAATAAAATTATGAAGATAGAAAATTCGAGACTCCAATTAACAAACTTTTCCTTGAAATTGTTTTAATTTCCCATTCCTTCAACAACGTGATGTTTTGCTTACCTGTTTATTTTATTATATGTTTGTTCATTCTTACTCATGTTGTTCAGTCATACAAAACTCACTGTTATTAATAACAGTGATTACGTTTTATAACAAATTGGGTAATTCAAATTAGACAAATTTCTATTAATAATCAAACCATGGTTGAGATAAAAGAGATGCCTTAAAACAATGCGAATTAATATCTATTAATATACGCTTTTAAATATTTAATCTGAATCATTTTTAAACTCTTAGAGTCGTTAATATTTTCTGAAAAAAATAAACAGTGATACTCGTTTTTACAATACACAAAGCTTCGATGTTTCAACCTCTGGAAAATTCGCTTTTGTATAAAAACCTATAGCGGGAAAATTTCTTACGAAATATCTTTCATTAGTGTGCGTAAACGTCTAAGTGTGTGTGCTTTTTTTTGTTTTCTGACGTTTCAGTGGGGTTTCAAAAGAAATCACTCCCCCGCAGCTATATTGAAAGAGTCTTGAAAATATAAAAAAGACTATACATACATGTATATAATAAATGTAAATCCTTTACCGTCTGCCTGCTCATAAAATATTCACACGAAAGTTGTTTAATAATTCATACATGTAACGTGGAAAGGGAGAAAATCCTTGGTATTTGTACGACGATTTATTCAACTAGCAAACTAGTGAAAAGTTTTAAGCTTTTCTTCATAGATGAATGTCTTCAGACTCATCATAATCACAAATATTTCAAACTGCAGCATGACAAAGTTGAAATTTTTTTATATTTCTTATAATCAGAAGAAATTACGATTTGTTTGACATCTCTTAAAAAGAAAATTCAACGAGCTTTAGTAGGTGAAAAGAATCATTCAAAAAGGATGTTTTTCAATACATGTTTAGTAATACTTATTATACAATGTAAAGGAAAACGAACATAAAAATATTTCCTCCCCTAAATGCAGTTGTTTCTTCTCATGCCAATTTTTCTTTATTTTCCTTCCATGTTTTCATTCAATATGAATTTTTAATGAGATTTTAATACAATTGAGAGCATTTGGAACGTGCCGAAAAATGAAATGGTTGATTGTCTACCTGGGGTTACGATTCGTCTCGATCGATATTTCTAAGGAAGGGCCTCATAATGTTTTCTTTCACGAGGGTTTTATTTTACTTGAATGAGGAACATTATTCAATGAATGTATTTTTATTAAAATTTAAGTTCATGTGTTCAAAAAATATTTAAAAATATTTTTTTAGGATTTATTTTAATAATTCTGTTCAAATGTTTTGTTTTCTAAAAATACAAGAAAAATAGCGTGACTGATTTTGATTTGAGCAATATTACCCCCACAAGACCTTTATTAAGTATAGACACGTTTTTCGATTATTTTGCTTCCATAAAGCGTTGAAACGCTTGAGTATTAACTGGAAATACAAATGGTTTTCAACTTATGTTTTCGTGATTACTGTTGAGTACTATTTAAGAGAATAATTTGAACAAAGCCTTCGTTAATTCGTTTCTCATGAATGAAAAAGAATGAAAGTGATTGTTGAGTAATATAATACCGAATGTAGGGCCAAAAATCTTTGAAACTTTAAATAAGAAGGATTAAATTGTCGATATTTTATCATGATACCTACTTATGACTCCTCATAAAGCATCCTCAAAATTAATTGCAAATGAACATTTATTTATTTAAATACTTTTTGAGGGAACCGCTCGTATATTTTGTTCCTTGCTTTTGATGTTTACACACTTTCCAAATTGGATTATTTTGTTTTCTTTGCATTTTGATAAACAAACAAGACTGAAGATGAAAGAAGAAAATTTCTAACGACTCAAGCAACATTTCAAAATTTCAAGCACTTTCCTTGATTTAAATACCATTTCTAAGTTTATGATTGAAATGTTTATAAATGTTTATACCATCAGAAATAGTAATTTATAAGAATGTTTAAAGCCTCATATCATCACTTCTTAACTTTAAAAATAAAATTCTATAATTTTTAAATCGTGATTTTAAACGTGACTGTGAAGTCAAGAAAATAAACATTAAAGATTAAATCATATTATTTGATAGAAAATCTTAAAAAGATAATTCATACTCTTCAATTTTAGTGTTCATTCATATAATATTTAGAATAAATATTTATTGTTTGCAACGGCATCCTTGAAACCACAGAAACAACATTTCAATCATAAATAAGGAAAACTATGAAATTTTGTATTACATGAAGAAAGCTTAACATTATGGTTTGAAAGTTGTTTGTTTTTTATAAAAGAAATATTAATTAAAACTCTTTCTTTGTACATTTTTTGGATAGAAAATATTGATGCGAATCACATTAAAAGTTTATTTTCTTGAAATATTTAATGATAGATTGAAATTGAAGATTTAATCGGAATATTGTTTCTGTGTTCTCAAGGTTGCCTTAACGGATAAAGCGTGACACATTTGGTGTATCGAACTAAAAGGATTTTCTGCTTCACACACAAAAACAAGAACCATCAACTAGGACTCAGACATATTCACAGCACAGTCAGGAAATTTATATGAAAATTGGTTTACTAAATTTGACAGAAAAGTTGGTTAAAGTGTGCAATAACTAAACATTAGAAGAAAAAAATTATAAAAATAAATCAAGCCAATAAACGAAGCTCATTGAAGCAATCAAATAAGAAAACACATTGAAAATGGCGCCTTTACCGATAATTAATATGGAGTATGCTGAAGCAAAAGAAATATTATGGACGAAGATTCAAGAGCCAACGATGCAAAGGAAGCTCATTCTGGTCATCGTGTCGATAGCATTGCTTCTAGACAACATGTTGTACATGGTAATTGTTCCAATCATTCCTGATTATTTAAGATATATTGGAGCATGGGGGGAAGAAGATCAATTAGAATATTTGGAAAGTTTAAAACCAAGAAATGCATCACTTCCACCTACAACACCTCATCCAAGAGATCATCATGGACAAGATTCAGCAACAGGCGTATTGTTCGCATCAAAAGCGATTGTGCAATTGATGGTGAATCCATTTTCAGGAGCAATCATCGATAGAATTGGTTATGACATTCCAATGATGATAGGATTAATAATCATGTTTTTATCAACATCATTATTTGCCTGTGGACGAAGCTATTCGCTCTTGTTTTTCGCAAGATCATTACAAGGTGTTGGCTCTGCGTTTGCTGATACAGCAGGCCTCGCTATGATTGCTGACAGATTTACAGAAGAAAATGAAAGATCTAAAGCTCTTGGAATAGCGCTTGCTTTCATTAGTTTTGGATGTTTAGTCGCACCACCATTTGGTGGCGCACTATATCAGTTTGCTGGTAAAGAAGTTCCATTTCTGATTCTGGCATTCATATCATTGATCGATGGATTTATGTTGCTACTGGTAATGAAACCCATAAAACAACAGATATCTGACAGTCAACTGCCACGTCCTGAATCAATTCCTATTTGGCAATTAATGATGGATCCATACATTGCTGTGTGTGCTGGGGCATTAATGATGTCGAATGTAGCGCTTGCTTTCCTTGAACCAACAATATCACTTTGGATGGAAGATAATATGACAACCGAGAATTGGAAAATTGGCATGATTTGGTTGCCAGCATTTTTCCCTCACGTATTAGGTGTCATAATTACAGTGAAAATGGCTCGAAGATATCCACATCATCAATGGAGAATGGCTGCTTTCGGTTTGGCTTTGGAAGGCTTAAGCTGCTTCATTATTCCATTCACAACATCATATAAAGTGCTTATGATTCCCATTTGCATTATTTGCTTTGGAATTGCGCTTATTGATACAGCATTACTGCCGACCTTGGGTTATTTGGTCGATACAAGATACGTGTCTGTGTATGGAAGTATTTATGCAATAGCAGATATCTCATACTCGCTAGCTTATGCTGTTGGTCCAATCATTGCCGGAGGGATAGTTGAAATCATTGGATTCACTGCACTTAACTTTATCATCGCCATATCAAATCTTGCATATGCACCAGTATTAAGATATCTTAGAAATGTTTACGACTTAAAGCCGATGGAAAGTGAAGCAAATATCCTCATGGCTGACCCTCCATCGAAAGAATATCAAACTTATACTATGCAGAATCAACAACCAGTAGGTGATTACAAAAATCATTTAGAATATGGAAAAATTCAAGACGATTCGGGAGTTCAAGAGACAAACATTGATCAACAATATGATTATTCAAACCAATATCAACAGCAAGATAATTACAGTTATCAGCAACAGCAATATCAACCTGGTTATCAAGAACAAGGAGGAGGATTAACTCAAAGAAATCTTCCACAACAACCTGCAGCAAATCCTTTCCGTCAACAGGAACAACAACAACAGCAGCAAGCACCACAAGCTGCACCAAGAACTGCTGCAGCAAATCCCTTCCGATCGGGTTTTAATTAAATCCTTAAATTTTAATTTATTTAACAACAAAATGATTTCTTTATTTTAAAGAAGACTAAAAGAAGTTTATATTTATTGAAATCATTTTAAAGAATGAATTATTGATATAAGTTGAATTAATAATATGAAAGAGAATTTCTCTCATATTCCAATTTCTTTTTGTACAAATTAAACGAATTAAAGAAAGGAAAATATTATATATCAATTAATGAAACTGCATCATAAACAATTGAAAAACCATGAAACATATCATTCTACAATCTAAGATAGTTTTTAAATATAAACTTATATCAATATAGAATTAAGAAAGTTTCTTCAACATACTTTTTTATAATTTAGAAATGTTAGAGTCAATTAGACAAAGATTTATTTTATTAAATTGAGTTTATTGAACATATTCAATTGAACACTGATTATTATTTGCACTAACTTATCTAGCATGTAAGAGACCATCTGAAAAACGAGTGAGGTTTATCTGGATTTACATCGGTATCGTATACATATCAATGCCAAAAACATTCGAAAGAATTTCATGCTTTCTTGGGATGTAATGAAGGATTGACATACTTAGCAATGAGATGGTATTTTAGTTTAGTTATTGAATAATTATGAAACTTACTTAATTTTATGATGAAACTGATTTCTCTTTGAGTTACAAAAATTATATCAGAAAACATATTCTTAAACATAAGACACAACCAAGGTAACGATTACATATCAAGAGCTATTCGCTCGCCTGAATTATTACCAAAGTGATATTATACATACTTATACATAGAATTATAAAATATATAAAATTAGATAAATCATTTTAACATTTTACTTGCAAAACATTAAAAAATATAAAATTTATGTGTATTGTAAAGGAAACACTTCTTTTATGGAATCATCCTTAACGAAGGTAGTGCTCTCTTGTAGGTGTTAAAAGATATCTCACCGTTTATAATGAGTGGACATAACATACAAAGAATCTCCCGAAATTCAATTCAAATGAAATAAATGAATCAATTTAATGAAACATTATGATTTTTTCATGCTTCATGAAAGTTCAAGAATGTTTAAAATATTTAATTATGTGCGGCAGCAACTTAATAGGAAGTATTTAAATGAATGAATGGAAAGCTAAGAAACTTACTTAATTAATTACATAACTCATGTTATGTTTATTGTTCAAATATTTTCTTCTGTTGAGATGAGACCAAATTATTGACAGATATGTTTAAACGCAATGAAATAATCTTGTCTATTAGAACAGAGCTGAATAAAAAATTATATAAATTATCATTAAAATAAACAAACAAAAAATTGCAAATTGTATTTAATTCCGAGATGAACAGGAAAATATTCTATCAATTTCCTTCCGTTTTCATATGAATCAAGTGATGTTTGGAAGGAGTTTGATGCTTTTACATGTGTATGAAAGACAACATCACATTTAACTTTTTTTCTGCAAAATTGTTGAAGGTGAATGGAAAATTAACAGCAATATGTGTCATAAACTTAAGTTAGATAATATTTATGTCAGAAAAAAAGAGCAAAAAAAATCTTTTTGACTTAGAAAACGGTTAGAAAATTTAATGTATAGCGAGAATAATCATCAAATATGACATTCATCTTAAATTAACTAAACAATCTTGCTAAACAGTAATTAATAACATTCTGTGTATGTAAAAACAAACGAAACGATTGCATTAAGAAATGTAAGAAGATCATTATAATGTAATTAACATGATAAAAGTATGTAAATAGATAGAGACTCTTATTAATATTTAAGGTTTGTGTTTTTATCGAAATTATCAAGTTGTGAAAATATTCGAAGTCATGTCCTTCTGCTTCAACAACTTTCTTCTCTATCTACTACTATCAACTGATCAATAGCATAATCATAGTTTAAGGCATTTTAATTTTTCGCATCGCTTCATAGCTTGAAAATATGATTTGAAATTGATCTCAAATCAGCTTTAGTCGGAGCAATGATATTTATAACTTAACTTATTTGTTTATTTCAACTTTTCAACATTTAAGAAATGAAGAAATAATATTCGGAAGCTAAATTGTTGTTTTGAGTTGTAAGAATGTATTTAGAAAGTCATCTCTGGAAGAAACTAATTAATAAATAACGTGCGCTATTAATTATAACCATATCGAAAGGATGCAATATAACAGTTTAGAATATAGAATTCATCATAGTGAATGAATCAAACAAAGATTACAATAGCCTAAGATTACCGCCAATGACAAAAGAAAAGTTTTAAATTAAAATATGAGAACATGACCTGCTAAGATACCAAGATTAGTTATAGTTTTTATTGCTTGAAATTTTCCGAATTCCAACTTGATAAGTAGCTATGAATGTTAATTCAACTGTTGAAGTTTTGGCCTCTCACCTCTATAAAATCTCTATCTTGAATAATCTTTACTTTAATTTAAAGAATGTCAGCTGTTTTCGTAGAACTCGAAAATTTAAATTAATTAACAACGCACAGAAGATAATGAAAGATTTTCTTTTACTTCTCTAACATTTAAAAAACTTTACTCTAAGTTTGAATTAAAATAATTTCTATTTAATGTCATTTATTTTGTTAAAAAAATTAATTCCTGTTCAATGTTTCAATTTTAAGCTAAAAATTCAACTTGAAAATCTTTTTTATTTGAATATTTTTAATGTTTTAATGATAGTTTATGTAACTTCACCTTTTTTAAAATTGTACAAGAAATCCTATTAAAAAGTAAATATTCTAGTGCAATTAATCCATAACGCATTGAATTAAGTAAATGATTTATTGTAATTTATGTTCAAATATATCACTTAATACTTAATATCTAATTGGTAACAAGAATCATAATAATATTAACTTTGAACGAAGCGATTGACATATGATGTGAGATTCAGCATATGTAAAGAAAATGCATAATAAAACCGAACTTGAAATTTGATTGTTATTCAAGATATGACGACTGTGCTTTCTTAACAATTTTTAGAAATATTTCAGTGATTGGTTATTTGCTGCTCTACCACATCAATAAATTATGAAATTATCAAATGGACTCATCTGTTTATTGTCACCAAACACAGAAGTTTGTTTTTCTTTGCTCACCCTAAAAGTGTGAAGCGATAATAATAAAAACACATAAAAAATTATTATCGAGGGTTTATTTTGATACAAGCATCTTCATATTGAGATTCAACTTTAACTTGAAAGGATATTCTCCAGAATATTTTCACTTACATTTACTCGTAATACGAATGATGACAATTCTTTCCATCTGAGCGGATTATTAGGGGTCTGAATGAAAAATTATGCTTCTAACAATCATAATATTTTCATTGAGCATTTTCGAAAATTGGAGAGTAAACGAGGGTGTGATTAGACATGATAGCATATTTTGAACACTGTTGCCAAATAAATTTATCGACATTCAATATTCATGAAATAGTATTGAATAAGTAACAAAGGAAGTTGCTTGTACCTAGAAATAAAAATAAAATTTTAAATGTGTTTTCCATTTCATGTCATTAAAATAAGAAAGGTTGAATAGATTTCGTTACAGGAATGTGAATGATTCCGAGATCAATAAATCTTTCTTGTTAAGAATTCTCTCAACTACACTAAAATTTCAAGATTTTCTACATTCTCTGACGGGTTGGAAAATAAAATTGGCATTTTCCAGCATCGTTAAAACAGGTTGAATAAAAAAGAGGGAATGCGGAAAATGCAAGGGGATGAAGTGAAATGTCTTTATTGAGTGTAACTTGTGGGGGTGAAAAAGGAAAACTCATTATTTTGAAATGCTAATCAACAATCTCTTCTCTTACTGCAGAAGAACGAAACGTGCTGTTTGATTGTTTTTCGCATCAAAGGAATTAACTATGATTATGTAAAACAAAACCACCGGCTTTTCGCTGCAAATGGTTTTAAAAACAAAAGGGGAAACAAAACATAAACTTACAGGTCTTTGAAGAAGAAAACTGTATTGAAATACCTCACACGTTCCATGAAAATTAGAAATAACAACAAGAAAAATTTAATTAACTAAACTTCTGAAAACATTCAAAAGCTTGAGCACAGACAAACTCACCATCAACTGAAAGAATAAAGAAACATTTCTTAGACATTCGGATAATTAAGATGCATAATTAGAAGGAAAACTCTTTCTTTTCTTCATCCGTTCATTTCCACTGTTTCTCTTTTTGTTTCATGTTGAACGAAGACATAATAAAGAAAATTTTCCTTTGTCTGCGCTCATTTATTTCTTTTTTAAAAGATATCAAAGAAAATATTTTGTTAAAAAATGTTCTCAAGCTTTTAATTTAAGAAAAAATCTGAATTAAAAAAGTTTCATCTAATTAAAAGAACAACCATTAATACTTGTTCGAAATGACAGAGACTAATGATCTAAGGATGAATCTAAAACATAAATAAATCATAATTTAACATTTTTCGTCAATATCTGAATGAAATTTAAGTTCATCAATTTTTCATTGTTGATTAAGAAAAGCGGCTAAAATTTTATAAAAATTTAATTTCAGTTCCTGTTCGTTGGTCGTAAACAATTTTCAGCAATGTTAAAAGCAGAGAGTTCATATTTCAGAAAATAAATTCTTCATGAACTACAACCTCGAGGTGGATAAATATCGAAGCATGCCGACAACAGCATTATCTCTTTCATTAGAACATAAAGTTGTAAATTGCTGTTGAGCGGAAGGATTTCGAACAATGGCCACGTGCCGATAATATATAACCAGGAAAAATAAAAAAGGAAAGGAAGAATCTATTAAAAATATCGTTTTTCACAATAAAGCAATTTCAATTTTGTTCATTGCATTGTCTGTGTTAACCATTTATCACAATCTAAGCATTAATAATACAACTCGTAAGAATCCCATTAACTTTGCGTAATTAAACTTTGGTTTGTCGTCTGATTAACCTCGCCAGGGTTGATTGTGATGGCGATAATTCATCTCATCTTTTATGTTTTTTCAAGAGGAATATTTTTGTTGATAAATATCAGAGATTGTAATAAATTCTAACTTACTTTTGTTACATAAGATCCATCTCATCTTTTGTTATAATATTATTCCAATAAAAGCTGAACAATAGACGTATGCCATATTAAGAAACTTTCTATGTACTTAAATGTAAAAGGAGAAGACTAAATGGAGCTTTTATTTCACGAAAGATGATTTCCGATACTCTCATTCTCATCTCCTTCCCGTGGTTCATTTCTTAGAGCTTTATTGGTTCACTTTTCTTTAATAAAAAGATTCAACAGAGAGAAAAAATAACAATTTAAAGTTCATTTGAAGCAAGCGGGATGCACTTCAACTTCGTTATTGTTTGCATTGACAAGTCTCAAAGTAGTGTAGAACTAAACAAAAAAGCTGAAAATTCAATAACATTAAATCTACATTTTATTAAATTCACATCTTCTACAAAATATGGCTTGGCTTGTCTTATGAAATATAAGAAACGCTTGAAAGAATCATCTGCACGATGTTGTAGGGCAAAACGAAAGCGAACTTATTTTATAAGTCACTTTAAACTTTTTATGCAGTTTGATGCTGCTACAAAACTGATCCTAGACGACTTCTTCATAGTAATGATAATATTCAATCAACCACTGAAGCTCGGAAGCTTGTTAAATTCATTTTTAAAAAAGTTATCGTAGAGACAACTCATGAAAATTGAAAATTATGGAAGGGAGATAAAACATTCATCGTTGTTATGTTCGTCGTGTATGCCAACGGGTGAAATTTCTAGCAATTTTCATATTCAAAAGTTTCTCTTCGATGATTAAAACACAAAGTTGATTCATTCGTATTCAACTTGACTCACAAATGAACCCCAATAAAAAAAGATGTTTAATCAACATTTCGTTCCGCTTTCATACAACAACCGGTTTGAGTACGTAATTAAAAATCAAAAGTTTACTTCATAATGTTTTAATTGTCTTGAGAAAAACAAAGCATAACTGAACGTTGTTGTTTCCGTGCAGACAAAGTTTACGACGTTATTTCGTTTATGTTACGAAAAAGTGAAGTTGAAAGACATGCCAACAGGAAGTCAAAATCAAATTGAAGGTAAAATTTCCTTCGTCTTAATCCAAGTCAAGGCAAAGTGAATTATCGACTTTCTTTTCTTTTCTTTCGACGTTCACTTCTAACGATCCAGGTCAAATAAAATAATTCAACTTGATTTTTCAATAAATCGATGAATGAAAAACCCGAAATGCTTCAAATTTTTGACAAAGGAAGTAAAAAAAAAAGAGCAAAATGACAATTCACTTGAACGACAAAAGGATTTCTTTTTTATCAAATAAAAGTTGGAAAGCCCAACAGAGCCAACTGAAAAGATTAAAAGACAAAAAAAAAGAGAAGAAAAAGAAATTCAAGAAGGGATTTGGAGTAGAAATTAAACGTGTTAGCTTTGTCGTATTTTTCTATGTTTTCACTGCTCTTATTTTCTTACAACATGCTAAGTCTTTATGTACCTTCCGAATTAATGTTTTCTTTTTCCATTTGTGTGTGTGCGAGATTTTTATATACATGCGTGGGTGAAATCTCCCTCAAATTTTGTACGTTTTCACACTCTATGTTAGATACAAAACCATGATTAAACTGTGCTGGTGCTTGGTTGCTTGAAGCAATAAATGTTTTCCGAGAACATTTGTAATGCTGATATTCGGGGGTTAACAACAAACGAATCCGAATGGCTTCTTTCGTTACTGCTTCGGCATTGTTGTTTAATAAAGCAGTAAGAAAGCTTCATCGGATGACCTTATTTATCATCATGTACCTTTCTTTATCTTTGCTCATAATTTGTAAAGCAAGCAAGACACAATCAATCACCCCATGCACGAAAACTGCCCATGAACATTTTTTTTTGCTCTCGTTTCACTTTTGTTTCTGTTACCTTTTGTTAGCAGCCAGTGATAATCCTGAGGGGGCTGTTATATGAATAATAATGTTCACCCTCAATAAAATAACATGTGGTTTCGTTCCCTGCTATATTTTCCATCATCTTTTTTCCCGTGTAGCTTGCTTGTGTACAAAGAAGAAGATTTTGCAACCCTCGTTGTTGTTTCTGCACTTTTCCTTTCTTTTAAGGGAAAACTCGCATTTCCACCGATTTTCGTATTTCGCTTCGTTAACGAAACGATTTTAGTCGCAATTTTCCCATTTCCATTAAATCATAAAACAGTTTTGATGTTTTTATTTGATTTTCATTCTTTCCGTTCCTTGTCTTTCAACTTTTTCTGTTCATTCAAAGAAGAGACCATTTAATGAAGTTACTTGAATAATGAACTAAATAGTTTTTATATATGTAAACTGTTTACTGTTTTACTAGATATTCAGATAGAAATGAAATAAAGGATAACGAAACAAAGTGAACGCTTCAACCTCTTGTAATCTCACCACGAACCCCAAAGGCTTAAATGTTCAAAACTTAATTAGCATAAAATCGATACCGAAATGAGATGTTGTCGTGTTCTTTGCAAAAATAACAAAATTGTTGAATATTTTAATAAACGTTAAATATTGTGAAAAGATGATTCAAATGTTTTTGCCTTTTTTCGATTTATTTTTCTAAATAGGATGGAAAGACCAAATTCTATCACTCCCCAAGAAATGGCTGTCGCAAGCATCAGATACAGACGAATTTGGATTCCCGGAGGTGAGTTACATATAAAATATTTGTTTGTTACTTTCCAAATGGATGATTGTTTAGATATGGATCACTCGCAATCATTAAAAGTTAAATTGAATTGTGTTTTGAAGATGGTTTGAAAGTAAATACTCAAGTTAGTAATGTTTCAAAAGATACAAAGATAAACGAAAATTTACGTACTTAGCAAACACAAACTTCTTAAAGAAAGAAAGTTTTAAAATTCAGGAAACTTCTTCACAGTCTTTCTCATATCTTCACATTCATTTTACAGCGTCGCATAAAATCTAAAAAAGCATAACAGAATTTAATTCCTCGTGAGACTTCAAACGACGTCTGAATGTAAAATTAATGTTACTAACATTTTTTTATGTATGGATGGAATAAAATATCTCATTGCTATGCTCAGTTATAAAGTAAGTCATCCTATCGACGAGTCATATCCCAAGAGACTCACCGCTCTTTTCCCTTTCAATTTAGATGTTTGCATAAAAACTTTTCACTTGAGTTTGATGCTTTAATGATGCTTCGTTATGATTCATAGCTTCAAAATCAAATTTATATTCAAGAAACGATTGAGGCTTTAAGCGAAATTTAAATAAAATCAGTAATTGAGTTTTTGCGTATCTTTCTTCTCGTAAAATAAATCTCATAAATAAATCAATGACTGCTTGAAGCTTTCAACGTCTCTTTTGTCTTTGAGATGTTCACGTTTAGTGGTGTTGGGAATTAAAATTATTCAAAAGTAATTTTTACGTGTAATATTTGTGTTCAACATTAAAAGAAATATCTGTTCATGCCTTATCACATCGTTTGTCAATTTTAACACAACTGAAACTTTTCCATTAGTCATTGAATTCATCAGCGTCAACAGAGAAGCAAATAGGAAAAAGGAAAGGAAAAAGTTCTATCGATCTTTATTATGAAGGAAAACTTTATCCACGTAGCTGAATCTCTTGTGAGATAGAAACGATTGTGGATAACAGAAAAAAGGTCGAGCATTGTATTACACGTTCACATTTAAGAAGCGAAACATTTTGAATGTGAGGAAGGAAAGAGAAATGTGAAATCATTCAAAAGCATGGCACAGACACTTGAGCTCACATCAGATGAAAGTTGCGTACTTTAATGTTGATAAAAACCTTAAAGGTTTTACTAAAGAGCAAAAAATGAGAACAGGCAAAAACATGAAGGGAAGAATCCAATTTATTTCTGCTATTGCATGAAGAGAAAGAAATTACACAAAAAACTTGATACTTTAATTTAAGGGAAAGAACGAATGAACATGAAATTCAAGTCTAACTCGAGGGAGTTTTCAAATTCAACATTTGCAAAAAAAATCAACTCCCAACGATGTCAAATGTTTTGACAGGGAAATTGAATACTTTCCGAATGAAATCGAAAGGGGAAAATGCGACAACTCCTGACCTGCCGTGAGTGAATTGCTTTTGAAGCGTTAAATTGAAGCCGATGTGGCCCCCACTGTTTGATTTCTCAATTGTTGAATATCCGCTGTTTCAATCAAACAAAACTTCTTGTGCATATTTTCTGACTTCATCCTTGTTTCGTCTTTCAACAATTTGATCTCAAATCACTTGACATCTTCAAGCATTTTGCTCGATTCATGTTGCTGCGTTCATTGTTACACTGTGAAGGACTCTCAAGAGTTTTTATTTGAATTGCTTCTCTAAGCTCGCTTTTCATTCAATTCTGAATAGCTCAGAATAAAAGTGAATTGTTGAAGGATTTCAATTTTATTACAAAATGTTTCCCTGTCTAAAAATTAAGCCGACGATGTGATGTTATAAAATTATTTCTCTCGTAATATTTAATGAAATGTAATAATATTATTGATGCGATGATCAATCTAATGGTTTTAATTTAATCTTCACACTTTCCACGATGTATTTACATGAAATTGATCGAAGTAATGGAAAGGCCAGAGAATAATTTGTTTATAAATAATTGAATTTTAATCAATTTTCATTATAACAACAACGATGTTGCTATGAGCTTGTTGATAAAAAATTAAAAGCAAAAATTTTTGTTTTTCTCATGTTCTAATTAATTAATTTTTATAAAATTGTTGTTCTTGAGAAAACATTTGATTAAAAACAAACATAAATTTTAAACTTTGATGTTCAAGAAAATAGAATTTAAATTCATTCAGCAACTCTTTAAAAACTTTTGGGTTGAATTTGTGTCTGAATTTCAGACACAACAAACACTTGACCAAGTTCATGAACCTTCGTGGGGCTTTTTAGGAGTGTACTTGAAAGATTTGCTTCAACATTTCTTTTTCTCTTTTTAGAATCTTCCCAAAGTTCCTGTTCCACCACTCGAACAAACAATGATGGATTACCTGAGAGCAATTAAGCCCATTGTAACACCGCATCAATACGAGAGGACGGATAAGATCGTTAAACAGTTCATGGCACATCCTGGACCAAAACTTCATCAATTCTTGGTCGATAAAAAAGAAACGGAAGACAATTGGGTAAGAAAAGTTTTTTATTTCTAAAATTTTGCTAACTTCTTGACAATTACAACTTTTTAATGACACATTTCTGTGTTTGAAAATCGAAAATAAAATCCTTGGGACAAGATTTAAGAATGAAAACTCCTTCACTTAAACATTGGAAAAAGTTTCGTGGTTCATCGTAGTCAGACCATTTTAAAGTTTCTTCATTTCTTTCACATGTTGGTCGCCAACAAATAATGCATTTAACTTTGCGATAAGGATAACGAGAAGTTGTCGAAGTTGCTTCATGTTTTGTAGTTTCAATTGTGGTCACTTCCATCTCAGTTTCATTTTCCGAATAAGTTGATGTTGAAGTTTCTTCTGGAACAGTCGATGGAATTGTTGGAAATGTTTTCACTGATGGTATTTGAGGAAGTTCCAATGTGGGGATGTTCTCTGGTTCAGTTATTTCATTCGACAACACACACATTTGCATCATAAAAACGAAAACTGTTCCTTCCGGACATTCATGCAGTTCAAACTTTCCGATTCCTGTGCAAGTGAAAAACTTTTCTGCATACCAAGGATCTGGCATTGTTATGTGAAGTTCAAATTCCGTACAATTTGGGAATCTTTCAATTGGCTTTAAAGTCGTAGTTGAAGGTTCTTCAAATATGCACATTTGAATGAGAAAAACGAAAACGTGATTCACTGGACATGACCACCTTTCAGACTGTCCAATTCCAGTGCATCGAAAGTAATCTCGCGGGTGGTTTGGATCTGGTAGGAAGAGATGAAGTTCTGATACGAGACAAGATGGCGAGAAATCTGAGACAAACTCTTTCAGTTCCTGAGATTGTGACACAATCAATTGGTTCACACTTGGTGGTTCAATCCAATCATCTGGCCATGTGCACTGCTGTGCATGATAATTGAAAACAGTTTTGCCAGGACATGGTCGTTTAACAAAATGCTGTTCACCAACACATTCAAAATAATTATTTCGATCGCTGTAATCTGGCCACAAAATTGAATTTTTTTTGGTACATTTTATGTAGTTCTGAGATTTTAATGGTAAAACTTTTGCACCAACCGCGCAGATCAGAAACGCTTCAAAAATAACTGAAGAAATTTTCATTTTCTCTCGTTCTTCCCTCGACAATTTCAGAACTCAAACTGAAATATTTTCCTGCCGACGCAGTAAATATATAAGCAACATAAACATAGGAACAGGGAAAATAGGGTCACAATGTCTTATCTTCTTATGTACAACTTTTATGCTTTCTCCTAAAATTTTCCTTATTTTTATTCGGAATTTGTTGTTTCTTATCGATTTTACATACATATCTACATAAATATTTATTATTCATATTAACTTTAAAATTCTTTTACACAGCCCCTGGCGGTGTTTGCAGACCAAGAAATATTTTAGATTTGAGTGAAACCACAATCATTTCTGATTAAAAAATAGATTACAAAATACATCGGAAAATAACGTCACAACGCACGAATTCTCTTGAAATCATTTCGACAAAACAATTAAATGATAAATGTTTTAAAGTTTAGATAAAGAGTTCCTGTAGATGTTGATAAGTTTGTGGCTAATCTTAGGTTAAGCTTTTTATTGATGGATTGCGGATTTATCTTTCAGTTTTGTTTTCTTATCACTTTTATATCCAAAATGCTTCCGTTTCTCATGATGAAAATTGCGAAATTATTTTAATTTTATTAAACTAAGAGGGGATCTGGTGTTGTGGGTGCTGTTGGAGGTGTGGGCGGTAATGGATCTCCTGCTGGAGGTGCTTCAGTTGATGGAGTTGGTGGAGTTGCGAGACCATCTGTCGTTGTTAAAACTGGCGGCTAGAATTTGAACGAATTATTGAATGAAACAAAAACGTGGAAAATAATTACTACTTACAGTTGGAATATCAGGTACTGTCGTGGTAGTGTCTGGGTCTTCTGGGGGTGTTGTTTCTGAATCATCAGGAGTCGTTGTTTCTGAATCATCAGGAGTTGTTGTTTCTGAATCGTCAGGAGTCGTTGTTTCTGGATCGCCAGGAGTTGTTGTTTCTGGATCTCCAGGAATTGTAGGAAGTGTCGGAACAGTTGGTACTGTAGGGATTGTAGGAATTGTGGGAACAGTTGGAACGGTTGGAACTGTTGGGTATGTCGGATCGTCTGGTATATCGGTTGGCACTGTTGGAATTGTAGTTGGGTCAGTTGGATCAGTTGGTGCTGATGGAATTGTAGTTGAGTCAGTTGGATCGGTTGGTACTGTTGGAATTGTAGTTGAGTCAGTTGGATCGGTTGGTACTGTTGGAATTGAGTCAGTTGGATCAGTTGGGATTGTTGGAACTGTAGTTGGTACTGTTGGAATTGTAGTTGGGTCAGTTGGATCAGTTGGGATTGTTGGAACTGTAGTTGGTACTGTTGGAATTGTAGTTGAGTCAGTTGGATCGGTTGGTACTGTTGGAATTGTAGTTGAGTCAGTTGGATCGGTTGGTACTGTTGGAACCGTAGTTGGATCAGTTGGATCAGTTGGTGCTGATGGAATTGTAGTTGAGTCAGTTGGATCGGTTGGTACTGTTGGAATTGTAGTTGAGTCAGTTGGATCGGTTGGTACTGTTGGAATTGTAGTTGAGTCAGTTGGATCGGTTGGTACTGTTGGAATTGAGTCAGTTGGATCAGTTGGGATTGTTGGAACTGTAGTTGGTACTGTTGGAATTGTAGTTGGGTCTGTAGGGATTGTAACTTCCACTGTTGGTGGAGTTGTTGGATCTGTAGGGACTGTCACTTCTACTGTTGGTGGAGTTGTTTGTGGATTTGTCGGTGGAGGGTTTGTTTGTCCCGGCCATCTTGTTGTTGGGAAAGGAGTGATTTGATCAGGTGGAGGTGGAGCGACCCATTGAAAAGGCCAAACACAGACTTGAAGCCAAAAGCTGAACAAAGTTCCCTCTGGGCATGTATGAGTTCCCCAACGGTTCACTGCTATGCATTGATGAAATTTTGTATTGTCGTCAAAGTCTGGCCATAACGTGTGAAGCGCGTTTGCGTCACGACATGGGCGAAAATCTTCACGACTTTGGAATTCATAAAAGCTCGGTAATCCGTAAGCACAGCTTAACGTTAATACCACCAACGACAGAAGGAAAATTTTCATTTTAACTTTCTTTTCACTTTCAGCAATTTAATTTTTTCTGATTTTTATTTTTTTTAAGTCTTCAATGAACAATTTTAAATCAATAACTAAGAGTTTTCATCATTTGACACTTTTATTTATACATATCAATATCATTGACAGTTTATCTGATAAAGATTCGATATCTGCTTGTGATATCAAGTCGGTCGCCTAATTTTAATCCATTAACAAGTCACCTTAAATAAATATCATATTTTTAGTCTTTAAACTTCATGAACAAAAGAGATTAATCAAATAAATATTTCGCCACAATTTCTTTATGTTTCTGTTTCCTTAATTCAATGACATTTTCCTGTTCAACTGACATAATTTTTTTATCTTACTTCACAATTCATCATAAATTCTAATCAATTATCTTATAACAAAGTTTTTCATTCATAAAACAATGCAAGGACATTCACAATGAACTCAAATTTGGTTATCAATTTTACTGATAAATCTGAATGCAATTTAATGAAAATTGATAAGATTAAAAGTGCAATGGAATTGATTTTGTTGCCATTTATTTGTGATGATGAATTTCTCTGATTTAAATATTGACCACAGTTGCAATTACAAAACAATTTCTTTCTTTTAAGGCGTATAATTACTGGCTGAATGACATGTACATGGACATTACAATACCACTACCGATTAACTCTAACCCCGGAATGGTTTTACCACCAAGAAGATTCACAACTGTTCATGACGTTGCTCGCTTTTCAGCTCGAATTATTGATGGAATTTTGGAGCATAAAGAAATGTTGGACAGGTTGGAAGGTTCAAAATATTTACTTGATTAATTTTTATTAAAAATGCTTCGATCTTTTGTTAAATAGCGGAAATTTACCTCCAGAAAGGGCAGCATCACGTGAGAAGAATCAACCACTTTGCATGGCACAATATTATCGTCTTCTTGGATCTTGTCGTCGTGCTGGCATTGACCGGGACAGCCAATACTTGCCCGATCTTCGGAATCTTCCAACATCACAACATATCGTTGTATGTTGTCGGAACCAAATGTATTGTGTCGTTGTAAAAGCAGATCAAATCGGAAGACTTTCAGAAGACGAAATTTTTTCACAACTTTTATACATTTTGAGCGACGCTCCGTGTCTTCCGAAAACGCCACCAATGATTGGCTTGTTAACAGCGGAACCGAGGAGAGTTTGGGCAAAAGATCGTGAAATGTTGTTGACGGACGAACAAAATTGTCGCAACATTGAACTCATCGAACAGTCTCTCATTCTTCTTTGTCTGGATGAAACTTTACCACCATCGTTCAATGCTCGTGGTTTTGTTGGTGCAACGCCGAGTTACCATACAACAAATGACCGTGATGAGACAAACATGGCCCATGAAATGATTCACGGTGGTGGCAGTGATTGCAATACAGCGAATCGTTGGTTCGATAAGACCATGCAGATAATTGTTTGTAATGATGGAACATGGGGATTGTGCTACGAACATTCATCTTCAGAGGGAATTGCTGTCGTTCAACTTCTCGAGAAAATCTTGAAGAAAATCGATGAGATTCCAAGTCCTGAAGAAAGCGGCGTGACGCAACATCATTTGGCTCCACCAGAGAGAATTGAATGGATCGTTAAACCTGAAATTCAGAAGAGATTGTTAGAAGCGAAACGAGATGTCAACAGGTGAAAACGAAAATGTAATTCTTGTAAAAAACATGACATATAAATTTTGCTTTTCCAAATCAATTTGCAGGAGAATTGAAGACCTTGATTTTTATGTTTATCGATATCAATCATATGGAAAAATTTTTATTAAGTCATGCAAGGTCAGCCCTGATGTTTACATTCAACTTGCCCTTCAATTAGCTTATTACAAGTAAGAAATATTTAATCAATATTTGGTTTGATTCTTTTAAGTAAAAAAATGTTATTTAACTTTTATTAGACTCTATGGATTCTTGGTTAGCACTTACGAGAGTGCTTCAACTCGAAGATTCTTACTGGTAACATTTTGAAGCAGTTTAATGAAGCATGAATACTAATAGATGCATAAAAAAATTTAAGGGTCGTGTCGATTGTATTCGTTCAGCAAGCTCTGAAGCACTTGAATGGGCGAAAGTAATGTGTCAGGGTGAAGGTGCAAATGTCGCACTTGAGAGTGATAAGGAAGAAGAAGAAGATGCAAGAAAAGTTACTTTCAGCATTTATGGCGTGGGTTTCACGATGATTTTGAATAACAATTTTAGAGATTTGAATTTTTTTTATTATCATATTTTAGAAGGATCATCTTCAAGAGCTTTTCCGTATCGCAGCAGCACGTCAAACTGACATCATGGTGCAGAACATTCTTGGTAATGGAATTGATATCCCGCTTTTAGGTTTACGAGAAGCAAGTCGTGAAGTCGAAGGAGATTACCATGAATTGTTTACAGATGAAAGCTACAAAATCGCACAATGTTTTTTGCTTTCAACCAGTCAGGTAACTTTGTGTTGTTGAAGACTGAAAAATAAATTTAATATTAAGTTGCACAAATTGTAACACTTCAAATATCAAATTGCACAATAAAATTATCAATTTCTGCACTTTTAAATGAATTTTAAATGTTGTTTTTTTTTATTTCTTGCACAAAGCACTTTAATAAATATTTTAAAATTTATTAAATATAGCACAGGTTTGGGATCGACTGACAGGAAGTATTCATTGCACAATCCACTGTTCACCTTTTTTATTTACTTCTTCATTTATTTTATAAAATAAATATTGACATTTAATTATTGAAAAACCATAGGTTGCTTGTTCAACTAACAGCTTCATGGGCTATGGCCCTGTCACACCTCGAGGCTATGGCTGTTCATATAATCCCCATCCTGACGAGATAATCTTTTGTGTTTCTTCATTTTTCTCGGCTGACAACACGAGTGCATCACGGTATGCCAAATCTCTTCAGGACTCTTTGGATATGATGCGAGATTTATTGAAAAATTAGATGGTGTTAAGATATTTATGTAGAACTTGATAAACAATGCACAGAAATTTGCTTGTAACCGAAACTAGTCGTGAAATGTTAGCTTTATTGGAAAATTTACCCTTACACGTTGTGAATAATCTGAATTTTAATTATTTTAATAATTTTTATTGGAACTTTGAAGTCAACATCGAAGACCAACTCAACATATTTTAGAGAACATTTTATTGACTTTGAAAACTATGTCAAGTGATTATTGTTAATTGAAAAGCTTAAAAGAAATTATAGAAAATGTTGTATTTGATAATACCAGAATTTAGACGAAATCAATTGTGAGGAAAACTTAGTGATCAATTATCTAAATCTACCTACATAAATACATTTAAAATTAGAAAACTTACTTAAGTTGTTTACCTTTAAGGTTGAATGTAACATAAATTTTATGATCGTTGACAAAATAATCAAATATAAATATATATTTTGGTTGCGTGTAGTAGCAATAAAAAAGAAAATTGATGAAAATTTATAACTACCTAGTAGGCAAACTATAATTATTAATTATATATCGAAATATTTTTCTGACATATTTTCTTTCTTCAATATCAGATTTGACTTTCTAAAAGTTTTTTAGGAGAAGAAAAGTTTTATAAATGTTGAATCCTATTTTCAATGAATTTTAAATAGAAACATAAAAATTATTGCCAGCATTTGAATTTATAATTCCAAAAGAAATTATTTTAAATCGTAGATAAATATGTACGCCCGCTTCAGTGAATTCTTGCCTGCTGAGAGATCATAGAAATAGTGGAGTATTATAATAGAGGATGAAAAGTTTATGTAGAAAGAAGCTGTTGTTATCTTAATGATATTAATCAATTGAACAAATATAAATGGAACCTACTGCATATCAATTAAAAAAAATTATCAACGTTTAGTTGACACTTGACTGTCAACATTTATTTGCCTATTTACAATTTATTGGTTTTTAGATGTAGAAATTATATGAATTTAGGAGTATGAATTAGAGAACTTTTAGAATTAATGAAAATTTCTGATCTGAGTATTGTACATCAGATATCAGACAGACTCAACCAGGAAAACAAACATATCAGCATACATATCAAATGTTAAACTGAAAACATATCAAATCAATTTGTAGATTATAAGATGATTTGACTTAAATAGATTTAATTATAGATCCCTAATAAATAGTGTTCATCTCATAATTGGTGAAACAGAAGTAGATAAATATAACTTTATAGAAGCTTAAGCATAAAAAGTTTTAAACAACAACCAATCGAAGTCGATACATATCATAATACATACAGTATTTTAAATTAATGGTTATCAAAAAAATGTAATGTAATGTAGAAAATTTAAATAAAATTGCATAACCAACAGCAAAATTTTGAGTTATTTTTACTAGCAAAGTTTAACGGAATTCAGAATTTCAAATATGTGTCTAAGCTATTTCACAAGGGGTTGATAAAATGGATATTTAAACGCATCCATTAAATGTTTACTGAGCAGACCAAATTCAGTTTGTTTGTAAACATCAAAAAAATTTGTCAATCTATTATCTAATTAATTCGATAAAAATTATTAATAAATGACATTACATTACGATTTAAATGCTATGGTTAACAAAAATCAAATTGATAATTCCAATGAACGTGATAGAAGTGAAAAATATCGCTATTTAATTAAAATATTAGAGAAACGTTGTGAACAAATGTCGAAGTCAAATGAGAAGATCGCGGCGAGGTATAATTCTTATCAATTCCCAATTATGTAAACTATAATAATGAAGATTTTCATTTCCTAGATCTTTGACAGTAAAAAAACTAATCAAAAAACGAAGCAAAGATGTTGAGCTGCTAAAATCAAGACTTGATAGCTACAATGACAATTGGAGAAGTTAATCGTTCAGCATCGTCATCATCAATTTAGTTCTCTCTTCTATTTAATTAATTAAATCGGTTTGTCTCGTATGAATAAAATAAATTGTGTCACAATTAAAAACTGCAAATTGTTTCAATAAAATAAAAATCAAAGCGAATTGTTCAAGGTCAAATCTAATAAATTTTGGTTTTTTTTTGTTGGCTAAGATTGAGAAAATATGAAAAAAAGTTTCTGTTTAGGAAAAGTTTTAAGAATGCCTGTACATTAGTAGGATCAATAAGTAATCTGGAGCTTAAGTTTTCTGATATAAGAAGTTCCAAGGATTAAATCTTTTTAGGGAAAGAAAAACTTAAGTAATTAGTTCTGCCACTAAGCTATATGAATATGCAAATTCCACACTACATAATTAACATTTGATGTAACATCTTCTCTACCAATGTAACAGTAAATTGTAATGAAATCACGTCTGCAGCAACTTTGTACTGTCTTATTAACTAAGGCTGCACAAAAGAAAATGACACTTAACATTACTTGATTTCATGCTACTGTGACATTAAATAAAAAGAAAGACGAAAGAGTTGTGCGAGAAGTTCCCATGCTTCCCTCTCTGAATACACAATTTTTCCACTACTCATCAAATAAAATTTTATCAAAAAACTAACAAAGAACTCCCAGAGATATTATTCAACTAAAACTTTTCATTCATTCTTTCTACGAATTTAAAGAGAAGAAAAATATAAAATTGAGAAGTCTTTAAATTCTGCCTTCAGTTAGCAGTTGGATCGTGCGGCGTGTGGAACTTTCTCCTTTCAGTAAAAGATTTACAGCCAACAGTTAAAGTTGAAGAAGTGCACGCGAGTTATCATAGAAAAGCAAATATTTCCATTGGCATATAAAATTTATCGCAAGTCAACACGGAAGGAAAATCCTTTCGACTTTTATAACTTTTGCCTTTAACCGCAACTTGCATATTTTAATGACTTTTTGTTGTGAAAAAGGAAGAAAAAAGAGGAAAACAATTGAATAATCGCCAGTTTTTCTTACCTTGATCTACTAATTGCTCCATGAGCATTGACTGGAATTGTTCAACTCGTTCAACAGTAAAAAGGAAGACAGAATCGATTGCAGTAGAATAAAAAAAATTAAACAGTGAAGAAGTTGTTATCAATAACTTGTGTGTGTTTGTATGTGATGCCATAAATTCATGTTCTAACAAACATAAATTTTTCCACATAGAAAAGTCGTTGAAGTTATAAGAGAAAAGAAAGCAAAAGAAAAAAAAAGGAAAATGATTCAGTTACATAAAAAGTGTTTGGCTTGGATTTTATGTGTCTCGTTTGCATTGGCGGCGTCTGGTGAGTAATTTTCATAGGAGTTGAGAATCAAAACACTATGTTATGAGTTATAAGTCTCAAAGCAATGCGAACAATATGATGGCGGGCCTTTCTCTCGCTTCAATTGAACGTTGATGAAGTTCAAGGCTGAATAAATTAATTGACACAATTTTTTTGTTCACTCTTTCTGGTTATGGCACTTCTTAATTATTTTATCATCTTTTGTTCTGGGTGACGACTGAGAAAAATTCTTAAATCAATTCTCGAGTTCAAGTTCATGTAATTCATCAGCTGCTGTAAAAAAATCTTTTTCGGTTTTGATTTCCTTTCGATTTTTCATGTAACTTTCGCTTTATTATTATTAGAATTAGAAGCAAAAGAAATTGGAAGAAATTTTTTATGTTGATATGATAAGAAACATTCCATCGCTATTTGAATAATGATAAGAAATATTTCTCAGTCGTAATCTGATAAAAATTATGTAAGTCAGAGAAGCGTCGTTGATATTATGAAAGTGTTTCTTAAGAAATTCTTTTCTTTCATTGATAAAAGCTTACACATGAGTCAATTAGCTGTTGATGCGAACGCCCGATAAAGTTAATGAGTTTTCAATATGGCAACGCACGGTTTAATTCTCAATTAATTTTTCAATTAATATACGTCAAATGAACAATGTCAACATTTTGCCAACAAACTTTTCATTCTCATTTGATTTATCAATTAATTTACGTTTTTCAACGTAATTTTCCATGCAATAAGGATCTACAAATCAATTTTGTTCCATTTATTTTCAAAGGTTTCAATTGAATGATGTCAAGTTTAATTGTTCAATAAATTTCAGTTGAGCTTCGTCAAGCTTTATTTTTTCTACAAACTTTTCCTCCATCAAATAATGAATGCAAATATATTTGAACATCAAAAGCTTTAAATAAAGAAATTTAAAATTAATTCAATCTCTTGTTGCTACATATCATCACATGTAAGGAAAATATAATTTTCCAATTTTCAACCATCTGTGTAGACATTCAGCAATGTTTATGGAATGGAAAAATTGTTTTTCTTTAATGAAAATTTGCTGAAAAATAAACGTGTAACGAGTACATTGAAGCATCGTAAAAACCGACACAAACTTGATTTATCTTCCTGTGGCATGATAAAATTTTCTCATTCCTTAACCATCGCAAACTCGTTAAGTTTAAAACCTTTTTTCCTATCATTAAATTCAATTTCTTCTTAAATGAATTTCTCTCTTTCTACAACTCAAACTGGAAAGGTGTCGAGACGATACCGCAACGACGAACAACTTCCGGCGATTAAAATTTCATTCTGATTGAAAAGGAAGCAAATTTGAATGTTTCAAGCATGTTAAAGAAATGAACTTAAATAAGACAAATTTGTTTCTTCAAATATTTAGCCGTTGATATTGAATCAGTCGTCAATCTTTGTTGCAACGAAGGAAATGAATGGGGATCACAACGAAAACATTGCAACGAATATAAGTTCAATCTTGACAATAATGTTGTACCAGCTGGCTTACACGGCTTGTGCTTATCAACGGGGGAAATTTGTTGCGCAAAACAACATCGAATTTATCAGTGCACGGGTAAGTCCTTGTCCTTGTCACTTTCAATAATAGATTTGTTTGTTTACTTTCTGTCAATGTCTTTTTTATTTGCTTTTATTTACCACAACAGCCGGATCTGTGGCGGCAAAATCGAGTTCAAGTTGTGACAACACGGCTGATAACTATGGAACTGAATTCTTTAAAGTAAGTTGAAAACATCACCGACTGCATTTCTATTTATTGATAAATTTTTCAATATGATTGTTAAGGATTGTTGCGAAGCTTGTAAAATTGGTCTAGTGATCGGTTCGACAAGCCCACAATGTTCAACAGATGGATTCTCATTTGGTAGTCCATGGGATGATATCATCGAAGATTGTTGTTCAGATATTCGCGACGGAGATGGTGAAGAGATTCTCGATGACAGTAAGAAATTTCAAGTCACGATATCTCAAATATAAAAGCGACGAAATTATTATTTCTAATACGTGATTTTCTTTTATTTTCCTCAAACTTTTTTGCTCACAAACACACACACACGAACGGATGAAACTAGGCAATATTTGTCAACAAATCGATAATCTATGCATGCAGATCTGTGTACCGACGGATGGCTCATATATTTGCCGATGTCATGATGGCTATGAGTTATTGGAAGATAATATAACATGTGTTAGGAAAACAAACGTGATTGATAACGAAATACCGGAGAGTTTGAACAAGACAACAGCGGAGTAAGTGCAAACAAAGAATTTTATTCTTTGCTGTTTCCCTGCTTGAAGGTTGATCAAATATCATTGTCATCATGTCGCGTCATGCTTGATTTTCTTCATGACAAAATTGCACAATTTGTGATTGTCTCGAATCCTCTTTCTTAAGAATATTTTGATTTTTGGTTTGTAGAAAATTCCAAACACGCTGCTAGACATGAGTTAAATTAATTTTTATTCATTTAATGGAATTGTTGACATCAAATCTATTTGCGATTATTTGTTTTAGATGTGCTGATGGCTATGTTAAGAATGTCGACACAAATGAGTGTGAAGACATCAATGAATGCGACACTGGAGACGCGCATTGTGACATCAACAACCAAGCTTGCTTAAACACTATTGGATCTTATAAATGCTTGGACATCATCGCCAGTGAAAGGATCAGCAAATGTGATGAAGGTTTCAGATATCAGGCAAGAACTGATCAATGTGTCGGTGAGTTGAATTCTTCTCCTTATCAGTGTTAACTTTTTTCGATCTTTTTCATAAGAAGACATTCATGTTGAATGTCATTTTCCCACATTAATATCATTGTTCACTTATTTTCTCCCTTCTCTATATCTTTTTTACAAGAAAACTTTTATTATTAGTTTACAAAGCTCAGCACTTTTCTTCTTTGTTTGCAATTTATTTATTTTCGTTTTCCTTCGAATGACTTAATTTCTTTACAGACATCAATGAATGCTCTGAGGGCACGGATGATTGTAATCGGAAAATACAATTATGCTTGAACACGCGTGGTGGCTATAAATGTCAAGATAAAATTGGCGATAGATGCCTGCCAGGATTGAAGTACAATGTTGAAACGAAGTTATGTGAAGGTAGTTGTTTGTAGATTAATTTCATTTCCTTATTCTGAATTCTGCTTCGTAGCTTGATTGATTTTCTTTTCTTTCGAATCATTCTCACTGAATCATCAGATATTTATTTTGCTGCTCTTCTTCTTCTCCTAAATAGACATCAACGAGTGTGAATTAGATCCTGACTCTTGTGATGACGGCTACAAGTGTGTAAACACTCCGGGATCTTTTGACTGTATTTTAATCAGACGATCCAAGTAAGGAAAACATTTTTTTATGTAACATTTATGTTTTTGATATAATGATTTGTAAATGCCCTGTGGGTGCTAATGTTACGATAAAAAGCACATGGAAAACATGAAAGAATTTCAAAGATCCGGAAAAAAGGAAATGATTACTTTCTTTTCTTTTGAAATTGCCCAACATTAATCTGAAATGGAAGCTAAATTATACATCGTGGATCGGAGAACATTTAAAAGTGCATGTGAATGAAAACTGTTTCAATTGAAAGATGTCAGATTAAGTGTGACGAAACTTTAAAATGTATTCACTTGCTTTAGGGAATGCAAAGGCTTTAAATGAGATTCTATTTAAAAATGTTCTTTCATTTCCCACAAAAACATAAAACATAAACGACTGAATAAATATTCTCATTATTTTCAGACCTTTAGCTCCAATCGACCTCAACTGTGCGGATGGTTATCAAGTTTACAAGGATCAGTGTATTGGTAAATTTCTTTTCTCTCATTAAAAATCCATTTGAAGTTTGAAAAGTCATTCAAATATTTTGAAACTTTTCTCTCAGATATCGATGAATGTATGGCTGATCGAGAAGCATGTGATGCGAATCAAATTTGTACAAATCTGCCAGGTGGTTACAGATGCGACTGTAAAATTGGTTTCACTCTTGATCCATTGACAAATGCGTGTGAAGACATCAACGAATGCCAAATCAATAATCATGAATGCTTAGAAACACAACGATGTGACAACACAATCGGCAGCTATCGCTGTATTCGCACTCAGAGTTGTGGAACAGGATACACTTTTAATGCGGAAACGCTGAAATGTGATGGTAAAAAGAAAAACTCAATTTTCTCACCAATTTCTCGTTCTCGTGCTAAAATCTTCCTTCCGATTTCATTTTTTTCTTCTTTCTTACTTCTTTGAATGACGCGAAGACGACGATGAATGTGTTCTAGGTCGACACAACTGCTTTGATCCTTATGAATGTCACAATACAAAAGGTAAGAAGATTTTCTTTTAATCTCAAATGTGATTCACGCTGCTTTATGAAAAGATCCTTCAACATCATTTTATGACAAAGTCATAAGAGAACACGAAAGAGTTGGAAGAAGCTTTTCAATATTCTCGTCATTTTCATTTGAGAATATTTTTATAAATTTATCTGTCGTTTCCTCAGGAAGCTTCCGTTGTGTGCGGAAGCCAAGAACGACGACGACAGTTGCAACAACAACGACAACAACAACGTCAACCACAACACGTCGTCCTGAGATTTATCAGCCATATACGACGCCTTTCTATACATCACGTTATCCCTACAATCCGAATCCAGATCCCAATTATCCGCCTTGCATGCCAGGCTTTGAGAGAAACAGCCTTGGAGCATGTGTTGGTGAGTCTTTCTCGATAAAGATTTATTGTCTATCATTTAACAATAAGGGATGTTTGAATTTTTTGTCACGTTCATGTTTAATTTATTTGATGTGATGATAGAAGAAAAAGTCTAATAGACAATCGGTTCGTTAAACGTTTTAGAAAATTGAATACGAGGTGAAAGTTTTCCGGTTTAATTAACTTTCATTCCTTCTTTCTTTTCTTCTGTGACTTACACAACTTATTTATAATTTAATTAAAGGCTTTGATTCAGAAAATTTGTAACATTTCATGTTGATAAGACCCAAGCGCTTTTAAAACTTTTATCGCTTAAGAATCGACTTCAAGTAAATTAAAATTGTTTCTCTTGTCGTTTTGCAATCTTTACCCATAATTTATTCACGCTTCCGGCTCGGATTTCTGTAAAATCTTTTTTTTCTCATCTCTCCTTTCATGGAATTGCTGCAGCATCGAACGGGCGCTAAATTTTTAACATGAAAAGTTTTGTTTCTTTTCTCATTAAGGGTTGCTTTTGCATAATTTTTACTTCATTAATCCAACCAACTTTTCTTGTTTCTTTACCACAAAAAAAAAAAGACATAAACGAGTGCGATGTGAGAAATCCCTGCGCTCGAAGCCAGAAATGTATTAACACCAATGGAGCTTACCGCTGCTTAAACTCGATGACGTGCCAAGGCGGATTTGAACTCAACGTAGATGGAAGTCAGTGTGTTGATATCGACGAGTGTGCATCACGTGAACCAATTTGTGGCCCACAACAAACATGCAAAAACAAACCTGGCGGTTATGCTTGCGTTTGCCCACCTGGTTTCGTGTCAACAAATAATCGCGATTGCCAAGATATAAACGAATGCGAGTTTTACAAAGACCGTCGGCCATGTCCATCAAATGCTGAATGTATAAACAGCATTGGATCGTATCGATGCCATTGCAAAAGTGGATTTAAAAATGAAGCAAACGATGACAGAAAATGCGTTGATGTTGATGAATGTCAAGAGTATCCTGGATTGTGTCAACATCGGTGCATAAATTATTGGGGCTCTTATAAATGTGGATGCGACGCTGGTTTCAAATTGAGTCTCAACAACAGAACTTGTGATGACATCGATGAATGCGAAATTCACAAAACTTACAAACTTTGTGTTGGAATTTGTGAAAATGTTCCCGGTTCGTATCGTTGTGCATGTCCAGAAGGTTATCGACTTGGAGCTGATTCCAGATCATGTGAAGGTAATTAATTAAATTAAATAACTTTTTAAATGTTTTTTAACTTCCTCTTTCCTAAGACATTGATGAATGTAAAGAAACGCCAGGAATTTGTCGTGATCGAAACGATATTTGCACAAACTTAAGGGGAAGTCATCGATGCATTCCAATCAATTGTCCTTACGGTTACATGCGTGATCCAGATCGGAAGCAGTAAGAAAAACTTTCAAAAGAAAAACTTTTTAATTAAATTTCTTTTCACATAGTCGTTGTAAGAGAATCAGCATGCTATGTGACCACGATGACTATGATTGCTTCCGTAAACCAACATCATATTCGTTCAACTTTATCTCGATGGTGCCAAACATGACGGTGCCATTACAAGGAACTGGTTTGTTTAATCTTCAAACAACAGTTTGGAGTCAAGATCTTGACTTTGATCTTAAGATTGATCACATCCATGCACCACCAAGTGTTGAGAAAGTAACAGAACATTATTTCAGGTAAGATCACATTTTATTATTTATTTTTATAAAAATCAATTTTTCTTTCTTGACAGTCTTAAGAAAGTTCCACAAGGCGTTACATTATTGCTGATGCAACCACTTGATGGACCACAAGACATCGAATTACAACTCACGATGAATGTTTACACTACAAATCGTCAGCCATCAGGATCGAGTGTTGCAAAGATTTTCCTTCTCGTCTCGGAGTTTCCATTTTAATCTGAAAATCTAAACAAGAAAAGAGAGAAAAAATCTCCAAAAATTATGATCTGCTTCTTGTAGTTTGTTTCCTTTTCTTATTCAATATTGAAGCGAAAGCCTTTCCTAATGCAAAGTTCCATTGCCAAAACATGCCTTGAGAATAAAATTAAATTACCATAAAGAAAAATAATCAGATTTGATTTTGTAGGCCTTGGCAGAGCGTCTCGGGAGACGATGATTAACAGTCGGATGAATCTGCATAGGATTTAATCCCTAAGCGCTTCTTTCAAGATAGCGATGGAGGAAGAAATTTGTATATCATGTTTTGTGACATCCCTGCTTTGTTTCTTGTGTCTTGTTTCTCTTTCATCCACCAAATATCTCGCAAAGTTTTTGTGTTTCTTCTTTCTTTCCTTTCTATCCGCCACTGCGATGCTTGTTGGGATTTAATTTCTATGCAATA
The DNA here is from genome assembly GCA_900005825.1 of Clunio marinus. Classification (NCBI taxonomy): domain Eukaryota; kingdom Metazoa; phylum Arthropoda; class Insecta; order Diptera; family Chironomidae; genus Clunio; species Clunio marinus. The sequence continues at coordinate 392,660 of CVRI01000065.1, read as the reverse complement.
AATTTTCTTGTCGTTTGGTGTATGATAAAGCATAAAAGGAAAGAAACGATCTAGTAATGTTTCATGTGAATGTTAAATGAAGAAAAATGAAACGGATGTCTGAAAGGAGAAGATGTTTGTTGAAATTCTATATGAATTAAATTTCAATTCTCTTTGTTGGGTCATTGGGGAAGAATTAAATATTTGAATACAAGTCAGTGATCATTGAAGTTTAGTTTTATTTATGTTCCAATTTATTCAAGTGCCTTATGGCTCATCGAATATATTTGTAAAAACGAAAACATTTCTTTGTTGTCGATGAAGAAAGAAGACGTCAAAAGTTACTCAGCATTAACTTCCAGGTTGTAAATCTGATTGAGAAAAAAGCAGATTCATGAAATATTTTTTACAGCTAACATTAATTCATTCGTTGACCCAAATAAATTTCCACATGTGATAAACGTCAGCTTGAACATATTTCGATCATTATCAGTGACACGATGACATCTCATTATCATTACTAAACGATATAAAATGAATGTCTGTCACCCCCCTTCAATCGCTGCAATTAATTTTATGTTCACATAGCATTGCGGATTTCTTTTTAATAAGAATAAAATAAAACATTTGCATAAAAATTATGCTGAGATAAATATGCAAGACGATGACTAAATTCTTATGTTTCGTAAGCATCTCCCTTATGACGTTTGATATTTATTGCAATATAATCTTCTTTTAAGCCACATCTAAGCAAGCAATAGCATTTAATGTCGTCTCGTCGTCGGATAAACAGCGGAAGAAATCATTTTTAGGATTTTCTAGGACTTTGCGAAGCGTAGAATTTTCACTTCCTTTCAGCATGGAAATATTTTACATTGCTTACCATTTAAATTACGACTTTCCGCTTTTCCAGAACTTTCAAATTGATAATTTCTGTTGCATCTATTTCAGATTTCCTATCATCAAGTAAATTTCTTAATTTAAAACTTTCAGACAGCAGAAAGAAAAGTTTCCAAACTTTAATCATAATTTTTTCTTTCTCATGAACAACAAAACAAGCATGGAAATGATAACAACACAATAATGACTTGAATTACAAACGTTTGCCATTTGCTGGTTTTACAAATCAAAGTATTTCCTGAAAGCTTAATTAAATACTTAAATAACCGAGTTGAATAACAATTTCCCTAATTGAAAGATGAATTAGAAGAGCGAATTATTCGAAAAGTTAATTAAAGTTAAAATTCATGCCATTCATTCCTTTACGTCTTAATCTGAAAATTTGTTGAATTCTTCTTCCTGGCTCGTTTTTGATATTATTTTGTTCAAGGAAATGTTGCGTATCGTAGATTAAATATTTTATTTTCATAAAAATCATAACATGGAAAATTCTCTGACACTCCATCATTACGACAAACAAAAAAGACATTTTTTTAGGTATTTTGACAAATTTCTTTGATTTACCGAACAAAACTTGATGCCAATGCTTACAGCAACGAAAAAATGATAAAACTGACCCAAAATAAATCTCGTTTTTATAAATATTGGCGGCAACAAGGACGGAAACGTCTTTCATTGGACTGTGCCATGCTCTACCGACCCTTCCTTAAATGACGTATAGACTGCTCCAGTTATATTTTTTGTTTGCTAGCTTTTTATCAGTCTGCTTGGTGAAGGACAGAAAGTCTTTAAAATTCTAGGTTTATTTTGAAAGCTTAGCAACGCAACGGTAGAAAAAATGAAGACGTGACATGTTGGCTGATAAATAGAATGAAAAAGAGAACACGACCTTGTGCTGAAAGAGACATTTCCATATTTTCGAGATTTATGTTTGCTTAATAGATGGGCGGTTAAGGGATTGGAAGAATAATTTCTTACTTCAAATAAGAAAAACTGAAAATCTCCGAATTTCTTATGATGGTTTCACATTTCGAAGAACTTTTTGATGTTGTTGATGCAATCTTTTCATACCTAAGATGCAATCGTTTCATAACTTAGAGACATTCCTTTCATACTTTTCATTCAATTTTGTTTTCTTAAAATATTTCTTCCCAGTAAATTTAATTTAATAACAAAGTCCATTAATTTTTTTGTCGCATAGACAAAAGCAGAAGCAAAACCATGAAACAAGAAATTCGTTTCATGATTGAAACTTTAATTCAATTCTATAAGTTTTCAGATATGTGATAAATTAATGTCTGTGTTGGTTTGAAGTTGGAAATAAGTCAATCGTTTCACTCGCCTGATTTGATTGCTTTCGAAGTCTTCAACGGTAGACATCAACATCAATTTTCTCTCTCTTATCATCCAGTTAACTCCATATACAGTGATTTCATTCGGAAAATTTAATAACTTAATTTTCCATCTCGAGAAAATGGACATTATTTTATTTCGTTTATCCTTATCGTCCTCAGAATGAAAAGCAAATAAAGAAAATAAATTTATCTTGGGGGTGACTCGAGTGGCTTAAAAGATTTTCATAGAAAAATATTTTTCGCCTCTTTTTTCCCTTTAATGTGAAAATCAATGCAGGGATTTAGACATTCAAAGTTAGTTAAAGACACATGTGATAAGTCATTGCGTCATCTCTGTAAATTTCCGGGTAAATCGAGTGGATCGGAGTTACGGCACATTTACAATTCATAATGAGTCATTTAGTGGAATTGCCTGATTTCCATTAAGCGACATTTCTCTTGGCTTGCTGTCATGTTGTGAGGATATGCACGACATTAATTTGAGAAAAATCTTCCATGAAAAACTATTGGGAAGCAATTTTTAGTCTTGACATTTTCTTTCTTTCTCTCTTCTCACTACAGCTAAAAGCGAAACAAATCATCAAGTCATCAAAAAAGATAAAGCATTTGGAATTAGTTTCAACGATTATTCACAAATTATTTTTTGATCTTTTTTTATTTCGCGTAAAAGAGTCATCAATTGTGTTCGCCTTGGAATCTTGTTTAACTTTTGTCAGCAAAAAATGTCAGCATAGCGACGACGACAACATTACAAAGGGCGTTTAAAAGCAAAGGAAAAAGGGATGTGAACAGAATAAACCGAAATTGACAATATCATTAACATTTTTATTTATGAGACCGGCGGGGTTAAAAGAAATGCCGTTTATGTTGTTTGATTTCGTCCTTTTGCCATTCAATCAAACTCCAAATATTTCTCATATTCTCCTCACTGCTCATACATAGTACGACTGTTTTATTTCATTTCTCAGCTATCTCAGCCTCAGCATGTTACGAAAACTTTATAATCTCAAGGATTTTCTCTTCGATTATTTACAGAATCTATTCTCGCACATAATAAAGTTTTGCGAGATTTTTTCTTCTTTTCATGCTCCAAGCGAAATGAAATTTTATTGCTTCTGTAAATTGACTTTCAATTAAATTATGGCCTTTAAGGAATTATTGGTTTAGCGATGGGATTGAAGTTTTCTATCTTCCGCTGCAAAAAGTTGTCATTTAATATCATTAAATATTCGTCCGATTACTTACAAAGTTTTATCTCACAATTTAGATTGACAACGAAAGAGAAAAAAAAGTTCATCGGAAAGGAAAGTGGATCAGAACAAAAGGGGTTTTAATTATTTTTTCAAAGTCCTTAATTCATTTTCCCATCCTCTTTGAACTGAATTTAGTTGAAAGTTATTGAAACAGCAAATCTAACTCATTCGTTTTGCCTTCTTTCAATTCAATGAATCGTCAAAGAAGGTTTATGTTTCATGTCTTCAACAAGATTTCCAGTCCTAATGGAACCATTTCAAAATATTTCTTTTCTACTTTTTTTTTTGAAATTCAATTCGAATGCGATGATTTTTTATCTATCCACACAAGAATGAGAAGGAAACCGCAAGTCGTGAATATAAAATTGAATTATCATACAAACAGTTCTCTCTCTTCATATCATATTCAAGACAAAAAAGTTAGTTTGAAAATGCAGCGACTGTAAACAATGTTGGTTATTATTTTGATCTAAAAATTCTTTCAACTATGAGTTTAAGTGATATCTAAAGCGATTACACAGCACTTACTACTTTAATTTCTTCATTGTCTCGTTGAACAAAATACGTGAAAATGCTGTCTGTTATGTGGCAAATGCAATTGAATTTGAAAGCTCAGCAGGTGGCAAAGCACTACATTATATGTAGTTGGAATGAAATCTTATGAAGTATTCAGCTTGCAAAAGCTTTTGTATTTAATCGTGATAAAATTCAGTTGTCAAGGATCTAGTTCCAGTTTGTAGAAATAATCTACTGTCATGACCAATATCTACGATTAGTCGCACGTTTTGAAAACATCAAGAAAAATGTTTCATCTCTAAGGAAAGAAATGAACGTAAAGATATTCGGAATCATATTATGGATGAAATTCTCTTGATATTTATAAAAAATCTAATATTTCTTCTTATCTACATTTATTGCAGCACCTTATGCAACATTATCTTTTATCTTGCGGGCTTACATTACGAACTGAAGTAGATGTGAACATAAATTCCATCATCAATGTTGTCAGAAATTCAGAAGAACTTCAAATATTTTTAGGAATTTTATATCGAGGGAAGAAATTTGTATAAATAGAATTGAGTAGTTACAGTAAAATTTATGAAATGTGTTAAATGCTACTGTTTAAGTCGTAATAATGGAGAATTTGTTGAAAGTTTTAAAAATGTATTAAATATTACAAATGTTTGAATAACTTAAAATCCCTTAAAGGCAAAATAAATATTCTCAAACTCAGAACAATGGTTAAAGATCGCTTGTGGTTTATTATTAATATTTCAAACATAAATTAAATTTTAAATGGTTTTGGATATGCAATCATGGAAATGAACCAACGATTGTTCAAACAATCTGTTTTCAACAGTTTTTGCCATGCAGTTCATTATTTTCTGTGGTTATTCAAACTTAATTTCGATAATTATTTCATTAAAATTATTATCATCACCTGAAACTAAACGCAAAAGCAAATTAATTGTATCTAATGAGATTAGTTTAAATTAAACTTTATTTTCATAAACTTTCCAGCATTTTGTATTGTTGATTGGATTAAAAGATTGAATTTTGGTCGATGTTTCAACACTTGTTGATATTTTTGCTCATATTTTCAGATTTCCTTCCCTCCATTTCCACAAATCTACATTCGATGAATTGTAATGTAATTGTTCAAACAGAATTTATTATGTAAACTTAGGTACACAATAAATAAGTCACATGGAAAAGCAATTCAGATAAATTTTAGTCAATTATCGTTGAATAAAAAAAAGCCTGCAAATCACGTTACGTGACGATTATGATGCGAAATATGAGATGATGATGAGAATAAAAGTCACGGTAGCGTGGAAGATTAAATGCTTTTCATTCATAATAAATATCGATTTCCGATAAAAAGATTGAAGACTCCATCTAACAATGCCAAAACGCGATGAATGAATAAACATTGATTTCTTGCAGTAGCAATCATTGGATGAAAATTACTTTGTTGTAAATGCTGCATATTTTATGAAAGATACTTCAATTTAAAATTAAATTCCCGATAGGATTCGATTTGATTCTCATTTAATCTGACTGGAAATTTCATCATGTTACATAGCAAACATCAAACTTCCCACATTTTCTTAGTCAATTTTCGAATGATCTTTCATTCCGCAAGTTTTCTAAAAATAGATATTTTGTCAATTCATTCCAAATCTGTTTGATTATAAGAAAACCAAGATGACTTTCACTATTTCATTATGAATGGTTTGATGAAGGAGTCTGATAAGAGTGTTTATGGGTGACTAGCTAAATTGTTTCATGTGAAGCCAACTGAAGCATTAAAAACGACAGCCTAGACAAATAACTTCCGGATGTGGGATAAATAATTTATCCTTTAATGTACATGAAAAGCCATCATGAACTTATTGGATTCCCACATAAATTCCCTAGTGAAAGATGATAGAAGTGAAGACATGATAACACCTTCTAGCAACCACTAAAGCAACTCTACATTTATGCTGCTGCAAATACATAATATGACCACACATTTTTATGTTGTTGAGAAAGTAATAGCACTGATTTTATATCATTTTGGGTCATTCTTTCCATCCATTTTAGTAGAAGATTATTGAGCTTGATAATCTTTTAGATCTTTTCTCAAAGCGAATGTGCTTTCTTGCAGTATTTTAAGAGTAGAATCAAGAAATTTATGTAAGTATCTTAAAAAAACAGATACTAAATCTCAAATCAATACTTCAAGATTCAGTGAAGATTTTAACTCCTCGAGCTATCAATGGAGCTGAGAACATGAAGATTATTGTAATGTTATCTCATCATTTCTTTATTGAGTTCATTGATGAAGGAAAAATCAACAGCAAATGATCAATTTCGAAGTGTAACAAAGAAAATCAAGTGAAGAAACTTTTCCACTTTAAATGCATTCACATATTTCATGAACAACGATTAATCATCAAATTGACGTAATTCAGTAAAATTGTTAACTGTGTAACTAGAAAAGTTGAATGAAGTCAACGCTCTTGCTCGTAAATTATCCTCAAAGCGAAAAGCCTCCCTAGAAACATCAGTCTTTATTTATTACCCTCGAGGGATAAAATTAGCAACTCTTTGTGTGCTTTTTACGTTGAGAGAATTTCGTTTACTTTGTTTTTCATTCAAAATGTTGACTTAACACCCTCAAATGTCGAAGAATATTCTTTGATAGCTTTTCCTCACTTGTTGGAAGCTTTTTCACATTATTTTCTGATAAATTTGCGCTCATTTCTGTTCTCATCAAGCAGATTTAATATTAATGGAGATTGTAATGAACACCGATACAAAATTAAGCGGTTTCTAAAACGGACATTAAGTGGTCAACAGCAGTGCAGATACAATCACTGGAAAAGTTGTGAAACATTTAGTTCTATCTGTTATCTAAATCCTAATTGCTTCATTATAATGCAAAACATTTTGCCATGTCTGACCATCACAAATCCATTAAAAACAATAAATGTTGTTGACTCTTATGTATTGTTGTTCCAATTCTCTTCATTAATGATTTTTAAACACAGAAAAAGGTTCAATTTAAACTTCATTCTTTAAACAACTTTCTGCCATCACCTTATATTTAACAAAAAATGGAGAGAAGAAAAAGTTTTGAATTCAGTCCTAATTGCTTTTAGAAAATGAAACAAAAGAAGAATTTAATTCAATTATAATAAGGAAAATGCGCGCTTTTACATAAGTTTCGGTTGACGGCTGGTAGTACATAAGATTGACTTTCAACATCTCAATATTTATGATAATTTATTTAATTGTTATTTTATTGTACATTAACGCTTTTACAAGCGGTCAACGCTTTCAAGGTCCTTCGAGATTTTTTTGTCCCTTGGAAGGTTCAATTGATGTCATTACACATTGAAGATCTTAAGTAAGTTTTTTTGGGTATTCAAAGAGCGTCGTTGTCTGGCAAAAATATTCTTTACTTGAGTTCCTTAATGTCAACAAAATCATCATCGTTCTCTGGCATTTAAATCCTTGGGGAAGTTCCCAACCTTCTCAAGCAAAGTTTTTCGATAGCCAAAAAATTGAATTGACTGAAATACTTGAAGCTGCTTTAAAATCTTTTTGTATTTAATTTTAACAGATTCAAAGCTTAAAATTTAAAGCACAAAGAAGAAATGGAAATTCAATTTACATGCTTAGAGAGAGTCGTACAACAAACACTTCACTTCGTCCATAAATACTAATGATATTAACTACTTCTGAAAGATGAGATTTTTAATTAAATAGGAAAAGTTTTTTGTTCGCCTCCATGATATTGTCAACGATCTCATAAAATCAGAAACTGTATCAAACTCGCGCTCTCTCGTAAACTTAATTAGCGCCATCAAATGTTATTTATTCATGAAAAGTGATAGCTGTTGTGATCATAGTGTAGGAAGCTATGACAATGTTATTTCATCGAGAATTACATAATAGAAGGAAGTTTAAGTAACAATGAGATGAGTTAAGTAAAAGGACAACTTCTGAAAAGAAAAGAACAAAAATAATTTTATGGTGGATTTTGGTTGAAAAATATCGCAACCTTCACCCACTAACGATTAATGGAAGCTTCACATAAAAGCAACGCCTACATGGCGTTAAATGACGGTGAAAAGTCATAATCACTTCTGTTGTCATGACTTATCATTCAGTAGAAATAAATTTCTTCATCAAAGTGCTTGGAATTTCATAAAACATTAAATTTATTCAACAGTTTTCCCATTACAACCATTTTCACTCACCCACGCATCAAAATGAAATCTTCTTCTTAACTAACTAGCATGAAAAGAACGTTTTTGTGAGTCAGTATGTTGTTGAATGTGCGTTAAATATCTATTTACATTATTATATAAAATAAACATTTTACACGCCATGGCTGATGAGCATCCGAAGTACTTGAAACTGCTTTCAGAATGTTTTTAATAAAAACAAAAGGAAAGGAAAACAAAAAATCTCATTAAAAGTATTTCACATGAAAAATCCATCCCAACGATTTCGTTATACTAAATGTCCTCGTTTTTGTTAAATGCACCGAAGAACGCCTTATTTTTGGCGCAATTGATATCATGTAAGTCGTGCTCGCATTCAAGATGCGGCTCGGAATTCGAATAATATAAATTTGTTTCACTTCTATTTAAATTAATATCACTGAATGCTGTATTGTTACTGAAATGATGTTTGTCATTGTGCATCATATGATGATTGTGATTATGTTGTTGATGCTGCTGCTTCTGTTGATGTTGATGATGATGCTGAAGTGCATGCAAGCTATTTGAGCTGAACGTTCTCTCCAAAATCTCGCCCCAATACTTTTCTGACAATCCATCAAAGTCATTGAAAGTCGCACCATGAGAATTGCCTGTTATAGTCGATGGGCGACTCGTGCTACTCATTTTCGGAAGAGGCGGCAATGGAATCTCATGGTCACATTCTAAACTCAAACTACAGCAATGCGATTTGAAATCTTTTCCTGTGCCAGGTTTGCGTCGAAAGCACTGCATGAATGAAATAATTTAACGTCAAAATAAAATCGTCTTTTGCTTGAACGACATTTGATATTCTCACCTTTGACGTTATCATGTCATGCGAAATACTGCGGAAATGAGCATTTAAAAGCCAATACAAAAATGGATTCCAAAAACCATTACTGAGTGCAAACCATGTGACAGCAAAATCTATACTCGGTGGAATCTTTGAAACAAAAGAAATTGGACATGAAAATTAATTAATGCAATTATTTTGCCTTTACTTAGTTAAAGTCAATAAATTTCAGCACATATTGAAAGAAGAGATGGAACACGAGAATGAACTATTTAAAATTTATTACCACCATTCAATGGAAGCGTCGAATAGAACAGCGATAGATGAATTGCATTTTTTAACAATTATTTCGTTCCTGTTCTGGTGTTCGTTTGTTTATACAAACCAATTTCACTTCTAACATTCATTTGTGATAATATTTATTTGTTCAACTCGTTTTCCATTTTATTCATCCATTTATTTTACGGAAATAAAAATGGAAACAACAATAGTGTTTTGCCGTTTAAACATTTTCTATTCCATTCCTATCGCTTTTGTCATTTAATTTTTTCAGCCCTATCTATTGTTAATACCGACAACACTGTTGGATCAAAAGGAAAATAAATATTTTACTCTCAATAGCTTCTTTTTTCTTGTTTCTTTGTATAACAAAATGCAGAATGAATGTCGCCAAACGAGAAGACAATCTTCATCAAAAAGCAAATCTACTTCCACCCCCGCTTTCTTTTTCATTTTTTAAATTTCAAACTCTGTGTAACTTTCAACAACAACAGTAAACGATGAAAATGTAACAAAATTACCTTTGAGCCTGTGCATGCAGCAACAACTTCTTGAATCGTGTAGGGTGTGACAATAACGATGAAACCTAATGAAATTGCGGCCATCGTCCTCGAAGTTGATCCTCTTAAGACTCTTTCATGCTCGACCATCTATGTGTGAACATAAAGAAGAATGAAATGTGAGAGAAATAAAAACAGACGATAAAGATAAGCGATGTGGAAATTTGTGGTTTTTGTCATTCATGAAAGTTAACTTGAAACTGAAAAGTCTTTAGAGACACGACAGTTTACTTACATAAGTGCATTTTAAGATAAGATTAGAGTGGAATCATTAGCAAGTTAATTTTAGAATTAATAACGTCGAAAAGATTTGTTAAAACTCTTAACAGCAACGATTTTCAAAATGAAGAAAAATGTCGAGGAGAAGAAAACAGCTTTGCAAATATTTTTCACTGTTAACTTTAAAATTCACTTTACTTGATTGTGCCAATGGCGAAAAGTTATGAGAAACGTGTGTCATTTGTTTTCTGTTTCACAACCGAATCCAATGAATTATTAAATTAAAAAGATTGAAAAAAAAATTTTGAAAGCTTTTTAAAAAGCTTTGAAGTGTAAAATCATGAAACATAACTCTAAAGTTTATGTTGTACACGTTACATAGATAGTAATTTTTACCATGAACATACCTTTTCGGTTATAGCAGCAGGCGTCGCAAATGACGACGATGCACTTGACGCCAAGCGAAATCGATTCGCATGGAAGCTCGAACCGTAGCAATACATCAAAACCATTGTCGTAGGAAAGTAGAATGCGCAAGATGCTAAAATTCGGTAAGAAGGTTTGCTGAAAAATGGCTCGCAAGCCAACAAACCTGTAGCATTGTAATAATATCCTTAAGACATAATAAAGAGAGCAGAAAGAAAAACATAAATTAAAACAATGAGATTAAGATGGAAAAGGAGAAAGAAATCAACAAGAAAAACTAATTAAATGTAAATCTTGTTGTTATATAACCACTCACAATCCGAGATAATTTTCTCATCTTCACACAACTTTAAGCCAGAAGAAGATGGAAAACGTTTTGTCTTCTTACCTTTCGGTAACACAAGTACTCCATAAAACGTGAGACATAAAATCCATGTTACGCTGAGAATTGCTACACAACCCTGAAAAATATTTATTAAAGAAAAGTGTTGCACATAATGAATTTTTAAAGGGTTTAACCAAGAGATTACTGAAAGAAGCTTTTGTGGGTGTGCATATTATAAAAGGAAATTATGGCTAATAATTTGAAGATTTATGAAACGAATGCAATTTTTATTTTTTTTTAACGAAAATATTTTTGTAAAACTTTCGGAAGTTTTAAATTTAAAAGATTTATTGGAAGTTTAACTTTTTCGTATCAGCATAAAACTAAATTGTCTGCAAGCCTGAAATCCCTTAAGATCGTTTCAGTATTATAAAAAATAATGCACCATTGACAACCATTGCTAAAAAGTTTTACGACAAAACATCAAACAATGGGAAGATTGTTGCTAAACTTGTAGAACGAATGCACAGAATAAAGAAAAATTGTTTGCTTGTTGAAATGATAAAAAAATAAAATTTGCAATCGCTTCGATTGTTGAATGAGAAAATGGACGTTGAAGTTTAAGGAATAAAGAAACTTCAACCCACTTGGTGGTGTAATCTAAAATTTATCTTGGTCTTTAAGATATCTATCGACCTTTTTCATCTCAAATAAAAGTTGAGCTTTTTATCATTCCACTTAAGCTTCAACAGCTTTTTTAAAATTCTTTTATGGAACTCTTAAAGTTAAAAATGAATCCGAAAGTAAATAATTTTCAGTTATTCAAATGACTTCTAAAAAAAGAAAGCAAATCTGAATAGGAAACACAACATGATGTTAGCGTTTTATTTTTTGTTGTCTCCGCGAATAGCATTCATGAAAACTGTTCATAAAATTTTATGATTTATGGGTTGGAAGAATTTGTTCTACTATTTATTCTTTTGTTAAGCAAATGGAGCTAATATACATTTTTTTCAAGCGATGAAAGCAGAGAAGAGACTTTAAGACCCAGAAATTTATATAATAATAAATACATGCTTGAATATAAGATTGGAAAAAAGGAAAGCCGGAAAAATGACATCTGAGATAAAGAAAATTTAAAAACTCACCTTTTTACTTGAATGCTGATGATATTTTTGTGGATATAATGCGCAAGTATAACGATCGACGGCCATGCAAACGAGAATGACAGCGCTTTGTTGTGCCAATGCACCACGCAACAGTGCCTACCATTAATCCATAATTTAATCCATTTAGGTAATATGGGAATGAGTTTCGAGTATTCACCTGTATTTGACAAAAGATTTCTCCATAAGGCCAACAATGTAACAAGGCAGGTATTGTTCCAAAAGGTGTTATTAAAAGACCTATTGCTAAATCGTTTAGCGCCAATGATGTTATCAAATATCGTGGCTAGAAAATTTGTCTCATTTTAACGAAAAGCTCACAGAATTTTAAAATATTTTTACATACTTGTGGGTGTATAAAGGATGCATAACGCCTGCAGTTGATAACAATTATAACAACTAAATTTGCTCCTACGATAGCTAATGTTAACGTCATTATAAAAAATGCCTGTATAACGTCCAAAGCACCCAAATTTGAGAGAAATGTTGACGAATTCGCATTTTCACAACTGCTATTCTTTAATAGAGGCGCAACAAGAATTGTCACTTTTTGATCCATTACATCGCTCTAGGAAACATGAAATGCAATTTTATCATTTTAATAAAATTGATGAACGTTTTAATTTTATTATTTAAAGTTATTAAAATGGGAGAAATTTTTGACATTAAATAAAATTTGAAACCTGACAAGAATAATGTGAAAATATTTCTACAATCTGACCAACATTTATCAGCATTAATTTTATGCTCCTACATATTACATAAAATTTTAAAATTTCCCGATAATCTGTAGACAATTTTATGGATTATTGTACGAATAAACACTTAAACGAGTAAATTAATTCATTTCTAATTAACAAAACTCATCTAAAATAAAAAGCACTCGATTTGGTTGAAAAGTTACATTTAATTCTGATATATTATTCAACACATTGAATTTATGTTTTCAAATTCAGTCGATCGATTCGTGTTCAGTCGACATAGCACAAAATTAAATTGTGTGTAAAAACTGTACGGGTTCTTGAACAAAATATGTGGAATAAAAGGCTGGCAATAAACGCCTAATAAAATATTACATACATCAATCATTCTCGTTATGTTCTTCTTTTTTCTAGAAAATGAAAAAGCTTTGGGAAAACCTTATTAAATAAATCAAAAAATAATCAAAAATATCCTGAGAAAAATAATAAATGTGTAAAGTAGATAACTTCAAATATCGGAAGATTGAAATCTTTAAAAGGTCGAGTAGACAATTTTTAATCAAAAATTGCAATTTCTTAAAAGGTTTTAAAGAATATTTGTTCATCAAAAGCATAAAAATCAAACCACACAAAAACTTCCTTGAAGCTTCACCAGTTATGTAAGCAAAGTAAACAGTTCAACTTGTGATATCCACTTCAAATATTTATCTTTCATACAAAAATCTTCGCTCAAGTAATTTCATATCAATAACAATATTTATCTTAAAAATGTTTTCATGAGAAAATTTAAAGAGATTTTCATCAAATTACTTTAACATCTAATGAGTTCAATAAACCAAGTTATCGAGGAGTTTTACAATTTATGTCATCAACAATGTACAATACAAAATAAATTAATTTAATTTTTAAACCAAAATTTATCACTCAGCAACTGACATATAAACTCAACATTCGAGGCAATAAAATAAACTTTTACTCTCCAATTTACAATTCTTTCGTCAAATGTTAACAACATTTCATATCACAAGATTGACTTGACTTTTTCCATAAGAATGAACGTCGCCTTCCAGTTTAACAGAATTTTCGAGCAAAAAAATAAGAAAGTTCACATAATTCGCTTTTTTTGTTCAAACTTTTTGTTATCATACATGAAATTGAATCCAAGAAGTACTTGAAGAAGATAAATTTACACACAATATCATAAATCACATCCCACAACTTGTTCTCGAATCAAGTTGTACATGAAAAAGCAAGTAAAATGTAAGGAGTACATCGTAATAATGAGAAATGAAGAGAGGAACGTAAACATTTTTTGAAAGATGTTAAATATTCTGTGTTACAAAATAAAATATTACAGAAAATATTCAGAAAAATGCTTTAAAACTTCAACTTTCTTTTTTTATTTCGAAATCAAAGCATACATTTTTATAGCACATTAAAGTTTAAACACTGCTGAATGCTTTCCCTAACCTTCAACTTTTAATGTAGCTTTAATGAGATTCAACAACTTTCTGTCTTATTGTTATACCACAAACACTTCTTTGTTGATAAGTTTTTTAGAAACAGATAAGTTAGGTCTCAAAGTCTGTTTTTATCTATGCTATTTCAAATGGTACGTGATAAGAAAACAGAAGCACGAGACACAAATAAACTCGGAAAACTTTTAAAGAGCTCATTTTCCGATAGAAAGAAAGTCACTCGAAAAAAAAATCAATTTTTATTAGAACTGTCGCAAAGTTTATGTTGATGATAATAAGAAAAAGAAAACAGCATGACATTCGAGCCCATTAGGCTCATGTATACATAAACAAGGAAACTATTAAAGGATGATACATTTATGACAAAATAACCCGAAAATGCTTCATAGTTCAGATTTGACATCTTAATTCAACGACTCGTCTTCATTTCATTCTTTCAATGGTCTCCTCGTCCCGTTTTATTTATGTAAAGAGTTATTTCTTTGCAAAAACTTCATATCAGCATAATTAAGTAACTTAATTTATTCATTGGAAAAAGAGAAAAAAAAATATTTCTTAGTTTTGTTGAAGAACAAATGAAATGGTTCAAAGTTTCATTGAATGTCGATGATTTATCAAAGGAAACATAAAGTTGAGAATATTTACAGGAGAAAAGATAAACATGCTGAATCTACAAGTTTCTCACCACAATAACTTATTTTTCTTTTAAAATGACTCCGCAAGTTTCACATTTCAATTAGTCATGTACTCAAATTGATTCTTCATATTTATTTATTTATTTATCCACAAGATTTCAAAGAAACTTTGATGAGAATTACAAAAGTTTATAGAATAATATTCTATATCTTTCTTTCGTTTCGTTATTGCTGAAAGGTTTACATCGAAGCTCGTTAGTCAAAAAAACTGAAAGTAATTTTCCACCCTTAATATTTTGATGACTCATTTTACTCCAAACTTTCTTTTAAACGTGATTCTGTGAGAATTTCTAAAAAATGGCAGAAGTTAGTCGACCCTTTCCTATTCAATCATAATTATTCATTGTTTGACTATGCTGCTTTATAATTTTTCGCACTTAATCACAAATTGCCTTCATAGTTTGTTTATTGTCTAAATAAAGACTAAATTATTATGTTGTCCCAAAAAACTGTTTTACTATCGTTATCATCAAAATTCCTTTATTTCACCAATTAATATTCCATATGCTTGGAATTCATTAAATAAAGAATTATTCAATTCTTTTTTATTTCATCCCATTATGAAGCTCTAGTTTTTATATTTCAATATTTCACTTTATTTCTATTTCTGTTAGATATTTATCATTGAATATCACGACACCGTAATAAAAAAGAGTTCGTTCGAGTCGCGAGTTTACAAACGACTGAATGTCTAGTCGAGAAGAAAACTTTTCCTGAAAATTCAAATTTCTTGTGGACCAAAAATATTCCTCGGCTCTCAATTTTTTAAGAATTTTTTTTGTTGAACTTGATTGAGAGAGCGAACTGATCGAGAGAGTCAAAAGCCAAGTCAAAAGCTTTTGAGAGAGCAAATGTATCAAGCACGTGCTTTTGACGACTCTTTTGTCACGCGCATATAAAACCTTTTTTTTTTTGTATCATTCATTCATATTACTTTTATTTTTCATTATTGTTTACATCATTTAAATAGATTTAGTGTAACACAAAAGGAATTTCTTCTGTGTTCAATTTAAAATTGAAAAATAATTTATTTATGTGAAAAGTTCAATGCTTTGGTTTTGGGGTCAGAAAATGTCTGCATAATTTCAAGTTGAAATTGAACAGAGACTGTCGTGAGTTATATTTTAGTCAGACTAATGTAATGGACAGTCGCTTTTTACAACTTTCACGTTCTTGTAACTATTCCAATTCATGTTTATTACTTTATTCTCATTGAATGATTTTTTAAAGTCCAAAACTTGAAAAGTTATCTAATTATAATGAAATAAATAATTGACAATCTTTTGTCGCATGTTCTACTTTAAAAAATCTTTTTATTTTTCATTTCGAAAACTTTCTATGCAATCAATAAATATATTTATTTCATTAAAATATCACTTGATCTCAATCATTTCAATCTCAAGGAAAAAAAGAATTGTTTCTAAGAGAGAAATGATAAATTTTTTAACCGATGGTTCTCAATTGATGTTAATGGCAAAGTTTTGCATGAATTTTTCATTAAAAAAAAAGAACACGACTCAAAACTAATTATCTTAGCCCAACTACTTCAACTACTAGCATCCATAAAAGTTACCACTAAAATTTTAACTGTTATTGATTTTCATGTGAAATAATATTCTAAAGCAAAGTCACGCCGTGGGTAAAAGAAAATCCGTGACTTTGCCTAAATAAATAATATTTCAGCTAGACTATATAGGTAAGAAGGAATCAATCCAAACATTGCTATTCTGACTTTAAGTTAAAAAGAAAAATGACTTTAAAAGTTTATATTTTTATTCTGTCGCAGTTTTTGCTGATTGAAAAAATCAGCAGTGGTGGTGACCCCGTGTGTGAAAACGATTGTGGCCAGATCAATCCTCTTATAAATCAATTTTATGCCATTCTTAATTCAGCTAGAGACGATCTTTCTAATGCAGAAGGTGTAATCTTTGATGTACTTGGGAAATCTGCTTACCAACAAGCAAGAGCATTGGCAGTACAACTGAGAAACGCCGAGACACAGGAAGATAAAGACAATTTAAAAACATTGCTTGCAGAAATTACGTATGATTCGAACAATGGCGAAAACAAAGAAGCTATGGAAGAGGCGATTTCCGGAATACAAGACAAACTTGACGAATTAACAGCAATGCTTGATGTATTTGGAAATTTGAAGAAACCAGATTGCAGTCAATGTGATGGTGTTCCAGGACTTATAAATCAAGCCGTGTTTGTTATAAGTTCTGAGAAATTTAAGCTAGACATTTTGCAAAACATTGTCGAATATACGACACCTCTTTAAAAATGTAATTTGCTGTATAAAATAAAGAAATGAAATTTCAGGCAACTGTTTTGTTTTCCTATGAGCAGTGATTTTTTTTTAATTAGAGCTATTTTACCTAACTTCGGTATTTTTCAACGGTATTTTTTTGAAGAGCTTCTCGAGCACGAATTTGATAGNAAGTTGAGGTGAATTGCAACACAAAAACTTACCGAACTTAGGCAAAAGCGCATGACGAACCTATGATAAAAAACATGATGATGTATTTTGTTCAGGGTTCGGAAGCTTAACGATTTTTCGCAAAAAGCTTCCAAGCTTCCGCTTCGGCTTCCCAAATTCTGAAAAAGCTTCTGAGCTTCCGAAGCGGCTTCTCAAAAAGATGAGCTTCTCTAAGCTTCCGCTTCGGCTTCCGACCCCTGATTTTTATTAATTATTTTATAATCTCCCAACAGAATTGAAAAAGCTTTTGAGTTCTGTAAAATGTATTAGTTATAGCATCTTTCGATATTTTCATATATTTTATTCTTGCATTCTTTAAATACAAAAATGCTTCTTGAAGTGAAGACACTGTTTGTGAAATATGTAGATCAAAAATAGTAAAAAGTTCACAAGCAGATCAAACTTCAATTTTGAAATTAAATATGCTTTAATTAAAAAAAACAAGAAAAAGGAAAGATGCTACAACTATCTGGCATCCTTAAAAAAATTGTAAAGGTGAAGGCAAAGGATCATTCTGTCCGAAATCTATGATTAGCCGTGACAATGTTCCAAGATGCCGAAGTTAAAACCTACCGAAGTTAAGGTAAACAGCTCTAATAAGCTTAGAAAAAAAAGGATTATTGATTTGTTTGTCAAATTATAAAGAAACTATTAAAACTTTTGCTCACACATTTTCGCGATCAAATTTGGCCATAACATTTTTATATGGAATCGCATTTAAAAAATTTCTCACCGTTAAATTTTCAAAACTTGAGCGATTCTTAGCATCATGTTAATTGTTGAATTAAATGTTCAGAACTACATTCTAAACATAAATTATAATCAATATATTGTGCTATCAACATTACTTTTTTTAATTTCTTTGTATTTTTGATTTTTTTAACATAAAAAAACTTTCTATGCAATCAATAAATATTTATTTCATTGTTTCTAAGAGAGAAATGATAAATTTTTTAACCGATGGTTCTCAATTGATGTTAATGGCAAAGTTTTGCATGAATTTTTCATTAAAAAAAAAGAACACGACTCGAAACTAATTATCTTAGCCCAACTACTTCAACTACTAGCATCCATAAAAGTTACCACTAAAATTTTAACTGTTATTGATTTTCATGTGAAATAATATTCTAAAGCAAAGTCACGCCGTGGGTAAAAGAAAATCCGTGACTTTGCCTAAATAAATAATATTTCAGCTAGACTATATAGGTAAGAAGGAATCAATCCAAACATTGCTATTCTGACTTTAAGTTAAAGAGAAAAATGACTTTAAAAATTTATATTTTTATTCTGTCGCAGTTTTTGCTGATTGAAAATATCAGAAGTGGTGGTGACATTGTATGTGAAAACGATTGTGGCCAGATCAATCCTTCTTTAGTACAACTAAATGTCATTCTTTATTCAGCTAGAGGCGATCTTTCTAATGCAAGAAATGTAATCTTTGATGTACTTGGGAAATCTGCTTACCAACAAGCAGATGCTTTGGCAGTAGAACTGAGAAACGCTGAGGCACAGGAAGAAAAAGACGATTTGAAAAGATTACTTGCAGAAATAACGTATGATTCGAACAATGGCGAAAACCAAGAAGCTATGGAAGAGGCGATTTCCGGAATACAAGACAAACTTGACGAATTAGCAGCAATGCTTGCTGTAATAGCAGATTTTAAGAAACCAGATTGCAGTCAATGTGATGGTGTGCAAGGAATTTTAGATCAAGCCCCAGGCCTTATAAATCCTGAACAATTTCGGCTAGACATATTGCAAAACATTGTCGAATACACGACACCTATTTGAAAATGTAATTGCTGTTAAAAATAAAGAAATGAAAATTCAGGCAACTCTTTTGTTTTCCTATGAGCCGTGAATTTATTATTGAATTTGATAAGCCTAGAAAAAATGAATTATTGATTTGTTTTCCAAATTACAATAAAATATTTAAATTAACAGTTTCTCGCTCATGCTTTCTTCATAGTTTTCTTTGTTTTGATTGGAAAAACCTTACTTATGTAATTGGTCATTACGAGAGCACGAATTAAGTCATGTCATGTCTTTATAAAATTATTTTATATTTGTTTCTAAGTCATGAACCATTTCTTTAAGTAGCTACATAAAAGTAAAAAATGGTTTCGATTTTTTTTTAAAATTATTCCATAACTGTCATTAGTTGAGATTAGATATTAGAAGTGGTGAAGATAGTAAAAAAGAATGAACTGATGAATGTTAAAAATGAGAAATAATATCGTACGTTACACTTCTAATGCCGCCATGATGATGAAAAATTTGGTTGTATAGTCGAACTTTCGGTAATTAGCGACTGTTTTCTGTTTGAAAAGTTAAAGTAAAACAACTTATAGCAAAACGAACTGTTGTTTGATATTCTCTACTGTAGTCAAGAAACACATTTTAGACACTAAAAACATCATGTTTCAATTTTCCCACGTTACGAAAAACATATTTGGAGCAGACTTCAAAAAGCTTTCTATATTGATTTGACACAATTTATGTAAATCGGATTCCAATTTCTCATTTTTTCCTTTTGGCTTTTGTGACAGTTCTTTTTGACGCATAATGAATTATGGCGAAATAAGTTGCTTGTCACGTTCGGTTGAATGTCTTAATGAGTATTATTGACTCGCTTTTAAGCATCTTTTTTGTTTGACAATTCAACTCAATAAATGAGGATGAACATTAACAACTTCATACAAATTGTTGTTAACTTGGAACATCAAATGACATTTATTTTGCTTGGATTTTACGACTTTAAGATGCCTTCTGATAGATAATTTTTCATACTAATGTTTTCATTCATGTCCATTCATGATCGTACTAAATTATGATAACGAAAAAAGCATTCAATGGAGATAACAAAGATTGATTGTCTCATTCTCGGCAGTCATTGCACATTTAAGGACTTTTTGCAGATTTATGTAAACATTGTTTTAGTTGGCATGCAACTGTTTCTGAATGAGTGTTTTGAAACAAAAGTTCAATGACTTTCCATAAAAATAATTAATGCTCTAAACAATGGGGTTTAATGTAATTTACAATCTTGCTGGGGTGAAATAAAAACTTCTATTAAATATTCTAATAGTTT
This sequence comes from Clunio marinus, assembly GCA_900005825.1. Lineage (NCBI taxonomy): Eukaryota > Metazoa > Arthropoda > Insecta > Diptera > Chironomidae > Clunio > Clunio marinus. The sequence continues at coordinate 372,201 of CVRI01000065.1, read as the reverse complement.
CTGCTTTATTTTTATCTTTTGCCTAATCGTTAGTGAAATTTGACAACAATAAAAGTTAAATTATCATCGTAGCAACGACGGTAAAGAAGTAAAGCGAAATAAAAGTTTTAACTTCCGCATTCAAGATTGTTTTCAGTCCAAAGAAGCGTGAAAAACCATTTAATTTTATTACCGAGCTTTTAACGGTAAGCAGAAAGAAAAATATGTAATGAGAAAGTTTATGGTGTTCTCAAAATTTTAAATAATTATGATTAATGGTAATGTTTTATTATATAGAATAAAAAAGAAAGAGAATTGTTATTCGCGATTAAACAATGTTATGATTATGAATTTAAACTGTTGGGTGAGCATTTCTTTTTTTAGAATAAGCTTTTAATTCCATGTTAATTTATTTTATTATCGATGAAATTTGCTAATAAATTAAATTGTATTTCAGAAAACGGAATCAGAACGAGATTTTTAAAAACATTTCACATGTTAAGTATCACACGAGCTTCACAATCGTTTGAGACGATGAGAAAAGGTCAAAAGTTACTCAAACTCACACGTTTTAAACATCACGTTTTCTCAAAAACTGCTTTGGAAAATTATTAAATAAACATGAAAAATTTTCAATTTTAAAATCTTACGAAGGTAGTTAATCTAGGAACAGAGTAATGAAATATTTCATAGATTGTCAAGTTAAAATAATTAAACAAACTTATTGAACGCATGAGATAACTTATGAGTTGTGACATCTTCAATGTACGTTAATTGAGAAGACGTTATCAGCGTTTTTCATTCGTTTCATTTAAGTTGTGGAGAATCACGTGAATCGTAATCTTTTTTATGTCGGATGAGTTTTTAAATAATCGTGTGATGAATTCAATTCATTTATTAAGGAATTTTGTTTCACTTTCAGTCAGTCTTATTTCATGATTCAAACGATGAAGTGAGTATTCATAATAAAAAAAAATTGATAAGTTTTTAAATTTATTTTTCTATATGTCTAACAGGTTTTGGGCAACAATACTGTTCGCTGTGAGTGTCGTAAACGTGATTGACTGTTTGGAATTGAATTGTCATTTTCTTGACTTTCAATATTCTTTTTTTGACGAATATTACACATGCCAGTCGTATAATTTTGGAACCACCCTACACAATAGAACAGTCACGTCAGTGAATGGAGTTCATTTGATAAAAGGTGGAAATGTAGAAGTTCAACAACTTTATATCCGAGGACAAACATGTGAAGTCATCCCTAAAGGAATCACAAACTTTTTTCCAGATCTGAAAAGTTTAAGTATGCCTCATGCTAAAATCCAATATTTGTTCAAAGACGATTTGATAGAGTACAAAAATTTACGAGCGCTCGATTTCGCATACAGCAAGTTCAAGAAAGTTGATGCCAAATATTTTATTCACACGCCACATTTGGAAGTTATTTCATTCAGACGGTGCCGGGAGTTGGAGACCTTCGGACAAAAAACATTTGATTCACTACTAAAGTTAAAAACCCTTCAGTTAAATGAAGTGAAATGTATTGATAGTCAAGTTGTTGACAACAGAATGGACGTCGTAAGACTGTTGATGAAAGTGAAAGTTCAATGTTCTGATCCAAATGAACCACCTGAACAGACAACTGAAACACTTTTTCAACCTCTCAATCTCAATCTTATCACCGATTGTCGACTGAGAATTGCTTCATTAGAAAGAGAAAACTTGAATTTTCTTAACATTATCAAAGATTTAAGCGAGAAGAAAAATTGTCATTAAAACTTTATAAAATATTCGCCATTCATAAAAAAATTATTTAATCTTTATTCGTTTTTTATGATTAAGTATTTAATTATTTTTTTTATTGTTTCCTGTGTCAGAAATTAAGAATAAAATTTTTCATTCAAAATTTTTGCGAGTTTTTCATGCATAAAATTTGTAACTTGATTAACTTTAAGATTACAGAGAAACTTATATGAAGAAAACTTGAAATTCTGTGTAAAAAATGTTATCGTAATCTATGAACTTGGAGTTGAACTTGAGACGAGTCTCAAATGTCCGATTGTTACACTTAATTTTGGATTAGTTTGGAATATTTCAGTGTCCAAGTGTTCAATTTCATTGCCGGTTAATATCAAATGCTCCAATTGCGAACAATGACTGAACGCTTCTTTGCTAATTCGACGAATTTTATTGTTGCTCAAGTCGATATTCACCAACATTCCACACGTTTCTAATAGTTCGGGATCAGCGATTTTAATCTCAGAGTTTTCAGCTGAAAGTGTTTTTAAGTTTGGAAATCTTTCAAAGATGACACCAGGAATGCTGTGCATGAATCTTGAATTACGGAAGAACAAAGCTTCAACATGTTCATCGGTGAATCCTTCGATGTGCTCGCCGGTTATGTATTTCAAAGTACTTTTAGCGTCATAAACAACGCAAGAATAAATTTCCTGTCCACTTAGATAGAAACGAGCGTTCGCTTGTTCGTACGGAGATGAAACGTCACCATCATTGTTGACAATCGTGTCAGCTTCTTTAGCCACCTCATCGACATTACCTTCAGCTTCATTTTTAACTGCTTCCTCTCCATCAGTTCTTTGCTCATTGTTTTCACTGAATATTTTATCAAGCACTTCATCTAACATTGCTTGATCGTCTTCTACATTTTCAGCTTCTCCTTCCTGTTGGTTCTTGTCATTATTGTCATTATTGAATAACGATGCAAAAGTGTCAATTAATTCCGTGTCAATGTCAGCTCCTTTTTCAGCACCGATAGGATTTTCAAATTCATCAAGTCCAAATTCATTCTGTTCTTCTTCTTCAGCCAAGACAACTGCGTGACCTGGATTCTCACTTTGTTCTCCATCTGCAATGACAGTACCTCCAGCAACTTCAACTGCTGGCTGTTCATCATCAGCATTCTCGCCTTGTTCTTCATCCACAATGATTGCATCTCCAGCGGCATCCACTGCTGGCTGTTCGACATCTGCATTATCTAAATTTCCACTACCAGTTCCTTCAGCTTCGTCACTGCCGTTTTGAAGATTTTCATTATTCTCATCATTGCCAAAAATGATGTCAGCGATTCGAGAGAAGACGTCAGTGTTCCCTTGGTTTGTGTCCGTTGCTGATTCGTTCTCATTTTTGGGATCTGTTGGATCATTAGGAACACCTTCTGTATCTGAGGTTATTGTTTCTCCAGCCTCGAAATCAACATCAATGCTTTCTGACTCATTTTGTGTTGCTTCGTCATTACTAATAAAGCCATTGTTTGTCATATCTGTTTCATCAACATTTTTATTTGAACTATCGGATGATTCAATAGGAACGTTTTGATCAGGTGAGTCATCATTTGATTGATGATCAATTCCTTCATCAGCCTTAGGACTTTCATCATTTTCTTCTTCATTACCTGCAGCTTGTGAGTTTGTTGCGTCATCAAATTCGACTTCATCTGTGGGGTTTGTTCCAAGAGTTATTTTAAATACATCACCTTCAATTTCTTGAACATTCTGATTATCATCATCACTGGCAATTTCTCCATCACCTTCAGATTCTTGGGCATTTTCATTATCTCCGTCATTGGCAACTTCGACATTCATGACCTCAAGAAGCTTATCATGGTTTTCAAAACATGTTGCAAAATAATTTTCAGCTTGTTCCATTGGAAGAGTTTCACTACCAAAGTATTCTTCAAAATGCATATCGATGCAGATGTTATTAAGAATACTTAAAAATGATGAACTTGGCCATGTTTGAAGGAAACTTCGATCAACAGCTTCAATGCTGTTGTTATCTAAGATTACATTTTCCAAGTTTTCTTTGTTTCCAAAAGTTGAACTTGAAAGTAAACTCAACTTATTGTTACTTAAGTCAATAAATTTAATATTACTTAAAGGTAAGAAGCTATCTGAATAAATTTCTTTAATTTGATTGCCTGAAAGTGTGAGTCGTTCGAGTGATACTAAAGAATTAAATAGTTGTGACGAAATGAATCCCAAATTATTTCCTCTCAATGTCAGTTGTTTCAAGTTTGCTAAACCACGGAAAGCTCTGTCATCGAGAAGATCAATTAAATTATCACCAAATTCAATTTCCTCAAGATTTTCACAACTTTCAAAGACGCCCGCAGAAATTGACAAAATATGATCGTTGGCAAAGCGAACAGTTTTAAGGTTCAAACAATCCGCAAATGAAGTTTCATCGAGAATTTTCAAGTTGACTTCTTGTAGAAGCATTTCCCTCAAATTAGAGAAAAGTTGAAGCATCGTTGTTGGCACCTTTTGCAAATCATTATTTTTGAATGATGCATCCAAAATTGTTACATCGCCATTACTCTGTCCTTGCAAATGTCTGCCATAAATTTTACATTTAACATCATCGATTTGATAAACTTGATTCTCAACATAGGAAATGTAATCAGTGCCATTGATTGAAAATTTGGTTGTAATGGATGCTGATAATGTAAAATTAATCAAGTAAAAATGTAAAAACGCCACGAAGCTGTGAAATGGAAATTTGATAATCAGTCATTAATTAAACAAAAGTCAAAAAATAAAAAAACACCTGCCTCAATTTTATCATTTTTAGTTTTATTAGTTCAGATCGATAAAAGATCGTCTTTTCACAATAAAGTGTCGAATCAGACTGAGAAAGATATCAAATTATGATGAAAACAGAAGTTATTCGACATTGAATACATTTTAAGAAATAAATAATTTCAATTTTGAAAGTAATGTGCGAGTGAGCCATTTGGTTAATAAATTATAAATAAATGAAAATTGAAAGCTTCTCCAAGAATAAATATTTTCGCCATGAAACAAAAACGATACTTTCGCTTTACACATTATCACATGAAAGCTTTTTTTTTTCTTTCAAACCGAAGGAACCATAATGTGTAAATTTTTCCAAGAAAAACTCAAAGCACACACAAACAATTTGATATAAATTAGATTCTCACAAAATTGAATTTATAGGACAAAAAGATTGAAAGCATTAAGGAAAAAGCGTAAAAAAAGATTCTAGAGAGTGTCATAAATAAAATTTAAAGCGGAAAGTTTGTGAATGTTGTATCTATTAATATAACAAACACATAAGTAAGTATAAGTAAACGCAAGCCGTCGCCGGAAATTCTTTTACTTCATCTAAATGACTTTTTTCACATTAAAGTCATCTTGTTTTATTCGAATAAAGCTTCAATGAAATATAAATTTTCATCCATTAGAAATCGATTTCTCGTTCAAATGCTTTTAGTGCGATTATTTGTTTCTAGCGCATAATTATAAAAGCTGAGAATAATTGCATTCGAATGAATGACTTTCAAAAGCTCAATAAAAACAGTCATGGAGCACTTTTCAATCAAGAACTTTCCTATATTAATGAGAAACTTTCATTGAAATGAAAAAAGAGCTTTAATAGATGAATAATTATATTTTTATTTTTTTCTTAACTGTTTAACTCAAATAAGTGTTAATGGATTTTGAAAACCTAACTAAAGCTTCAATCACAAATCATTTGATTTATAGAAATCTCGCAGTCAATATTGATTTCAAACTTAAAGAAACTTAAATAGAAAATTTCGTTTTTCCCTCACACATATCATGTATGTGTGGATGAAAACCACTAAATATTTAAATTTTTTTGGAAGTCACCAGATGTTGCTGACTGTTACTATTTATTGTGTTTTTGAACATTTACTAAGTCTCACATATTTTACGACAACATTTTAATTCCAAATTCCACAATATGACATGTTGTCGTTTTGAATATTTTTACTTATTTCCACGACACCAAAAGAATTTTCTTGAGGTAGGCATTCGTGTGAAAAATGATTTTTCATCAGTTTTCCCGATAACAACTGCGATTGTCTCAATTTCTACAGTTATTAATATCAAGAATAGGATAAAGAAATTTCTTATTTGATTTATCAATGCCTTCAAAAATTAAATTTACTTCGTTTCTGGATCAACATGCAAATTTTGCTTCAAGATCAAATCGACATTCTAAACCATCACGAATATTATTTTCTTAGGTTGACCATTATGCATTTTATGTCGAAATAAAAACTTAAGGAACTTTAATAAATTATCATTTTCCTATTTTTTAAAGCATTTTTATCGCTTGTTTGTTCCGAGTATGATTCCAACTTCATAGATATAAAATTACTAGACAATCCATTCAATTTCTTAGTTTATTCCTTTCCCAACTTACATTTTGTTCTTGCATCAACTGGAATTAAGTGTGGGTTGAAAACAAGACGCAAAGATTAAAATATTCCATTTCGCCGAGAATTCTGTTTTAGGTTGCCAAGAAAAAAATCAAATATCTAAATGAAAAGGAAGAGACGTTAAATTTCTGATGAAGAACATGGAAAACGGAGGAACTATACCGTTGCAGCCTTGGAGCTTAGATGTAATCAAACATAATTTATAATTTAATGCATTATGCTTTCGAGAAGAGTTGATAGCAAGATGAAAGTATTTATTGCAAATGGTCTTTGCTGTGTTTGCCTTGTTTTTGACTCAAAAATAAATTTTGCAAATGACTTGTGCAGCTTAGGAATTAAAATTAAATTTTCAAATTTATAAATATTCATAAAAGCTTGACAAAGCATCTCAACATTATAAGGATTTTTAATTTCGAAAATATTTTCATCTTGAATTGTTATAAATGATTAAATATTGGAAAAATGTCAAACAAGTACAAATTATATTAAAATCACAATAAGAAATATTTTTCTTTAATCTTTTGCTTCTCTGAAATCGTATTTTGTGTCTCGTAAAAATAATATTCAACACCCACATAATTAATTTAATGAAACGTTGCTATGGAATTATATGAAATTTTCAACATTATTTCCTTTAAGCTTTAAAAAATGTTCACAGTTTTTTACATCCAAATTAAGTTTATGCTTCTATGTGGTATCGTGACATTGTAATGATAATAGAAAAACTTTATTCACTAGAAAGGAAACTCATTGGATAGAAATTATGAATTTATTCAGTGAGGAAATCCATGGAACTAATGCTATCGTAAACTTGAATTTCTTGACACTGTGGATCTCTTATAATCCAAGATCATATACACTAATTCATACAAAGTAGAATCAATTGTAACAGTTTCACATTAAATATTCAATAATATCACAAAAGAAGATTTTTATTATCATCCTTTGCATTCATGATGTTGAAATAATTTCTCATTTATGTGGAAGAGCATAATTTAAATTTCTTGGGAGAGTTTCAAAGACTCTCAGCATGCGCATAATGACGAACATGAATAGATGTTGTTGGCAATTCATAATATGCAATGCAATAATGTTTTAACTTTCAACATTAAAAGCTTAACTTGCATTCATTCCTATTTTCATCATGTAAGTAGCGTCAGTCAGTCTTAATTTTACGAGTAGATAATTGCTTCAATCATCACGTAATTGTCACCTTCACTGAACGACTCTTTATACATTGTTTGAAAATTATTTTATGACAATATGAATGAATTTATTTAATTTTTGCAGACATTCATTTCTAAAAATATTTCAGCTTTTATTTTAATTTCAACTGAAAAACGTCCATAATTTCTCGTTCATAAATAATTTGCTCAACTATTTTAAACATTGTTATAATTACAAAATAAGTCAATTGATAGGAAGTAAAATTGTAAGTTTAAAGTAAATGCACTCATTGCCGATGTAGGAATGTCGATTACTGAATGTCTTTGTATGCATACTTTGTTTCTTAATTAAATTAGCTAACTTGGAAGGAAGAAAATTTTCTTCCAGTTCCTTGCAACGAGTTGGACAAAAACTTTCTTAAATAGTTTCAGTGTAGATATTTTTCAAAATTATAATTAAGAAATATTATAATTCTCAAAGTACTTTAGAACATCTGTTGAAAGTTTAATAAGATTCAAATATCTGGTTTAAATAGTATTTGAATGGAAATTACTCAAAGAACATTAATTTTATTCAGTTGATATAGAAATTGGTGGCAATGTGTGTAACTTTGTAGCTTTATGTAATCTAAACCAAAATCAAATGCTTATCCTCAAGTCTTGCTAATATTTATTCAAATCAGTTCTTTCATGTTCAATTCTATTTCACCATATGAAGTCGTGTTAAATATGAATCATGGCAGATGAAACTTTTGTTCATACAACATTCACATCAATGAAAGGCTTTTGGAATTGAATAAGTATGTAATATGCTTATTCATTTGTATGTTGTAATCCTCCTTTTGCTCAACATATATTCAAAACATTGTGCTCGTTTACTCGTGCTCGTTCTTCCCATTAATATTATGATTTATGAGCAGAATCTTTTATCAATTTGTTTGTAGAATTCATAGCTGATACTTTATTAATAATTAAACAAATTACGGTTTTCAGACTTGAAGAAGTTTTTATGCTCTTTATTTTATTCCACCACATAGTTTCGATGACAAAATGTCATCATATTTAATAAAGAAATTCTACAATGATTTATATAAAATTAATCTGAATGATTTATAAATAAAATAATCATATAAATCTGAATGATTTAGCAAACATCCACTACAATCCACGGTCGTCACATAAGCACTAAGGTCATGTCTCTTCAAAATTGCAAACAAAAATTGACGTAAACCGATAAAGAGTCTCAGTGCGAATTGAATCTTCTAATGATAATAGCGGTTTAGATATCGGAATACGTATTAAGGAAATAATTTAAAGTGTAAAAAGTTATGAAAGTGTTTCGTGTTCGATTAAAATTAATGTTAAACGTATAAAGTTTTCACGAGATTTCGAGAGAATAAAATAAAATCCAGATTAGGATTTAAAATCTTTTTTAAAATTTATTCAGAATTTTAGTGTAAGTTTTTGTCTAACAAGTGAATCCACTAAGAGAGCTTAAAGCAACAGAGGGAAAATCCTTTAAATGAAACAAAGATTTTCCTACCCGCAAAAATTATTTAACAAAAGGCTCTATTTTTTTAGTTCAGCACCTGGAACTCCGCTGTTGCTAATACGATTTTACATAATCATTGTTTTCTTCTTTAAACCTCCATTCATGCATTGTAGAAGTAATCCGTTGCTACTACAAACATGCTTCGAGTTCTTCCTAAGCATTATTTATTATTCACCATGTGGTTTCAATTGAGCCGCAAAATGACATAAATTTTTCTATTATTCAAGCATACCATAAAACGTCACGTGAATATTTAAAACGTGAGCTTTCGAGACGCTATTTCACCACAGAAACTGTTATTCTGTAATTTATTGCCACTAATTTTAATTACTACATTCTGTAACTTTCAACAAATAAAATTTTCATGTCAATTTAAGTAAAGGAATTTTATTGGCCAAGATTCAATTTAATTCCTGTAAGACTCAATAAAAGGTTTTAAATGAAGAAACTCTAACAGATTCAAGCTTGTTGTGTAAAGTGCTTTTCAAAATAAATTTATAATCAAGTGGAAAACGTACTGTTGATGATTTAATTAGGAAACGATAAACATTAAAGCAATTCATTTTAAGATTGTGTTTTGTGTTATTTAAGAGTTCTAAGAAATGGAAGCAATGGTAAGGAAAATTGATACTGACCTAGATCAACATCTTGTGAGTTCTGCTCACTGGTTTTGATCTTGGGAATTCATGAAGCTACTTATAGAATAAGAAATAGAATCTTAAACAATTCCTTGAGGTAAAATGTTTCTGTCATTACTTTGGATAGATTGATAGCGCTGCTAGCAACTACATAATCCCCTCATTACAACTTGATGATGGCTGGTTTATTTTCTCATCTGTGTCCAAGTTGTTGTCATCAATTACACCAAACGACATGTCACTTAGTAAGATGAAATTTCCGTTAAATTCTTTCATTTTTGATGGTCATTTTCAAACCTTTTTTTAAGTTTTTTGTATCCTGGAATTATTGAGAGATGCAGTTCAATCAAAAGTTTCAATTCTGCAAATAATCTTAGAGGTAAATAAAAAGGAGGAAAAACAAATGAAAATGTTAATCAAATATTCATTTAAACGTTGCAGGCTCTTAAGGTAGAGTCGGGTTACATTTGTCTTCTGGTCATCATTTTTCTCATCTCTCTAATTCCATTTTGTTATACAATCGCATGGTGTTGTTCGAGAAATATTAAGTTGAAAGCAGAAAATGACATGCGAGATATTGTGCATTCATCTGCCCACATGGTGCTTCCATCTGATGTTCGTGTTCAAGAAGAGAGAAAGGAGAAACTTAATAAATATCACTGCCGTAAAAGAGTTCGCGTGTTCATCCTTCAATGCTTTACTTTCGCTTCATTGTAAGGCATGAGTTGCTATTAAATTGATTAAAATTTTCTTATTCATGTCTCATTTTAGAGTTTCAATTCTATCCATGTTCATTGTTAACGAACAAATCTATGTGTCAATTAATGAACTGCCTAAAGTCATTAAATCTGCATTGAAAGATGCGGAATTCTTCGTTAAAAGCTCAAATCATCAACTTCAAATGGAAGTTTTTGAACAATTTGATCGCACTAGAGAAAAGATTAAGATTGATTTGGAAGGTTTTTCATTACTAATAATTCATGAAAATTAATTGAAATAAATCATAAATTTAATTTCAGACATTGATAAATTGCTAGGCGAACAAATAACACGAGAAATTTCTATTCAGACTGGAATTGACATAACTTTCGAAACTACGTTAGATATTTTGGATAGTAAGTTTGTTAAAACTTTTATCAATTTACGATCAGAAATTATTTGAATCATTTCTTCTCATAGAAACCAAGGAACTTTCACAACGAGTCCAGTTTCTAATGAATGGTGTTCTCTTCAAAACTTTATTACTTTCAGCTGATGCAGCTTCAAAAGTTGATGAGATTCATATTCAACTATCAGTGCTTCAACGTCAATGCAATTTTCGTGATCGTCCTCTGTGTGAGACATTAAAAGTTAAAAGTTTCGAAGAAATGGGCTTCATTGGCAAAGTTCAATCTGTAAGTAACTTTACTTGTAGACTAACTTCTAATCTTCTTTCATTTGATTTTCATTTCTTTAAAGGTAAATGAAAATGGAATATTACAGAAACTCAGAGCAATGAGTGATGAGTTCCACGACAATAACTTGAGAAAACTCACAGATGAACTTACAATTTCTAAAAAAACTTACCGAAACTATTCTCACCAACTTTATCAAGACAGCACAAAGCACCTGGAAGAAGTTCTGAGGCAATTGACGATTATGCGAAACGGATTGAATGAAACACTTAACAGTTTATCGTCAGTTGTGAAAAGTGCGTTGAATAAGATTGAAAAAATTTGGGGAAGTGTTGTTTCAGTGATAGAAATGCTAATTGAAGCTGCTTACATCGGATGGCTTATAGGAATTGTTGCATGTGCGTCAACGTTGATTGTGACACTTTTTACAATCATCCCAATGAGTTGTTCCTGTTGCAGTGGCCACAAATACGCAGGTGGTTGCTATCTAATGACTTCATCTCTTTTATCAGTGTTTAGTGTTTTACTCGGATTGTTCACAATTTTTGAGCTTTTAATTGGTGGTCATGGTGAAGTTTTCATTTGTCGAGCAATGTATGAGAAGCCAGAATATTCAATAATTGGAAAGCTTTTTGACAATCCAGGAATTATTTATTCAAAGTCATCGACAAATGGAGTTCTGCCAGAGTTTTTAATGCCCTCAGAACGTAATGCAAAACCTTTCACAAATGTTTCATTATCAAAAGTTCTCAATGAATGTGAAAGAGATAAATCGGTTTATGAAATATTTCAATTAGAAAATCTTCTTGACTTGAATAATGTTTTACATTATGAAAATTATTTGGATCTCACTCGGTCAATCAAAGGTATTCGAGCTACTGAATCGCAGTTTATAGAATTCACAGCGCAAATTCAACGAATTTTTGACGATTTGATTAACAATTCTCGTGGAAATTTCACAGAATATCGTTTGGAACTTGTTCAAGTGTCACCTGAGAAAGAAATGATTAACTTTATCGACCAAATGCAGCGAGTGTCACTTCAAATTCAAGATGTTTCAACAGTATCACGTATGGCAACTTTGACATCAGCTGCGAAAAGAATTCAAACCTCGACACTTCAGCCTTTAGAAATTCTAAAGAATGAAATCATTTTTCATCTCACAGCTCTCGAGTTTCATATCAATCCGTGGATGCACAAAATAAAAGAGATTAAGGACAGTTTCAATCAGTCGCAGAAATTTTTAAATGAACATTCTGTGGAAATTTGTGCCAATTTCAGTGAGAATTTTAGAAATCGTTTAAGAAGTAATCTTGCAATATTTCGGAATGAAACGATGCAGAAAATCCACGTTGGAATTGGATGTGGGCATTTGTTTGAGATTTATAATGGAGTTCGATTGCTTTTATGCCGGCATATTATTGAGCCGATAAATGGTAAACTTTTTCAGATATCATTAAAAACTCGACCGTCAATTAACTTAAACTTTTTCAGGTCTTTTCTTGCTGTCCTTCATCTTACTTATTTTATGGACAATTTCTACTCCAACCTCTCTTTCACTCGGTAATATTTTCCATCAAAACTTTTACTGTAAACAATTTAGACACACAATTTAACTCTAAACATGTTGCTTTTCTGCTCTAAACTTCCTGTTTTAAAATAAGCTTCAGCATATGACATGATAGAAAATATCAACAAGCAACTTGATTCATCTGCTTTGCAACAACAAAGTTTTAATGTTGGGTAAGTGAATTTTAAATCGATTTTAAAAGCATGTTAAAGTGTCTCAGAAAACGGAAATTTTCCGATTGGATTATCTTCTGAAACGTGTGACATTTTTTCTCCTGAGATTGCTTTAGAAGAAAAGCTTTGAAAAGGAAACAAAACTAATAACGTTTCTGTCATTTGCATCTCTCCAGGTCAACTAATGAGTTTGCTAATCGGGAAGTAACCTGGTCTTCGAGGTGAGATTGTTTTGTCTTCCGGAGGAAAAGAAATCATTTTCCCATCATTGGTTTCTTGTTTCAGGCCACAGAGATCCATCAGTTCACAGGAAATCGATAGATCCAATTGGTGATGATAAATTGTAGTAAAGAACGATTTTTCAATATTTTTTATTTTGAATTTATCAACATAAAACCCCAAACTGAATTCAAAATTTATGGAAATTCTCGAATACATTTTTTTAAAATTAAAATGTCCAAAATAATATTTATTTTCGCCAACTTTTCACTTTGTTTTCAGGTCGTCTCGTCTCGTTAATCCGGAAGGGGAAATTGTGGAGTTTGTGTTAGATTAAATGAACAACTGATGAAAAACCTTGGGAGAATTCCAATAGAAAGATAACAAAATATTTACGGAAGTTTTTCAATTGCACTCAACATTACGACGCACCAGTTTGAAAAGCTTCTACAAAATTATACACCTACACATCTACTTATGCAATTTTATGTATTTTAGGATCTAATTTTAATCTGATAAAAGGTTTCAACTTTTCCATTTTGAAGAATTAATATTGTTATAACATTTAAAAGAATTAATGAATAAAATTAAATCTTGTTGCAACATTCACAATGTTTTATTTTATTAAAACAGAAGAACTTGATTGAGGAAATTCCAAGACAACGCGTCGGCGTTATCGATCAAATAATTTTTTTATTAAAATATTCCTTAGAATAAAGTTTTTTTCGTTTTCATTGCTTTAAGTTGTTCAGTTAAGTTTCGTTCTATTTGCCTTAGTTTTCAATTGAAAAATTTGAGGATGAAGCTTCAGAAGATTTTTCTTCGTTACTTCCCTCCGGGGTTAGCCTTCAATTACGTAAGAAATAATGGTCAGGAGGAAACAAAATGTGTTGATATCTTCGATCTGACAGCCAACAGTGATCTCGAACTGATAACGAAGCAATTGAAAAAGAAAGAGCCAACAATTTTCACCAAAGATGTTTTACCACAAGTTTGTGAATTGTTGGAGAAAATTCAGAACAAGCTTAAGGAACCTGAAAAGAATAAATTTTATTTGTATAAAACACTTCAAACTCATATCTTACCGTTGACAAATGTAGTCTTTGACAGATCTGGCCAAAAATGTGTGACTGGAAGCTACGATAGGACATGCAGAATATGGAATGTTGAAACTGGAGATGAAATAAATGTTCTCAAAGGTCATGAAAATGTCGTTTTCTCAGTGGCATTCAATTACCCAAAATGTGATAAAATTGTCACGGGATCATTTGACAAGACAGCAAAAATTTGGAGCGTGGGATCTGGTGCATGTTTAAATACTCTTTGGGGACACACTGGCGAAATTGTTGGAACTGAATTTAATAAAAATAGTGAACTGATTTGTACAGCATCAATGGATAATTCAGCAATTGTTTGGTCAACTGAAACTGCTCAAGAAATCAACAGTTTTCGTCACCATGAAGCTGAAGTGGTTTCATGTCACTTTAATAATACTGGAACTATGCTGATTACGGGTTCATTTGATGAATATGCAATGGTGTGGGATATTCGCATGAAAGATCCTTGTCACATTTTACGTGGTCATGATGCTGAAATTTCGAATTGCATTTGGAACTTTACGAACGATTTAATTGCTACATCTTCACTTGATGGCACTGTAAGAGTATGGGATTTGAAGAAGTCAAAAGATCCTCAATTTATTCTGAAACATAAAGACGAAGTTCTTGATGTATGCTTCGATTATACTGGAAGAATTGCAACATGCAGCAGTGATTGTACAGCAAAAGTTTGGGACAAAGACAGCACTTTAATGTTGACACTTGAGGGTCACACAGATGAAATTTCAAAAGTTTGTTTCAGCCCTAATGGAAGTTTACTTCTTACAGCAAGTGCTGACAAAACTGCTCGACTTTGGAAATTAAATAACGATCCTGATAATGGATTGTGCAGTCAAATACTTTCAGGCCATGATAACGAACTTTTCTCATGCGCTTTCAATTACACCGGCGATGCTATTCTCACAGCAAGTAAAGATAACACGTGTAAAATTTGGAGATGATTCGAATGGTTTTACGATCCGCAGTCAAAGCGACGATGTAGCGTTTGCATCGAGAATGAATGACGAAGGGCGAGTATCGGAATATTGTTTGATAAAAGAATGGCTTAATTGTGAAGTTAACTTTTTATTTTCGTTTTTTTTTGTTATTAACGACAACAACAATGTTATATAAATGTTGATAATAGAGTCACGATGTTAAACAATTTTTTTATAAATTTTGATACGTAGACTCTGATCGGCTTTTATAAATGTTGTATGCATACAATGAAATTATCATTAAGAAAATACCCAGAAAGATTCCACCTAGGAGAAAAATTTTGTAGACGATTAGACATTGTTGAGTGAATTGATTCAAAAATTTAAAAACATTTTAAGAAAAAAAATTATAAACACTTTTTTAAGTAGAAAATTTAAAGTCTAAATTTTGTGATGATTTTGTGCTTGGAAAAGAAAGAAATAAAAAAGAAAGTCGCAATTGCAGCTGAACTTACCCAAAAGCCATTTTACAGGATGAGTGTCGTTAGATGGAACTGGCGTGATGTTAGTGGTGGTTTTAATATTATCTGTGGTTGTAGAAACTGGTAAAGGAGTTGTGCTCGAGGTTGTTATTGGCGTTGTAGATGTTGAGGTCGAATTTGGTGTTGTTGTCGATGTCGGAGTTGATGTTATCGTCGAAGTTGATGTTGTCGTCAAATTTGATGTTGTTGTTGGAATTTCGTCAGTTGTCCAACTTGAAACATTCTCGGTAGTTGTAGTAAGAAATTTTGTCTCTTTCCCATCATCAACCACTTCTAATCTTTCTAAATTAACTTTATGTAAATTATTGCTTTTATTTGTAACATGAGATTCGATGCCTTGAAATAAAATCGTAATGTGATTAGCAAAAATTATGATTAATTCTCTATTAAATGACTTACTGGCTTTTACACTCACAACTGATAACGCAAAAATAATCCAGAATGAGACTTTCATGATCATTTTTCCAGTGTTGTACAGTCCAAAGCTGAAAAGAAACTGACGCTGGGAGAGATATTTTTAGGCTCAAAGTTATCAATGTTTTTATTTGTACATATAAAAATTTAAAAGATTTTTATAGCTCTCGTTAATAATATTCCAGAATAATTGATGCATCATCACAATTTTTGGAAGTTCCTTCTTGAGTAAAAAATATTTTGTACCGCGGGTAGGAGATGAAGTTAACTGCGTAAAGCAAAGCTGTTCCAAGTAAAATAAAGAATGCTACCTTAAATCAATTAACATTGTTTGCAAACTATAACTCATTATAAATGAACATGTTATCTTATTGGATCTTATCTTACCTAATGCGCTCCAAATGACATAAATCAGTTCACCATTCTGAGAAGCGGACTCTGATGTTTGTTGCAGTTTTAAAGTTGTCAATTCGTAGTCTTCAGAATAAAAGTCTTCATTGAAATAATGATAATCTTTGAAGTAAACAAAAACAAAACATTAGTTGATATAAAAAATTATAAAGCATTGGATATCTTACAATCAACATCATCCGCCATAGTCAATGCAGCCGCAAGTGCAAGTAAAAAAACTATCAATCTCATTTTAACGCTTCACAATTCAGTCTGAGCTCATAAAGCACATATTTTTATGCGATAAGTGTAATAAGTGGCACTTTCAATTTAAGCACAGGGCAAAGTTGTGTTACAAAGTGATTGAGCAGTAAAACAGACAGAAACTTCTAAAATCTTTCCCCTTTCTATTTTTAACGGAATAAAAAAATTTAAATTCATGTAAACATTACTGCCCCTCGAAAATGTTCAAAAACGATGTAACATAATGTTTACATTGTGTAAACATCGATATTTACTTAATTAAATCTCTGATTTGGAATTAAAACTAATTAATTAACGACACTGATATAAAATAATTTGAACCAGAACTTCAAGATCTCTAAATTACAACATTCCTGATTTCTTGTGACAGAATTGGCAAATCGTTCTATAGAGAAATATCGATTTTCTAAAAAGATTTGCAAAATTGAATTCTTAAAGCTTTTTCGTGATTTTCCTTAAAACTTAACGATTAGTTGGTAACTGCTGTAAGTAAAAGACACGTCTGATAACTCAAACCATGGATTAAGCATCAATTTCTAAAAGTGACAACTCATTAAATTCTGTAATTGCCGAAAAAAAATACTCCCCTTTTAATTTCTTATTTTCCAACGATTATCGTGTGTTATTTCCTGTTCGTTTTCAATTTTCCCGAAAAAAATTACAACAATAATTGATTTGAATCTGTTTTCAACTCATCATCATATAGAATTTGGCACAAAAATTGTAAATTTTTTATTCCCGCAGTTGAAACTTTTTTTTTCCTGAAACATTCCTTGGTAATTAAACTTTTTTCTTTGAATTTCAATTGAAAAAAAAAATACAAACAAAAAGAAGAGAAATTGATAACCAGAATCGTCTAGCTCGCGCACACATCCGAGTGAGCATATTATTATGCTGATAAAAGTTGCTTCGACCCCGTTAAGAATTCCTTTTGAGATCGCCACTTTCCTTCTTTCTCTTTTGTGTGTAATTCTGCGAATCGATAAGACGAAGAATTTGTCAAATTGCATGCATTGCATTAGCAAATTGCATCGCCAATATGGTTCGACAAACAATCGTTTTAAATCATCACAAAAACAGTTGCCAGTGTGTTGCAATTACAAACATTTAGTTTCTTTATTTTTAGCGTACGAACAGCAGAAAAGCAAAGAGAAACAACCTCTTAAGAGAGCATTGTAGGGAGTTGACGAAAAGCGAGAAGGATCGAAGATCACACAAAATAAAGTAATAGAAATAAAAGAATTAATAAAATCAAGCAATGGCACCTGTTCGTGGTGATGGAATGCGAGGTCTCGCTGTCTTCATATCTGACATAAGAAATTGTAAGTAGAAAAGAAAGCAGATTGATTTTAATTAAATTAAATCACTTCCGCCCTCTTTCTTAACAATTCAATCATAATCAAATGTAGGCAAAAGCAAAGAGTCTGAAGTGAAGCGTATGAACAAGGAACTTGCAAACATTCGAAGTAAATTTAAAGGCGACAAGACTCTGGACGGGTATCAGAAGAAGAAATATGTTTGTAAGCTGTTATTCATCTTTCTACTTGGCCATGATATTGATTTCGGTCACATGGAAGCTGTAAATTTGTTGTCATCAAACAAATATTCAGAGAAACAAATCGTGAGTTGATGAAAAAAAGATGAGAAAATTGTTCATTGAATGACTCATGAATTTCTTTTTTTCCTTTCTCTTCAGGGTTATCTCTTCATCTCTGTGCTTGTCAACACCAATAGCGATCTGATAAAGCTTATCATTCAAAGCATAAAGAATGATTTGCAATCAAGAAATCCAATTCATGTCAACTTAGCCCTCCAATGCATTGCAAATATTGGCAGTCAAGACATGGCCGAAGCTTTCTCGAATGAAATTCCAAAACTTCTCGTCTCTGGCGACACCATGGACGTTGTGAAGCAATCAGCTGCTCTCTGCTTGTTACGTTTATTCCGAACATGCCCAGAAATCATTCCTGGTGGTGAGTGGACAAGTCGAATAATTCATCTGCTCAATGATCATCACATGGGTGTCGTTACGGCAGCAACAAGTCTTATTGATGCTCTTGTCAAGAAAGATCCCGAAGAATACAAAGGATGTGTGAGTCTTGCTGTGTCGAGGCTTTCAAGAATCTTCACCAGCAGCTACACAGATCTGCAGGACTACACTTACTACTTCGTTCCTGCTCCGTGGTTATCAGTGAAGCTTTTGCGTTTGTTGCAGAATTACAATCCACCAACAGAAGATCCAGGAGTACGTGGACGTTTGAATGAATGTCTTGAAACTATTTTAAATAAGGCACAAGAGCCGCCAAAAAGCAAAAAAGTTCAACATTCAAATGCGAAGAATGCTGTTCTGTTTGAAGCCATTAATCTCATTATCCACAATGATAGTGAAGCAAATTTACTTGTTCGTGCTTGTAATCAGCTTGGACAATTCTTATCAAATCGTGAAACAAACTTACGTTATTTGGCACTTGAGTCGATGTGTCATTTAGCAACATCAGAATTCTCCCATGAAGCTGTTAAGAAGCATCAAGAAGTTGTAATTTTATCAATGAAAATGGAGAAAGATGTTTCAGTTCGTCAACAAGCTGTTGATCTTCTTTACGCAATGTGTGATCGAAGTAATGCTGAAGAAATTGTGCAAGAGATGCTCAACTATCTCGAGACTGCTGATTATTCAATACGTGAAGAAATGGTGTTGAAAGTGGCGATTCTGGCTGAGAAATACGCAACAGATTTCACATGGTACGTTGATGTGATTTTGAATTTGATTCGCATCGCTGGCGATTATGTTTCGGAAGAAGTTTGGTATCGCGTTATTCAAATTGTCATTAATCGTGAAGAAGTGCAAGGGTATGCAGCGAAGACTGTCTTTGAAGCACTGCAAGCTCCTGCTTGTCATGAAAACATGGTCAAAGTTGGTGGTTACATACTTGGTGAATTTGGTAATCTCATTGCTGGTGATTCTCGTTCAGCGCCGATGGTTCAGTTTAAATTACTCCACTCGAAGTACCATTTATGCTCGTCAATGACACGAGCACTACTTTTGAGCACTTACATCAAGTTTATCAATCTTTTCCCTGAAATTCGTGGCACAATTCAAGACGTCTTCAGACAACATAGTAATTTACGTTCAGCTGATGCTGAATTACAACAAAGGGCAAGTGAATATCTGCAGTTGAGTATTGTTGCATCGAAAGATGTCTTGGCGACAGTACTTGAAGAGATGCCGTCATTCCCTGAACGTGAAAGTTCCATTCTTGCGGTATTGAAGAAGAAGAAACCAGGACGTGTGCCCGAAAATGAGATAAGAGAATCTAAGAGTCCTGTGCCGAATCATGGCGCAACTCAAAATCATGCAACAAACAAGTAAATTTCATTTTCTTCATCCTCAATTTCAATTTTAATAATTTTTCTTCTGCTTTCAGTAATCACAATAATAATAGCGGATCGTTAGATCTATTGGGTCTGAGTACGCCACCATCGCAACAGCAACAACAAAACAACACTCAAAATACACTCATCGATGTTCTTGGTGACATTTACAATTCATCATCATCATCTGCGGTGAACAATGCAAAGAAGTGAGAAAAGATTTTTCATATTTTCACTTCAAAGCTTAACTAATTTAATTTTTTCTTTCTTAGATTTTTGTTTAAGAACAATGGCGTACTATTTGAGAATGAAATGATTCAGATAGGTGTGAAGAGTGAATTCCGTCAAAATCTTGGACGCTTGGGACTTTTTTATGGCAATAAAACTCAGGTGCCGCTCGTAAATTTCCAACCTGTGCTTCAATGGTCAACAGAGAATGCAACGAAGCTCAATGTACAAATTAAAGCAGTTGACTCGACTCTTGATGCTGGTGCACAAATTCAGCAAATGATAACAGCTGAGTGTGTAGATAGTTATTCAGGTAAGTAATTAATTGAAGAATGAAGGAAATTGATTTTAATTTTTCATTTATTATCAAAGATTCACCATCACTCGCACTGTCATTCCGTTACAATGGAACGCCACAAAACTTTATCATCAAACTGCCATTGACGGTCAATAAATTCTTTGAACCAACAGAAATGAATGGGGAATCATTCTTTGCAAGATGGAAGAATCTCGGAGGGTAAAGATTTCAAACTTTAGTTAGTTTCTTTATATTAAACAATTTGTTTATTGACAGGGAGAAACAACGCGCCCAAAAAGTATTTAAAGCTCAGATTCCACTCGATCTTCCTGGCGCTCGCAATAAATTGTCAGGATTTGGGATGCAACTACTTGACGGAATCGATCCTAATCCAGACAACATGGTTTGTGCTGGAATTATTCATACGCAGTCACATCAAGTTGGTTGCTTATTGAGATTGGAACCCAACAAGCAAGCTCAGGTGAGCATGGTTAGAAAAATGGAATTTTAAATAGATTAAGAAATTTATTGCTTTGAAAGTGCTAATAAATAACAAACTTTATCTTATTCTCTTTCAGATGTTCCGTTTGACAGTTCGTGCTAGCAAAGAACAAGTAACAACAGAGATTTGTGAGCTTCTTGCTGATCAATTTTAAAGACATCTTTATTCTGGTATTGTGTAAAAAGCTTCAGAAATTTCTTCTGACTAATGAAAACTCATTGCAAGATGGCAAATAATAGACGAACGTTAATCTTAAGTCAAGAAAAGCTTATCTTTTTTTTCTTCATTGTTTACACTCATTAAAAGAAAGCAAATTTACAATAATCGATTACAAATACACCAACACACACATAAAACACATCTACACACATTCAAAGCATGCAATTTCTTTATTTCTCGGTAATAAATAATTGAGAAACTGAAAACTTATGGTTAAAATAAAAAAAAAAAAGTAATAATTAATTGATAAAAATGAACTATAAACGATTCCATTTATGAAGAATGTAAGTTGAATTTAGAATTTTCATTTATTATATAGCTCGCTGTTTATTTCTTGTACTATTCTTTTATTACTGCTCATATGTAATCGAAATAGATGACTATTAGTGTTAAATTTTTGCTAAATTAAGAGCAAAATTATGTTTATTTGAATATAAAGCAAGTCGGGCTTCAATTATTATTACAACATTTTTTTTGTAAAGTTATTTTTTCAGTTAATTTTTTTACGTTGATATATTTGGGTAGAGAGATACGATGATCAGTATTTGAACATACAAAAATGATTCTATCCAGCCTTTTTTGTTTCCCTGTTAAATATTGGCTGTTTCTTCAGTGTTATAAAGAAACGGCTTCGTGCAGTTTGCTACAAATCGTTAATGAAGAGTTTATTGAAAAGTCTCAACGATTTCTTATGAAAATTCAGATTTCTCTCGCTTTTACTTCTTCATCTAAAATGAGGATAAAACAAAAAATTAAAATTCTTAAAGATAAGTAAATAGAATTCCCCAACCTAAAGCTTTATCATCTTACGATTATCGAAACCTGATCTGATTTAATTAAATAATTTAAAAAAGTTCTTTCTTCTGAAGGATCATGTGTGGCATTTATAAGCCACAAACTTCCCTTGTTTCCTACAAAAAAGTCAAACTCTTCTAAATTGTTGATTAAAATAAAAATTGAAGAATGAGAAAATAAAATTTAAAATGTATCCAAGAAATTATCTATTGAATATGTCATGTAAGAAATAAATAATTTAAAGAAATAAAAGGTAAAAGTAAAAGACGATTAAACACACGTTTATTTTTTCATGAGTGCTTTTAAGACATGATAACATGAACTGAATAATAATTCATGACTATCAACTTCAGCTAAGTGAAGAAGATTTAACGGAAATTGCCGGCGAAATTTGAAAACAAAGTTGAAGGCCCACCTTTCACAAGGCGTAGAAAAACCGTTAAAATGTTATGTTTAGTAACAACTCCCTCTCAGTTTCATTCATATTCTTCTGCAAACAATATCGCGTTAGGTTAATATAATAAATTATCTCATTAGAATATCAAGTTATTAAAAGAGTTATCAAATAAATTATTGCCTATAACAGAAAGTTTGTGTTAATGTTCAGAACAATTTGATATTTTAAGATTAGAGAGAGTGAAAAGAAAAATTTTCATAGGTTTTCAGAACTTTAAGAAAAAAAAAGACAAAGAAATATGAAAATTAATGCTTTCTTACGCTGCAATTAGGTTCGAAAGCACTAAACTATCAATAATTCTCCTATAATCATTCATAACTTTACCATAAGATTTTAATTAATCGATAGAAAACAAAATGGTTCGAGGTAAGCATTTTAATCTTATTCTCTATTCATCAATAAATGATTTCCATAAAAAGCGTTTTCGGTTCTATCAAATATCCATCATTTTAATTGCATTACGTTTCTGAAACGCACAATTCATTTCCACATAAAACGATGAACTGTCGTAGCAAGCAAAATTGAAGGCCTTGACAGTCCCAGCTCCAATTTTTTTTCTTCTCACACATCGCATAAAATTGCTTCGCATTTTTCAACAAAACACATTCCATGTTGTTTATTTGTTGCTCTTTTTTCTCTTTTCATGCTTGTCCGCGCTTTTCAATGTGGCGCTTTAAATTATGACTTTTTCTCGAGTCTTCGTCGGTACATCGTGTACAAGCACGGCCATTGCTTTACTTGCATATTTGAGTATGCAGCGCAAAGAAAAAGAAAAGAAAACCACCGACTCTTATTTGTATGTCTTTTATTAGAACATTACAAACTTTTTGGTTTTATGGCCGGTCGGAAAAGAGGAAAAGAGATAGAAGTAGAAAATTCTAAAAATATCACCCACATCCGATCGCTTTGGTTGTCACATTATCAAAAAGAATTTACACACATTATTTTTTATGTCACCACTCGATGTTTTTTACTTCATGTGTGACAATATTTTGACGTTTTTGTACGAAAATAAAATGAAGTCTGATAAGAATTCGCCATGCACTTTTACATTTTAATCAAATACTAACAAATGCCAGATTGCGCAATCATTTTATTAATTCATGATCCACATCATTAACGAAAATGGTCATTAATTTGTTTCCTTTTTAGGTCGTAAGCCTCGCGCTCAGAAGAGTTCTTCTAATGGAGCATCAGCAACACCAACAAAGAAGGTCACAACTTCAAATCTCCTTGTCAGCACGCTCTTCAATGATGATGATAATCAAACTTTTAACAGTCCAAAAAGAAAAGAAACAAAAATCGACGGCGTGTTGATGGAAAATGGAGCAGGAAAATCAAAAGAAGGTTCAAAAGCGAAACCTTTCCGACCTGCAACACGTTCAACGCGCAAGATTAACGAATACTTTGCACGTTTACCAGCCAATGGCATTATTCGTGTTCAAAATGGACACAATTCACATTCTGATGATAGCTGCGACTCGCTAGATGATCAACCATCGACGGAAAATGATCCGCCATCAAGTCTGGAAGTCACTCAATCGAAACAACTTAAAATGACAAATGGTCCGGTTCTACTGCCAGAAGCTCAAGCCGCCAACAATCTTTTTCTTCAGGAGCCCGTTTTAAAGCTCCAGTTTGATAAAAATGAAGCTGTGACAAATGGTGCGGCGATCAAAACTTCTTTCCTATCAACTGAAATCACCGGAAAATTTCAAACTCTCCCGCCGACGGAATACATCAACAAAGTACTGAATGTCAATGGATCTCACGATGATGACGTCGTCAACAAGGATAAGGCTACTTTTCTTCTCAATTCCGATAGCAATTCAAGTGACTCAGGCGTCGTGATAGGCGATGAATTTATGAAGTCGCCAGTACAATTACCAACTGCACGACGACGAAAACCTGTCACACCTCATCGTATGATTCTTTGTCCATCACCAGTTAAAAGTTCATCTACAACATCAAAGATTACAGCTGAACTTATCAAAGCATCGAGGACGAAAAGTCGTGCAAAAGTCAAGTAAGTTGATGAAGTTTTTATTTAACAATTCTATTTTTTAACTTTTTTATGAGTAGACTCGAAATTCCATCGAATGACGACGAGAAAAACACAAATGTGATTCATCAGGATCATGATTACGATGGTAACAAGATCCAGCCTCAGGCTGAAAAGCCATTCAAAGCACCATCAGCGCCAGCTGAAAAGAATAAAAAAGTTACTGAATTCTTCACTGTTCGTCGGAGTGTTAGAAAGACCAAGAAAGAAGTTCAAGAAGAACGAATGAAGAATATTGAACGAGCGATAAAAGAGGGTCGTGAGGAAGGACTCGAGGTTTGTATTAAATTTTCAAACGTCATGTCGTTAAATCATTCATTAAAATATTAAATACTCGTGTAGGTTCGTGTATTTGATAATAAAGGTCGAGGCATTGTAACAACTCGATCATTCCAACGCGGTGAATTTGTGATCGAATACATTGGTGATCTCATCTCAATGTCAGAAGCCAATGAACGAGAAGTGATGTACGCTACTGATGACAACACGGGTTGCTACATGTATTATTTTAAACATAATGACCAACAATATTGGTGAGTTAGCAATTTAAATTTTCATTTATCATGCAATTAACATCGAAATGTTTCTTAGCATTGACGCAACAGAGGAAACCGGTAAATTAGGACGTTTAGTTAACCATTCGCGAAACGGAAATTTAATGACGAAAACTGTAATGGTTGGGAATCGTCCACATCTCGTGCTTATAGCAAAAGAAGATCTCTCTGAAGGCGTTGAGCTCACATATGATTATGGTGATCGCTCAAAAGAAGCTCTTCAGCATCATCCATGGCTTGCACTATGAAGTCTGAATTTTTCTAATCTTGAAATCTTTCTCCCAGCTGAAATCACTGCTAACGATTAAACTTTCTTTACTTGCTTTCCTCTACGTTACAAAGTGTTATTAGTTGTCACTTTTTTTAGATAATTAAATAGTTTTTCTTAGAAAATATTTGAGCTAAGGTCGTAGAGAGGTTGGCTCTTCATTTCCCTATAAGTTTCACATAAGAAGAGCTTCAAGACTTAACAAAAAAAGATTTAGAGTAGAAGTTGCTAATTCCGGCTGGTTTTAATACCGTTTTTTTCGGTATCTTAAAACCGTCTTTGGATTTTTCATGTGAAAATAAGAAAATGTTTTCAACTTTTATCTTTACATCTAGGCTTTAAATTTAGTATAAAGCCTAGATGTAAAGCTAAAAGTTGAAAACATTTTCATATTTTCACATGAAAAATCCAAAGACGGTTTTAAGATACCGAAAAAAACGGTATTAAAACCAGCCGGAATTAGCAACTTCTACTCTACATTTAAACACATTCAAAAAACAAAATTAATTAATTTTTAGACCAAAGCATTGTTTTAACGAATTGTTTTTAATTAAAAAGAGA